>VSDK01006309.1:188847-282459 GCA_009767595.1 Symbiodinium kawagutii | reverse complement strand
AGGTGGTGCAAAGAGGTTCTTTCGAGCGGAATCCAAAGCAGGCCTGCTAGAAGAAGAGGCAGAAGAGGCAACTGCAGTTGCTGCAGGAGATTCTTGCCCTACTTGTTGAATGATCCTCCACACTGCAGGGTTCAGCTTCTTGCCACTGGTGGATTGTTTCCTCTTCAGGAGTATGTGCTTCAACCCAGCAATGAGTCTTTGAGCCCATGCTGTGCATTCACCAGAACTCAGTTTGGTGAAAGCTTTGCCCATAGCAGTCTCTAAAAAATGAACTGTCATTTTTCTGTTCATTTGCAGCAATTGCAAGCACAGCTCCTCATGGTTTTCTACCAAGACATCAGGATCAGCTACTAGAAATTTCTGCGACTCAGGACCACCAGGACAACAATTCCTGAAAAGCTTCACAGCTGCCACCACATGCTGGTCTGCCATGGCTGCACAAAAAAAGGCGACTTTGAGGCTGAAAAATTGAAGCTATGAATCCAAATCCAAGCTGGCTGATGAATTTCCTGCAATGTCACACTGCCACTGACACAACTGCAGCTGCAACCACTGACTGTGCATTTCTTTCCAAAAAATAAAAAATGTTTTTTCAACTTCATCCAAAAAAATTGAATTTTTGAAATTTTTTCAAAAAAAATATCCAAAAAAATTGAGCTTTTGAACAAAAGGTGGCTTCCTCACCATCCTCCCCTTGCCACCATGTAAAAAAAAAATAAGCCCTAACTTTGAACAAGTAGAAAGGGTCTATTTCAAAAATAGACCCTAACTCTTAAAAAAAAGTTAGGGTCTATTTTTCTTAAAAAATAAGGGTCTATTTTTTTAGGGTCTATTGGGGGTTCAGGGTTGCGTGCGGCGATGGGAGTGCCGGAACCGGTGGTGGCATCCCCGACATCCCCGACAGCCGCCGCTGTCAAGGACAAAGACAATCGCCCGTCGGGTGAACAGCCGAAGGGCAATCCTTCGGTGGCGGGCAATTCGTCATCGGCAGCTGCTGCAGGCAAACTGAGCTCTTCCTATCCTCCAATTTTCTATGCCCGTCCTGGCGAGAGTTGGGAGCAGTATTGGAGGAGTGTGACTTTCTGGGTGGCTTCGGAGGGCAAGGCATTGCCATGCGAAATGCGTGGGCCCAGATTGATGCAGCAGCTCCGTGAACGTGCTGGCAAAATTGTGCAACATCTGACGGTTGATGAGGTGGCCGGTGAGAATGGCCTCGACATCATCCGTCGCACCATGGAGAAATCGCCCATCATCAAGTTGCTGGACCAGAAGAAGGTGGACCAACGGCGGCAGAAATTCATGCGGCTATCGAGATTGCCACAGGAATCCGTCGAAAGCTTCTTGAATCGTGCTGAAATATATCGACGAGAAAATCAGTCGTCCCCGGCGTATCAGGTGGGGTCGAAGTTCTATGTTGGACACCTGTTGGACGCCGCAAAGTTGACGAAGAGGGACTTGGCTTTGATCAAGGCAGCAGCTGGTGGCACCCTGGAAGAAGAAGACGCAGTGACCAATGCGCTGCTTGACCTCTCAGAGCAGCTTGAAGGCCTCCCAGGTTGCCCCATTGGCCGTGGTGAACCCACCCTGGATCAGGAAGACAAGTATTTGGTTCAGAAGTTGGGTCCCCAGGCTGCCACTACTTCGCCGACTACAACACCACCGTTGTTTAAGCGATCTGCGCCTCGTGGCCGCCGCTTTTTTGGAGGTCGTCGTCGTGTTCGTGATGCCTTGCTAGCGATCCTGGAGGACGAAGACCAGTTGGAGGACCCGGACATTGACGAAGACTTCTTGCAGGACTTTGTCAACGGCGCCCCGGACGACCCCATGGACGAGGATGAGGAGGACATGACCGAGTTTGCTGGTTTCCAAGGGGTGTTGGAGACGTCTACTTCGCCGACGGCTACGACCCAGCCTCCTGCCACTCCGGACACCAAGGCGACAGACATGGGAATGGCTGAGATTTTTGCCCAAGAGTACAAGGCGCGCAACCGCGTGAGGGAGATCAAGAAGATGCGGCAGTACTTTCAGCGTGAAGGGCAAAACGGTCAGCAAGGTGGACCTGGTGCCGTTCGTGACCGTGAACATGTCAAGCGCTGGGTGAAGGAGCAGCAGAAGACTGAGCCTTGTTTCATTTGCAGGCAATTGGGACATTGGTCGCAGGAATGTCCGTACAGGAACAAGGCCCCAATCCATGCCACGAATGTGACGTTCCAGAACCATGCCCCGGAGGACCAGGATTGGTCGTTCTTGCAGCAGTGTGCTCAATCCGATGCGCGCTACAAGGGCCGACGTGCGGGGCAGGTTCGAACTACATATATGGTTGAGAGTGTTCATGGAATGGGTGACATATGTAGGGAGGTCTACTGGTCCATGAAGGAGTTGGGCGACAAGATCATTTTGGATCTAGGATGTATGAAGACGGTGGCAGGTACTACTTGGGTCAATGCTATGGTACGCAAGTGGAAAGCATTGGGGCATTATGTCAAAGTGGTACCGGAAAATGAGAGTTTTCGTTTTGGTGATGGACATGTCAACCAGAGCAAGTTTGCAGTGATTCTCAACGTGTCCTTGGCTACCATTCCTTGTCTGCTTCGAATTTCTGTAGTTGCTGGAGAGTGCCCCCCCTTTTGTCGAAGCCCGTATGCACCAGATTAGGGATGACTGTTGACACAGAACATCACACGGTGACTTCCAGACGTTATGGAGTGAGAGCATATGGACTGGTACAATCTCAAGGTGGACACTACCTGTTGGACATTGCTGAACCACCGCGAGCAGTCCCGTCGGATTTTGTCATGCCGTCTCATGCTGAAGTGCATCCTTTGCCTGCAGTGGGTTCAAGCACGGAAATGTCTGACGACCTTGAGACCACCCCCAATTCGAACCTCGTGACTGCCCCGTTGCTGGATCATGGCGAACAGCTCGACATGGGAGGAAGTGGGTTTGGACGAGATGGAGTCAGAAGAGGAAGAGAGCCCCGTGGTAGTGTCGAGCGCTCCCAGTCCTCCCAGACGCAAGGTGGCAGCCAGGCATGTCAAACGCGCCGAACAGATGGTGCGGCGCAGGATCTCCTTGTCACCTCCCAAGAAGCCCAAGGAGACCGACTTGGAGCGGAAGGAGATGCAGCAGACTATGGACATGATGAGGGAGCAGATGGCGATGATGCAGGCCCAGATGACCAAGATGAGTTCAGCCAGATCATCACAGGAGCCATTGGTGTTGGCCGACCCGGTGGCTCGAGCGTCGACGGAGGTGCAGAAGACCGAGAAGGAAGACGAAGCCAAGATCAAGAAGAAATCCACGGCCAAGCCCAACAAGCATGCGGCATTGACAGGAGCCGAAGCCCCTTTTCCAACATTGAGCAACCACTTCTCCGAGGACCTCACCTTCAACATCATGAACAGCTTGGGGTCGCAGGTGATTACGTTCAAGTGGAAGCTTCTGTTGCTGCTTATGCGAGTGAAGCAGGCGGTGGAACAGTCCGACCCCCGTCGACGATGGCGCAGGAACCCCAGATGGATTCTGGCCATGCACGGCAGGTTCATCGCCGGATTATGGGGCCACATGGGAGCCGCCAGGCAGCTCTGCTGGAACCCAAAACTGTTTCATTTGGGACTGCCGGCGGGAGAGACTGTGGAGACCTTCATGCAGATGTGGGACAAGGAGAAGGAGAAGCCCCGCCGGAAGTGACGGATCCAAATGCCCCAACCTCCCGTGAGCAAACGAGAAGAGCTTTGGATCGGATGGCTGTGGTTATCCCCGCTGACCGAGAGGATGATCTTAAAGAATGCCTTCATGCGGGACCTCGTGAAGATGATCCGGTATGTCATGGCGATCCTCATGGCGGAGAACCTCAACCAGCTGGCGGCAAGAAGATCACTTTGAACCGTAGGCAGACAAGGAGCTTGCGACAGGGAGTTCGACGTGCATTGTCCACCCACCAGCGGTCCCTGAGCATCCAGGGATTGATAAATACCAATCCCCGCGGGGATTGATCCAGGGGTTGATTTTGAAAGTTTGTTTTTGGGAGGAAAAAAAACAACCCTTTCTGGGATTGATAAAACCAATCCCCTGGGATTGGTTTTATCAATCCCAGGGGCCAACCCCTGGGATTGATAAATTGAATTTATCAATCCCAACATGTCCTTTGGGGATTGATAAATTTTTACAAAGTTGTGTCAACATGTTGTGTCACATCTGCAGCTTTAGAAGCTCAAGTTTTGAAGTGAAAGCAATATAGGTTTGTGGAAGAGGCTTGGAAAAAAGCTCAATTAACAAATTCATCTAGCCAGAGGCTTGAAACAAAGCCTTGGAATGCCTGGCAGAGGGGGAGGGAACAGAAAGTTCCCCATCCCTGCTGTAAATGAGGATGCCTTGCAAGAGGTCATGGACCTGGCTGTAAGCAAGTTCAGGAAGAAGGCTTTTTGCTTGGGTGCGTATGATGAGGTGAAGACCACCATGGGAGCCTCTGGTCCAGGCTTGCTGGAATGCCAGTGGTGGCTGAAGCGCTTGGTACCATTGTGCAGTGGTGAAATTGCATTGTTGCAATTGAAGGTGGCAATCAAGAAGTATGCCCACCAGCTGAATGACAGCAAGTACAAGCATGACTTGTGGGCTTCCCAGCAAGCTAGCAAGTTCAGGGTGGTTCTGAACCACTGGAGAAGGCTCAGGTTGAGTGAAGTGAAAAGGAGGCAGGTCATGCAGAAGATGAGCAAACTGAAGAAGGAAGCTTTGCAAGCCCTTTTGGATTTGCAACCAGGCTTGCCAAACAACATGCCAAAGAACAATGACAGTTCTGCCCCAGAGGCTTGCAACACAGCCAGAAGCCCTGTGAAAAGCACAGGGGCTTGTGACAAAGCCATGGTGGCAGTTTCTTGCAAAAAGAAGCTGCAGCAGCCATGGAAAAGTTTGCACAGCAAACTCCCAAGAAACAGGGCTCCAAGCACCAAAATGGTAATGTGAAGAAAAGGCCTGCCATGGCCAAGAGACCAGCTGCACATGTGAAAGTGGCTGATTCTCCTGCAAAGAAGAGGCTTGAAACAAAGCCAGAAGCCATTCCAGTGTTTGATGCTGAGCCAGAAGCCAAGGAGAGGCTTGAAACAAAGCCAGTGGTTGGTCAGTCTGGCTGGGAGAAGCACAAGGCTGAGAAATACACCAAACAATCTTATATCAGAGGATATTGGAATGGCAAGTGGCACTTGCTGGTGGCTTGCAGTGAAAAACAAGCAGCACAATATGTAGGTGGCCACCATGCTGTCATAGATGCCCTTGAGCCTTTTTGCCAGAAGCCTGGGATGACCAAGGACAAGCTTCTGGAGCAAAGGGCCATCCTTTTGAAAGAGGCTTGAAACAAAGCCAAAGCTTTCCTGGATCAGAGGCTTGAAACAAAGCCTAGGTAGGAGTAGCAGCAGTTTTGACCTTGTGTGGTCTGGAAAAAAAGGGTGCTCACAGAAAGACTCAGCCAGAGGGAAGGGGGGAAACACATACACAGACACACACACTGTGAACATGTATTGGTCTATTAATGTATATGTGCAAAAAAATATATTGAAAAATGTTTGCACATGTATATAGACATGTATTTACTTTGTAATTTAGAAAGCACAAGCACCTGTAGAAATGAGTAGTGCAAGAAAAGCATGAGGTAGGGACCACAAGGTTGTAAGAACTGCAGTCTTCTCTGCAGCTGTTTTTTTCAAGGAAAAACCGCAGCTGTTTTTTTTCCAAGAAGATAAAAGGCAGAGGCTTGAAACAAAGCCCAAACCTAGTATAAAAAAAAGGGGTGCTCTGGTAGGAGGCTTGAAACAAAGCCATGACCAGAAAAAAGCACAACAAGCAGAGGGACACCAGTTCTGAAACAGAGCCAAGGCACAGGCCTGTTTTTGGACCCTCCAGGCGACAGCAGGAAAAGGATGCACAGAGAGAGCTGTCAAGAAGCAGGGAAGAAAGAGGAAAAGGAAAGGGCGGTGGAAAAGGGAAAGGAGATGGTGGAGGAAGAAGGGAAGGAAAGGGTGGAGGAAAAGAGGCTTGGAACAAAGCCAGCTATGGAGGCAGCACCAGCTCCAGCTCCTGGTCCTGGAGGCCAAAATGGACCAGAGAGCAATGGGCAAAATGGGAAGAGGACCAAGCTGTAGCCAAGCAGCGAAAGGAGATGGAGCTGGATGCCAGGACTGGCTATGTGCCAAGCCTCCAAGAGTCCAGGGGAAGGGAGAGTCGCTCCCAAAGGTCCCTCAGAAGGTCCTGGGACCCAGAAGTGCAAAACAGGAGGGATGAGCACCTCAAAAAAGGTCAGTGGCCTGAAACAAGGCCAGAGGACCAGAAGCAGATGAAAGAGGGTAGCCAGAGGTGGAGGAGGGTGAAGGAACTGGAGCAGCAGTGCCTGGAGGAGAAAAGGGAAGTCACCTTGGAACTAGGAGAGGAGTCTTCTGATGCCTTCTTTGAAAACATGTGGCTTGGAAAAAAGCCAAAGGGAAAGAAAGTGCAAGATTTCCTCCCTGAGGCACCAGTGGAACAGAAGGAAATTGAATTTGAGGCTGAGTCAGAAGATGAGCTGGAGTTGTTCTTGGCTCAGACAGGCCAGCCAAGCAGTTCAGCTCCAAACAAGAAAGACCCAGAGGCTTGCAAAAAAGCCACAGAGAGAAAGCAAGAGCCTGCTGACAAAGCCATGGCTAAAGCGAATGCAAAAGAGAAAAAGGAAGCTGAGAAAAAGAAGAAGGCAGAGGAGCAGAAGCAGAAGCAGGAAAAGCAAAAGCAACTCTGGTTCAAACAGGTGGAGAGCCTGAGCACCTGTGAGGGGAACAAAGGCAAGAAGAACCTGAGTCGCATGGCCAGCATGGCCCAGAAAGAGATTCGCCTTGCAAAGCTCTTGGCCAAAAAGCTGGGAAGTCACAGTGGCTTGGAAGAAAGCCTACAGCAGTTGAAACAGGCCAATGACAAAGTGGAAGATGCTTTGGTTTCTGACATGGACCAAGCACAAGTGAAGGAGGTCCTAGTCCAGGCAGCACTCCACTTAAAGGCTTTAAAGGAGCTCATGCATCAGCTGGAGGCATGAAACAATGCCAGGCAGAGGCTTGAAATAAAGCCAACATATGGCACATAGATGGTGGTTACAAAAATCACCAAGTTTTGCTGACAGATTTTTACCTGCTTTCAGAAAAATGAATTGCTGCTGCTGCTGCTGCTGCTCCAAGTTCAGTTGCACTGGGTACCCCTGCCTCCCTCCCTCCAACCTTCCCTGTCTGGTTTTTTTTTGGCTCCAGGTATTGTAGGTGCACCTTTTTTAGGTCCAGTGGTTGGGGTTGAGCTATGAGGGCATGAAAGATCTTGGCCCAGTGGAATGGTAGGTTGGATTCAGTCACAGGAAATAGCTGATGCTGAATTCAAAAGAAAAAGGAAAGGAGGCCTGGAACAAGGCCAATCCCATTTGTCTTCCAGAATGATACATTTGTGGAGCCTTGGTAAATTGTCTGCCATAGCCATGCAGGCATTAGCTAAAGCAGCTTGGGATGATGGTTTGGAAGAGCCAGAGATAAAGGAATTGGCAGCTTTGGGGACTTGGGGTGAGCACACAGGCAATTGTCACAGAGATTTGGTTCGACTATTGGAAAGAAAAATCACAAAAGGAGATTTGGGAGGCTTGAAAGAAAGCCCTAAGATCACTGTGAAAGTGGCAGCTGTGGACAACAAGCAAGCAGATGGCAAGACATCAGCTGAATTTGATATGTTTTTGCCTCATTTGTTTGTTTCTGCCTTCTGTGACAGCTACCCCACTTTGGTGGAAGCCTGCTTTTCTCCATCTCAAGCTGCAGTTTTTTGGGATCAAGTCCAGGCTGATGATCCTAGACTGCAAAACAGTCCTGTGGCTTGGGAAAAAGCCAACAAAAGCTGGAACAAAAGAAAGCATAAAACAGTGCCTATCTGGCTTCATGGTGATGGTGTTGAATTTAGCACAGATAGTTTGTTGCTTTTCAGCTTTGGGGGTTGCTTGAGTGGCTTGAAACAAAGCCAAAATGCTGCCAAAGGCTTGAAACAAAGCCAAAATGCTGCCAGACAAAGCCAAAATGCTGCCAGTGGCTTGAAACAAAGCCATGTCATGGATTCAGCCTTCTACATTGCAGGTTGGCCCAAAAGTGCCAGCCATGCAGACACATGGACAGAAATTTTTCAAATCATGTGCTGGAGTTTCACAGCCATGTGGGAAGGCACCCATCCAACCACAGATTGGAATGGGAAAACACTCACAGGAAGAATGGCAGCATTGGCAGGGAAACCTCTCACCAAAGACCATTTGCGGTTTTATGTTTGGAATTATCTTGGAGATCTCGAATATTTCAGCAACACTCTGAAAATGCCACATTGGCAGAAACATGCCTTCTGTTGGCTGTGTGATTGTCACAAAGAACAGAAAGGGAAATCGCCCTATGACTTCAGAGACAATCCAGGGTGGAAATTACAAAAAATGGCCACATTGAAAGACAATCCTGTCAGTTCTCATCCTTTGCTGACAAAAATCCCAGGAGGAGTGGTTGCCTGCAGACCTTCCATTGATCTGTTGCATACAGTGGACTTGGGAGTTTCTGTCAGGATTTGCGGTAGCATCCTTTATTCTTGGTGCTTTGCTAACAATGCTACCAAACAAGAGGCCACCAGGACCCTGAGATCATTGTGGGAAAGGATCCAGGAAAAGTATAAAAGCATGAGGGTGTCAGAGAGATTTACAAATCTCACTCTCTCACAATTCATCAATGTGGACAAAACGCATACAGCTGTCCCCTTGCTGAAAGGAAAAGCTGCAGAGGTCAGGCACCTAGTTCCTGTGCTGGCTTCTGTGGCTTGGGAGAAAGCCATGGAAGATGAAAGTGGAGGCTTGAAACAAAGCCACATGGCTGCATGCTTGCACAATTTGGCTTGTTTCTATGACACTGTGTCATCAGCTGATTATTTCATGACCAAGGAAGAAGCTGCAGAGGCATTGGGACATATCCAAACATGCTTCCACCATTATGCTTGGCTGCAGCATGATGCAAGCAATGATTTCCTGTTCCAATTCACTCCCAAATTTCACTGGGCTTTCCATTTGGCTCAACAATGTCAATACCAGAATCCCAAAACTTTCTGGACATACAGGCAAGAGAGCTGGGTCGGTTCCATGGCCACCCTGGCACATTCTTGCAGCCATGGCAAAAGAGCCACCAAACTTTCTACAAGCCTGTGTCAGAAATATTTCTTGGGCTTTCAATTGAGAATTAATCATTATGTGGAGGCTTGAAACAAGGCCATGCACATAGCATGTGTATGGCTTGAAACAAAGCCTAGGGCTCAGTTTTGTTTCACCAGCCAGCTACAAGTGCTTGGCATTGCAAAAAACAGATTGCAAGCAAAAGCCTTTGCTGCTGCAGGAAGAACTAGCCTCTTGGGATTGATAAATTGAATTTATCAATCCCAACATGTAAGTTGGGGATTGATAAAAAAACAAAAAGCAAGAAATTTGGGGATTGGTTTTCTGAGGGAAAAATTTCAAGTGATTTACCAATCCCATGGGGATTGATAAATACCAATCCAGATTGGTTGGGGATTGATAAATGGGGGAGATTGATCCCCAACCAATCTGGATTGATATTATCAATCTGGATTGGTATTTATCAAGATCGGATGCTCAGGGGTTGTACAACGTGGCGAAGGCAAAGACGACAAGTTGGACTCTGCTGGAAGTCTTCGCTGGCCGTGCTACTTTGTCGGATTTGGCACGCAGGGTTGGCAATTGGAATGTGCTCCCACCGCAAGATGTCCTGTATGGATTGGATTTGACGAAGCCAGCTGATCAGGAATTGCTCAAGGATGTTATCAAGACGCAGACTCCTGATGTGATCACATTAGCGCCACCATGTGGACCCTGGAGTTCATGGCAGCGCATGAGAAAAAGGAAGGACATTCTGAATGCCTTGCGACAAGAGCACAAGCCCTTTTGGGAGTTTGTTTGCTGGGTTTGGGCATTCCAGAATACCCATGGCGGCTTGGTGATTTTGGAGCAGCCTGCTCAAAGTGATGCACTCAAGCAGCCGATGATGTCTCGCCGGGAGAATGTCTACCAGAAGACGATCCACATGTGCCGCTTGGGTATGGCAGACTATGTCTCTGGCCGACCGCATAAGAAGGCCACTGCCATTCAAATGAACCATCCGGCTTTGCTGACTCCGGCCTTTCCCGACCGGATTTGCAATCATGCTCCAGGTGAACACCAACCGATTGAGGGTTCAGTGTCGCTATGGGATCGCGTCAAGCAGAAGTACATCTCGATCCACCGCTCTACATTGGCCGCGCTATGGACTCCTCAGTTTTGCCGGTGGTTGCTGATGGGACTGGAAGCTATCAAGACGGAGTTTTCATTGAAGGTGCATCTCCCATTGCATGCTGCGGTCCCGCACAATCGAATTTGGGAGACGGTGCCGGTGGAAGTGGAAACATCACCTGAAGGGCAGATCCGTCAACATCTACAACAACAAGACTTCGGCACCAGGTATGACTACATCAGCTTCTCTGGCAATGCGTCCCTGGTGAGCAAGAAGATTCGCTCTACCTTGGCTCATCTACATGTTGCACTGGGCCACGTCACCAATGAGAAGTTGAAGCGGATGCTGTCGCTCAATGGGGCCAAGCAAGAATTGCTGGATGTAGTATCACAGCTGGAATGCCAGATTTGCAAACAGGTGATACCACCTCAGGCTACACCAAAGGCGGCCTTTCATCGTCCTATGGTGTTCAATGACAGGATCCTGGCGGACAGCTTCTACATCTGGGACCAGGTTGGCACCAAGTTCGCAGTCACCCATGTGATTGACGCCTTTTCGTTGTATCAGGTGGCGGCGGCTGGGGACAATCCGGATGCGGCATTGACGACTCAATTGCTCAGAGACCGGTGGTTCGGTGTGTTCGGACCCCCGAACGTGCTGATGTCTGATCAAGGCAGCGAATTTCGTGGGCAATTAGAGCCGCTCTTGCACGCATTTGCGGTGTGGCATGATATGGTGCCGCCGACCGCACACTGGAGGATGTCATTGGCAGAACGCCACGGAGCTGTCCTCAAGATTTTGCTGATGAAAGTGCGATCAAGGAGCAATCCATCACTGGACTCGAAGCTCTTCGTGGCGCTTTGGTGGCGGTGACTGCAGCTCGGAACAGCCAGGCGCGAGTGGCCGGGTTTTCTCCCATTCAGTTGGTCTTTGGCAAGGACAACACCATGCCGCATAACTTGATGGAGGCATTGGCGGGCCAGGTCAAGTACCAGTTGTCTCGCCCCAATTCCGAGGATGAGTCATTTCTTCGTTCTGCTCAGATGCGTCGGGCTGCGTCAGATGCCTTTCAATGGATGGAAGCATCGGAAGCTCTGAAGAAGGCAGCAGGCTCCAGAGCTCGATTGCCCCGTCTGGAACTCCTCACTGAGGGTGCGCAGGTGATGTTTTGGGAACCTCCGCAACATCGTCGTGGTCTTGCTCGCAGGCTCCAGGATCAAATCAGTTGGTTGGGTCCTGCTGTTGTTGCTGCTGTGGAACGCAAGGAAGGCTCCATCAAGCGGGTTTGGATCCGATACCAGAACAAGCTGAAGGGCGTTCCATTGGAGTTTGTACGTCTTGCTGTTGCTGAAGAACAAGACGCCATGGAGATTTCGCAACAAGCCCTCAAGGACTTGGAGAAGCAGCTGACAGAGGGGCGCGTCAATGCGGAGGTGCAGGCCGATTCTTCCTCATCGAGTTCTTCGACTGATGATGATGTCGATACAGAGACCGCTGCCGCCCGCAAAAGAGGTGCTTCGGCGACCCCGACGACTGCCCGTCACAAATCCCGACGACGCACCATGGCTGGTCATCGCTCTCGCAAGAGGGCAGCAACAGACCCTCAGTACCCGGTCGTGCAGTTCAGTGATGAAGAGGATCCTGGCAAAGACCCCGTGACCTTGGAACAGGTTCAGCAATCGGCTTCGCCTTTGGATGATGTTCCATTGTCGATGAAGGCCCAAGCATCCTCCTCGAAGACATCTCGTAGAGTGCAAGACCCCTCCGAGAAGACATTCCTGGAGAGACGTGCCACATTTGATGCGGCCATGAAATCTACGGAGAGGCATTTCAAGCAGATGAAAGAGAAGTTGCAACCGAATCCAGTGCAGGTCACCCTTCCCATACACCGAGGAGATCGGGAGGCCTTCCACACTTCAATGCGGAACCTTTCTCATGCTCGAGTTCCCCCCTTCATCAATGTGGACCGCTTTGACCAGACGGAGTTCTCGGATTCAGATGCGAGCTTGATGTCTGCCTTGGCTGTATCCTTGGACACAGAAGTACTCCAGCATCTTCAGTATCGATCCGTGGAAGATTTGCAGATGGCCCCCCTTGGTGAAGACCCTGGCATGGGTTTGTCGGTCTTGCGAGAAGAGCCCAGGTTGGCGGCCTATACCACCGATGGTCGATACTACACCCAAGGATACCCACCGACTCCATCCACCAGGCTCATGCTACCTCCTCCGATGACGCATATGTTGCATGCGGCTGCGCCACAGATGTTGCGCCCACTTACTGGAGTTGCTCTTCGACCCATCTTGCAAATTCAACAAGGAGATGATCCTCCACTTGAGGATTATTGGTTGCTGAGCCCTGATGGCAAGGAGTTGTGGCGCGTTCATGTACGTCCTCGGTACTACATGTTTGACCCCTTGGAGACCCAGATCACTGAGGACCTGCACGACGTGGACGTTGGATGGCCTGGTGGGGTGACACGTGAATGGCTCACGGGAGTGCGAGCTACTCAGGTCTACTACCTCTTTGATCCGCAGCGCCCTCGCCATGTGCCGTTGAATCGCGTGGCAGAAGTCATGGACCCCACTGGTTCTCGCAGCAAGTTCCACGAGTTTATGGCGGACAGTGTACGTTGGGTTGGTTGGAACACCCAGCAACATTTGTTTGCTCCGTGGCAAGGTTTGACTCGCTTTGAGATTGTGGACCCGCACGCCACGGAGTCCCACTTGGTCAACTGGTTGGAGGCTCGCCACTTTGTCGAAGATGCTTGGCGAGCTGGGCAGACGATGGTGGCGGCCTTTCAGGACTTTGTCAATTCGACAGGTTGGCCCAACGACACGTTGATTGCTGAATGTGTGGGACCCCCGTCTATGCCCGAAGTTCAGGATGCATTGACTTCTATTACCACGGCTCGAGATGACGTGGTGCGCTTGCAGGATTCCATGCAGGAGCTCTTCTGCAACTTTGTCAACGCCACGAACCTGGAGCCCCCGACACCCGCTTCAGAACATCAAGGTCTCTTGGAGCTTACTCATTTGCCAGACGAGCCACGAGACACCACCAAACCGGAGACTGGCAAGGTCCGACTTGAACTGCGCTGGCAAGACTTGTCAGCTCGCTGGCAACAAGCTTTTGAGGAACCCATCATTGAGGCTCTTCGCATCTACTTTGCCCATGATGCTTTGGCTCCCGTCATGCCGGACGACGTGGTCGATGCCTCCGAGATTCTCCCTTCCCGCTTTGTGTTGGTCAACAAGGCGGATCCACGCAATGTTCATCCGTCTGACGCTGACTTGTCTACCGCCAAGCTGAAGGCCCGCCTCGTCATTGCTGGTCACCGGGACCAAAAGGCCGGTGAATTTGAAACCGAAGCTCCCACGGCTTCCCTCTTGGCGCACAACCTACTTTGCTTTCTGGCGGCGCAGTGGAACTGGCGGATGTATTTCGCCGACATCTCTGCGGCCTTTCTTCAAGGAGACTATCTTCCTGCTACCCGGAGAGTGTTTGTGCAGTGCCCCAAGAACTACCCTTGGTTCGTCCGCAAATTCCTGATGGACCAGTTACCCCCAGGTGCTAGGACGGATCTTTTCAGGATGAAGAAAGCTGGATTTGGGCTGGCAGAGTCCCCGCGACTTTGGTACCAGAGATTCAAACGTGGGACTGAGTCGATTGGAGGACGAGAAATGCGACTTTGTCCAGGACTATTTTCCTTCTTCGAGGGCAACATCCTGATTGCAGTGCTGGCGGTGCATGTCGATGACGTCAGGTTGATTGCTGATCCTGCTCATCAAGAAGACATTCGGCGACGACTGGGCTCGATCTTCAACTTCGGAGATTGGCAACATCCCACGGAGTGGACCAAGTTCTGTGGCAGGTATGAGAGACAGGACTCCGATGGCACGGTCAGCATCCAGATGGACGCCTATGGGGAGAAGCTGAAGGATCCACCTCATCGTTCCTCTTCGCAGACGTTCCCACTTCAGCCGAATGAGAAGAAGTGGATTGGAACGATTTGTGGACAGCTGAACTGGATGGCACGTCAGTGCCGGGCAGATCTGTCATTTGGAGTCTCCAGAGTTCAGCAGTTGGCGGGTGTGGATGATCCGCTGGCACTTACAGAACTCAAGGTGCTTGTGGAACGTGCCAGACAGTCTGTCACCGTGAAGTTCAGTGCATTGGGTTGCGATGTGGACAAGATGTTGATGGTGGGCATTTCGGACGCTTCGTTTGCTGGCATGCCGCGTGGTCGCTCTCAAGGAGGCATGGTGATTGCCTTTGCCCATCCAGACATCTTGGAAGGACCTTCGAAGATTGCGGTGATTACGTACCATTCGGGCCTCATCAAACGAGTGGTTCGATCCAGCCTGGCAGCCGAGGTCTCACAGGCAGCACATGTTTTGGAGGAGATGGACTATGTCAGGGCGTTGACCGCTGAAGTGCTCTACTCTGGCTTCTCGCTGCGCAATTGGTTGGCGATGGTGGCCCGTTGGAAGTCCATTTTGGCTTTGGACTCCCGGACTGGCTACGATTTGCTGAATGGAACAGCGCTAGGCGAGGACAAGCGCTTGGCCATTGACATTGCAGCGATGCGCCAGGCATTGGAAGAGGATGGTGCTCAGAGGTTAGTCCGTTGGGCCCCTGGAGAAGAAATCCCTGCAGATGATCTGACGAAGCTCAACGGCAACTCCCGTCTCTTGCAGGTGATGACGGAGAACACCTGGGCTCTGAAGGACTCTTCCATTGCTCGCAAATTGCGGGCAGATGCTGCTGCGCGGAAGCGCGCATATCGCCAGCGGATTTCAGCTGCTCGTGACGAGGCTGAAGTCAATCGCAGGCGTTAATTTGTTCACACGCTCCAAAAAGGGGTAAGTGTGAGTTCTAGGCATTCACTTGCCGTTACCTGATAGCCGGTCCTGGCTCAGTGGAGGGAAAGGTGTGTGTTTTGGGGCGGTCCGGCCTTTTCAGTCTAATTGCCCTGGAGTTCCACCATTAAAACAGTGGTGTTGATCCTTAAGATGGTATAGATTAAACTCCTTAGTTAAACCAGCTGCTGGTTTCAAACGCATGAGAAAACAATGGCAACATTGGAGCCCCAGGATATGCGAAATACTTTTGAATCCCTAGAAACTCCTTATCAATTCCTCAAACTTCTTGTTCAACTCCCCATAGAAAATTCTTCAAAGAAATCCTTTCGGGTAATCTTTAAATTTCTTTGAATTTCCCGGAGAATCATGAAACATCCCTCGAAAATCCCAATGGATCTCTCCGACTTCCCTTGAACAATGCCTCAAAAAAATCCCACATGTCTTGCACCCTTGGAATCCTCAGCTTTCCGTGGTTCCCAGCGCCACGCAGCTCCGAGGTTCCCCCGGGCCTTGGCCAAGAGTGCGCACATCGATGAGGAGGCCGTGGAAACTGCCTGCGCCGCGCTGGCCGTGAACGTGCTGAAAGGCGCGCCCGATGGCGAAGCGCCCTGGGAAGGGGCACCCTGGGTGGGAGGATGAAGTAATTTGGTGGAATTATGTTGAGTAATCGGATGGTTTGATAAATGATGATAGATGAGAATGGTGTTATGATGAAATCACATGATGAACTAAGATGGGTTGGGTCATACTTAATGAATCCAAATAGAAGGATTAGCATGGACATTGACTTAGTTGATCTGAGTTGACTAGTGATAGGGTTAGGATGGTCAATACGCTTGATAGTACTATGGTTGGGTTACTAGTATCATCACATGGAACTAGTCCTAATATGTCCAAATCTTTATGGTTGGATCCCATTGACTACTGTAAAAGCATTAGGATGGTGTTACGTATGATTAAGTAATATGATTAAGTATATGTAATGATGTCCTAATATGATTGAGTGATATGATTAGGATGCTTAATCCACCACACAGGAAATTGCCCGCCAAATAGCAACCAGTCTTTCGATATGGCCACCCTTTGTGGGTCATTCAGAGAGCTAAACCGCACCGCTGGTTCTCGTTCCTCAATTCCACCACCCAGGACCATGAAAATTCGCGGGGGGGGCCTCGAAGCACAACGATTTGTTGCAGCATACTCATCAACCCATGAGCCAATGATTGGGGCACCTCATCCGGCTTGGTGAATGGTGTACGTCAGAAGGATGAGGTGAAAGTTGGCATAACCCAAGTTGGCATAGTAGGCACGCAAGGTGCTAAACCTATGACACCAAAGTGGCTTCAACCAAGACCCAAAATTCACACCCTTTGACATTCTGGCCTATGTCATACTTTTGCATTTGCGATGCAATATGCTTCTTGTTTAGGTCCTTCAAGCGTCATGAGTCATGCATGACTTATTGCACCAGGTTCCTATCCAAGCGCATATCGCCTGGTCTGGGCTTCTCTTTGAGGGCTGCACTTGGCAACCTTCGCCAGGCAACGTGGACCAGGTCGATGCATTGATGGTGGTCCTGAAGTCCATGATGCCGCCCAGCGTGGCTCAGCAGCGAATGTCCTATATGGCTACGGGATGACTAGGTGTCAAGCCTCGAACCATCGAAACGAGATGGTAGTAGTGACCCGCCCCCCACTGGACGAAGTGTTTGCTCATGCAGTGATGTGAACAGCCAGGGGCACAGGGGCCCTCTGTCAGGAGAGCTGGGACAATGCTGGGGCCCTGCGATTGTTGATGGACATTGCCAGCCAAGACTGAAATCAAGCCCCCCAGGTGAGGAAAATCACGGCAGTGGTAAGTTGGTAGATTTGGTAGGCCAACTGGGTATGGGTCGTGCTTTGGTGGTTGCAAATACGCCATACAACCTCACAATGGAAAATTCAATGTTTGATCATTTGTTGCCGCATAGTTGTACCATCAACCAGTCAGCCAATAAGCCAACAAGCCAACATGTAGCAATATTTGTTGAAAACAACTGAATGGATGCGTTTGGGCACCATCCCGTGGATTCTTGATGGACATCCATCAGACTACCACTTCCAATGATGGCAAGCAAGAAATTGCAGCCCCAACCGACTGACTTAATAGTGTTTTCATGGTTGTGGGGGATTAGAGAAGTTGCTTATGGTTGATTTGCTGGAAGGGTGATTAATGATAATGTTGCTTTTCACTTGATGCTTTATTTCAGTCCACCGGCTGAGTAAGGAGGGTCGTTCCAGCAAAGATCCGGGTTCCATCTAGAAGCCATGTCCCACATAGCAACTAGAATGGGCTCTTTGTGTTTTGTGTTTCTCATCCCTGCTGTGCTTGTTGGGTATGAATCATGTTCTAATGCCTCATGGATATGTTTAATTGCTATTGCTTGATCGTTCGGAAGGAATGTGCTCAAAATGTACCCGATTGTCATTGTTGTTTGGTGGCTGCAAAGGGAGATTCACAGTTATAACACCATCAATGCGGCCAGAAAAAAGAACAATGTACATAAAAAGACGGCGATGGAGAGATATCAATACTAGAGCAATTTAGTAACGACTAGCTTTTCGGTAGAATTTTCAGATTACTCCAGATTCCTAAACGGTCATCAAAATCGTAAACAACATCCTAGTGAATAGTCGGATGGCCAATACTTCTTACCAATTATTATTCCCTGTAATCATAGATACTAGTTATATTGCTAGGGATCTTCCACTGCGCCAGTCGGAATCCTATGAAGCCTCTAGCTGTACCAATGCTGTTCCCACTGGTCCAAGCGGCTTGGCCTAGGGTTTGTTGAGCCTGGTGCCGGTGCTTAGGAAGGTGCTCAAAAAGTTCGAGGGCCGCCCCCAGAGGCCACACTTGAAAAGTCCGAACTCGAAGCTTGGCCTGGAGATCCGTGGTTGGTGGTGCCAGGTGGGCCTGTGCCAGGTATAGGTTGGTTAAAACGCCATTTGACAAGCTAGATGTATCTGCTATAGTTGGTAGTTACCCAAGTTATAGCCCAACTTAGCTATTTAGGGGGCTCACCCTTTGATACTGCTGTTAATGGAGCGGCTCACAAACCAACATGGAAGCTGGCTAATAGTTGATACCGTGTCGTTAATGACAGATCCGATTTCATTATTCACAGGCCTTTCTTGGCCAGCTCAATAGCTGGTGGCTTACCGTCAAAGACCCTTTCATCAACAGCCAAATTTTGCATCAACTGGGCTTAGTAGCTGGAGGACCGGAGGGGTACCATGTTTCTTCCATGCTTATGACGGGATTCATGGGGCAATGATGAGATTCACGGGGAAAATCATGACATCCTACCATGACCTAACTGGAGGATTCATCCCACCTTGACCCAGGTCCCAGTCGCCCAGGTGTGGTCGGAGCATGACTACATGTCAGGGCCCCAAGAGAACCTCCGCGTCTTGCAGAGCTACGAAGCCGAGTACGCGCGGCGTGTGGCCTTTGCCGAGGAAGGCTTCAGGGATCCCAAGGTGCTGGCAGGTCACCAAGCAGCATCCAGCGATCCTGGGGTCCAAGGGGAGATCAGCACTTGGACTAAGCCAAGTGTTCAGATCTTATCGGGTCGGTGACTGGTGAATTGCTCAATAAAATATGTATATCTACAAAAAGTATATTTCGTTTTCTACATATAGATATACACTTATTTAAATATATTTGCCTATGTATTTATATTATATTTTGATTTTTTAATATGCACATATGTATGATCCTTGAGTGGGTGGTTGATCCATGAATTGGTCCATATTGATCCTTGAGATTAGACTGTAGTAGGCCAAGTGTGAACTACAATGGTGTGTTGATGGCCTGACGGATTGACAACCCATACTTGTACTACCCCGGACACATGGAATTTGGTCCATCCGGGTGGGGAACATGTTCGCACGTGAATGACGAAGTTAGAACATCGACCACATTCTGAAGCATCGGCAAAAATGCGTGTTTCAACCAAACTGCCAGTTTGTGACCGCACATGCTTGTTGGATTTTGTTGGTAATGGCTTATTCAAACTCTCTTTGCATGGATTGCCTTGCCCTACAGAATGCATGCCACTCCGTTCGGATAGTGGACATTTAAGAGGAATCCAAGATTGTCAGAAGCAAGTAGCAAAACCATGGACTCCGACTCCAACCTGGCCACACGTCCTACCCTCCTGAAAGTTGAGAAGCACATAGGCGGTACTTACCTTTGCAATCGCCCATGACCCTGAACCACCCACTTGATCACCTGGCTGTCCCAGCTACATTGGAATTTTGTCCTGGTTTCGATGTTGATGTCACGAAAGCTAGCGTCAGCTAGCTGAAGTTGCTCTTTCTTCAGCAAGTAATTGGCAGGGACAGGACTTCCAAAAGTCACAAATGATTGGATCATTCAATTATTTTGGGGGGGGGCCCCACCAGGCTCAATTCCCCCCAGGGTCGTTGCATGTTGCGGTTTTCTTCAAGAAAATGAATGCATGTTTTATTTTTTATTTTTTTTTTCGGTCAAATCTTTTGCAATGCTAGCTTTCGTCACCTAACCCTGGCCTCAAGTTGAATTTTCAATTGTTATGTCATCCAGCCAACTTTGCCCTCAAATTGACCATCGATAGTGCCAAAGCATCCATGACTTTTGCTCAGCAAAGGTGCGCTTGACCTGGCAGTAGCATATTTGAAGAATTACGCAGTGGACAAGGCTGATGCCCTCTACACAGCCACTGAGCCCTACTGCTGCCTGGCAAGTGCGACGGGTGAGTCACCATACCTAGGTGTGGTGATGCTGTGCAACTGGTACATTCTCTCACCCATACTTCAAAATATTTCAGATAGTCCTTTTTGTCCATAGGTGCATGCAGACGTCCAATTCAGGATTCTTGATATTGGGTTGCTGTACACAAAATGTGGACAGAACGTAAGCATCAAAGGTATAGATTGTCCGTCGCAGTTCATGTTTCCTTCTCACACCGGCCAGCTCAGACAGGGAGACTTGATAGCAAAGGATCAACGTAGACACATCCATTTTTTCAGCCTGCATTGGCGGCAGAGTTGGCATCAATATGCCAGCCAATCTCATGTTACCCAAACCACATTGAAATAAAAACGTGTGGTTGCATTTTACAGTCTGACAAAGCTTCGTTGGGTTTGCGCTACTTAAATCAATCCTGACGGCCTGACGTCGCGCAAATTAGTAGCATAGATTACCATCCACCAGACCACGAACGGACTAGTTGCCCAAGGGTGAGTTGGGAGGAGTGTGTGCTGATAAATGGTGAGTGATAAACCTTGCTTTTGCCAGTCCAAAGCCATGGGGAAGCGTTTGTTAACATGAGTCTGAAATTGGATCCAATTAGCGGATGTTTGTTTGACTTCACCACTTTGTTTGTTTTGATTGTCTTGTTAACCATTGCTAGTGCTTGAATCTAATTACCTCCAGATCCTCTTCACCACATCATCCCCTTTGATTCTCCTTCAAGGTATGGAGAGAGGATTACCTTGGGATGTGAAGTGGCTCCAGGACAGATTCACTGTAAGGTGCTGGATGTTTGGCAGCAGGACCTAACATGCTGCCTCAGAATCTCAACGTCCTATATCCCATATGATCCCATACCATTCAATATGTATGTATCATCCAGTGTTAACTTAATGCAAAAGCCTAGAACATTTGATTCTATAACATTTTGTGTGTGTGCGCATTCATTGATTTGTTTGCAGCTGAAAGTCAAGTATGGTCATGTGATGCATGCTTGCAGCTCATGGTATGAATGACAACTGCTTGTTCAGGCCCCAACGGCCAAGTTTGTTGGTTTTGCTGTTTGCGTGGTGCGCAAAGACCAAGATGATGGAAAAACGCATGGATATGAAACATCAATTTTATGGGAGATGAAAATCAACTATGATGGAAATCACAATGGCTAATGATGGTCAACCAGGAGATTGACCCACTGACACATGAACTAATTAACTTAAATCGGGCTCTTTCTTGTTAGAAGAACACACTATTGGTCAGGACGAAGACGTCACTGGGACACGCATAATTTCAAACACCGGCATTTGCCTGCACTTAATCATGCAGAGGGGTAATGAGCCACAGGCCAAGTCTCATTAGAACTATTTGCTCAATGGCTTTGGATCGAGCTTGCTGTGACGACACACTCGAAAACCTCCGCCTTGTGGGATGGGTCATGTCACCAGCATCCAATTCCAGCGATGTTCAGCGTCATATTGGCCTGGCTGTTTTGCTTGCCTTTCGCAATGGTTGTGAAGCATGGCCTTTCAGTTTCCGCAACGATCATTACTTGGATGTGCAGCTGGGGTTATAACCATGGTTGTAAGCCCTATAAGGTAGCTTATTACCCCTGGTAACCATGGTTGGTGATCACCTGTTAAGTGAGGTGCACATCCAAGTAGCCACTATGTCACTATGAGCACCTTGATTGAACCTTTTGTATCCAGCCAGTGCCCACCCATTACCCAGCACTATCGATCATCATTGATCATTGACCATTGGATTGACCATTTTCAATTCACAAGTGAACCATGTCACTTCACCAGAAGTGAATCAGGCAACATCATCACAAGTCAGCTGTTCTCAACATAATCAACCATCATTAGTTTATCATTAGTTCATAAGTGATCTTAAGTTGAAGCATTTCAAGCTAGACAACTCCAAGTGAACCAACCCCCATCAACCCATCACCATCCAAGCCACCCACCGGGGGAGCACCAGCAGCGACCCCAGGACTGTGCCACCTTGCGCTGCAAGCAGCAGCGCATGCCCGAGGCCGCTGTGATGCTGGAGGAGGTCGCCAAGCGGACCCCGCCGCACCCGGCCACACTGCGCCTTGCACGAAGAAGTGCCAGCGAGCTTTGCTGCGCGCATTGGAAAGCTCAAAGACATCACCAGAAGGCACAAAAAACATCAAAACAATACTGAGCCAACCTCGCCAAACATGTGGGCATCACTTGGGCACCACTTGGGCACCACTTGGATCACGCGCTTGGGCCTTGCATCATCCACTTGTGTCACGCGCCTCAGGAACAACTTGGGCACAGTCTATAACATGATGCGCGACCACGAGAAAGCTCAGGAGTACTTCCTGGCGGCGCAACAGGTGGCCGGCCACGATGAGCCGGATAAGAACGACCTGTGGAACATGGGCATTGCCACCCGGCGACGCGTGGGGGAACGGCGAGGAAGGGATGGCCACCAGGAGATGTGGAAGCATTGTGTAGGTGAATGAGTACTCTGGGGGTAAGGCATTTCTTCATTTTTTTCTGAGGGAAATCCGTTTTGTTGGTGGAACATGGAAGCCATTGTTGGAAACACATGCCATGTAGCATGTCTTGTCCTGGCCGTGGGATGATGATCGGAGATCTCCATTTGACAGGGATCACCCTAATCGGATCCACCAGCTACATAAGTTATAGTATAAATTTACTTATATATATATATATATATATATTCTATATATATATTCTATATATATATATATATTTACAAATATAGATAAATCTACATAGATAGTATAAGCCATAGCTGACCTAGTGACATCATGATGCCATGTACCCACCCTGCAGATGCCTCACAAGGCCAAGAAGCACCTGGGATACTACGACGAAGCTCTGCCCATGCTGCTGAAGGCCTTGGAGGCGCCGAATGTGCAGAAGCCGATGGCTGAAGCCTGCAGGGGAGTTGAAGGGGGCAGATCCCATGTTTTAAAAATGTTTGAATGAGAATGTATCAATGATATCTAAAACATCCCATGTTTTGATAAACAACCAACATAACCATGTGTTGAATGATAAAAACATGATATTTTTGAATGATTGGAAAAAACATGTTTTAGATATCATTTTTGAATCATTCAAAACATGTGTTTTTTATCCTTCAATCCATGGTTCATAAGCAACCGGATATTTTGACCGGAGATCATACCAAGAGGTGGGGATATTAACTTGCACCAGTACAACCATACTTTCTTCAGATGGTCTTGAGCGGTGACACAATCAACCAACCATAATCCCAAATATGGAGGAAGATGAAACCATACTTGAAAGCAATCACTAGTTGTGCGAACCGAAATAATTCATGCACAAAGCCCGTTTCTCACCACAAGTGTGCTCATTTCAGATGTTTTATCGAACAGAACTGCTTTGACTGAGAGGACTTCTCGAACGCTACAACTACCTGGACCCTCAATTGCCCTATCCATCCCAAAAATGAGAGGTAATCGAGGTTCAAGGATACCGTAACACGTCATGCTGAAAGCATCACTGCTGGAGATATCAATGCTTTCTCCTCTTGCAAGTGTAAGCCACAAAACGAGAGGAACATGCTGGTTCCGAGTGTGCCAGGATTTCTGTACCGCAATTGATGGCAGTTTGCCTTTTTTGAGGCCTGGAAAGTGGAAGAAGGCGACGATGATGTAACCATTGCGAAGCTCCACGACACCGTGGGAAGTGCCTGATACGCATCCAACTCTCCTGTTTGATGGGAGGGAGTGATTTGGAGCCAGGGGTATCCTTACTGCCCTGTAAAGGGGGAGCCAGTTGGAGCTGCTACCAGGAGAGCGCTCACCAAATGGTACAGTAGTATCAATCATCAACAGCAATCAGCAAGACTTGTCGTAAGTCTCTTTGATTTCCTGTGCAATCGTCACCGTGCTGGCCAATAGCTCGTAGATCCTGCATTTACAGCGATGATGGCAAAGATCCCCACCTGCACTTTTTGCTGACCACAAGCTGCAACGGGCAACTTAAGCCAGAGGGAGGACTGACAAAACAGTTGTCATTGATCATTGTTGGCACATTCTTTGTTTGCGTACGTGTTTACAATTTGCAAGCGTTTTGCTGCTCAACTGGTTTTGTTGGATTTTTGCAATTGATTTGTCCCTTGATCCTTCCCATTGAGCTTCAATCATCCTGCATTCATGATGTTTCTTCCTGACCATGTTTCTTTCCACCTCCCTTTCGTCTGGCCGACCAAGACCAATGGTGCATCCTACTATTCCAGTCATCGCGACTCACATCACAGCACACCCCAGTCACTTCCAATTCACCATTTGTTTCATTAGATTGGTTGCCCGTGGTCCACAACATTGGTTGGGTATACCATGATGTTATATATGTTATTGTTGACAAGACCTCCCGCCCTAACCATCCCTCATGGATGTGGGTCATAACCAACCGGCCAGATGACAGGGTAGTAGCAAACCCATCCTAACAGTTTGACTAGTGACTGGTCATGGGATTCCAGGGGTGCCCGACTTGACGCAGCTGCTGCGGAAGCTGCGCTTAGGCTGCTTTGACCTCATGGGCAGATACGAGGAAGCCGTAGACCAATTTGCTTCGGCCCGCATGTTGTTTGGTCGTAGCATCGGGGCAGACAGTCCCTTGTATGGCAGCGCTTGCGCATCTTGGCGGCAGCACCTGCCCCTGCCGTTGTTGGGAAAGGTTGGGATTTGTTGGATAAGGACGGCTGACAGTGAGAATGAGTGCTTTTGGGAATGGGTAACCAGTAAGAATTGCTCAGGAACAAGGATGTTTCATGATGATGATTGAAGACTTTGACATGTCCGGTTTGTTCTGGTCTGAAGTGTGTTGCCTTGAGTATAATTTCATGTGCATTTTCGGGAAGCCATGTGTAGCCAACGATTGCCTACATGTTTCTGTCGCTTTTTTCCTTTGCGTGTGTGCAATTGTTTGTTTGTTTGTTTGTTTGTTCGTTCGTTCGTTCGTTCGTTCGTTTGTTTGTTTGTTTGTTTTGATTGTTTTGATTGTTTTGATTTGTTTTGATTTGTTTTGATTTGTTTTGGTTTGTTTAGGTTCGTTTTGGTTTGTTTAGGTTCGTTTTGGTTTGTTTTGGTTTGTTTGGGTTTGTCTTGGTTTGTTTTGGTTTGTCTTGGTTTGTTTTGATTTGTTTTGGTTTGTTTTGGTTTGATTTGGTTTGTTTTGGTTTGTTTTGGTTTGTTTGGTATGGTTGGTTTGTTTGGTATGGTATGGTTGGTATGTTTGGTATGGTGGTTCGGTTGGCTTGGCTGGTTTGGTATGGTTGGTATGGTTGGTTTGGTTGGTTTGGTTTGTTTTGTTTGTTTGGTTTGCTTGGTTTGTTTGGTTGGTTTGGTTTGATTGTTTTGTTTTGTTTTGTTTGTTTGTTTGAGTTGTTTTTAACTAACTTAGTTAGTTAGTTAGTTTGTTTGTTTGTTTGTTCTTTTCTTCGTGTTGCTGTAATGCTATGTTCATCTATCAATTTGCTTGCATGCATGGGAATTTCTACAGAACCAACGCAGGAAATGGCGTCCATCAAACTTCCAGATTCTCAGAGACATGTCACAAGTCCTGATACTGCATGCTCTTTGAAGCGTTGTAGCTGGACTCCCAAACCAATTCTGCATGATGTGAATGTCACAACTGAGGAAGGAGCCAGGCAACGTGAGTCAAAATACCACGCTCTTGGTTGAACAAATCTCGCATCAGTTATCATTTGTCTCTGTTCTATTAGGTTTCACCGCTTAAACCCGTCACACGTGTGAAATCCCTCGGCAACTCAATAGCTTTGGAAACCTGCTAGTTACTAGTAGCAACAAATTTTCATAAATTTGCGGCGTTTGGTCAGCCCTTGAAGCTGCTGGTGCGGCTGGGTCGTTTCCATCCACCGGCGGAACGCTGCCAGGAGGGCTTGACCAAAGCCTTGATGCACGCGAAGCGCTACGAGGAAGGCTTCGACCGCTTGGAAGAGACCTTCCTCAACCAGGCGCGCCGCTGAGGAGACGAGTCATGCTGCGCTGGGGTGCAGGTTCAGCGTTGGAAAAGGTGGTAGACGGTTATACTAACCACTAATATACTAGGGTATACTATATCTCTCATCGAGATGGCGATGGAGAGAGATACTAATATAGTACTAGTATTACTAATACCAATACTAATACATATGCTATACTAATACTAATACTAGGGTAAATACTAATACTAGGGAAACTGCCAAGTGTATCCAAGATCATACTATTAGAAACCACTATTGACTACCACTATGAAGTTGATACTAGTAGTTGATAACTGCCAAGTGTAGAGATAACGTGATGATACAGCATGATTCATAGTAGATCTAACATGCTGATGACATGGGGTAACTGCCAAGTGTAGTAGATATAACATGATGTGGCTATAGTTGTAGACGGCTCATTAAAGAGACTATAACTTGGGGTCCCCACCTTACACATGTCGTTAGCAGCACGAAGCAAGCTGCTTGATTCGAGAAGATGATTCCGGAAGCACTGTTCACACTCTTTTTTTGGTCGCGAATTCTTAAGGGATGAACGTGGATGAATGGGGTGAACTGGGATAACCCTTGTGCCACTCATCAACGGATTTTCCAATCAGCTAAGTTACAGTATTCCTCAAACTGTTGAGTCCTTGAGGTGGAGGAGCAATCCCAGGCGCTCGTTTGTCCCACGGGTGTCACGCTGGGATTCCAAGACCCACCGGTGTAACCGGTAGGGACGAGCTGGTGGGTGCAACCATGAAACACAGATTCTGAGCATCTTTCAGCCCGATGCCTTATCCTGGAGAGCGAATCTTCCCCGACCTTCCACAACAAAAATGTTGGAAATCTCGGGATATTTGAGGTTGAGCATCCCATTGTTGATGGCAAATCACCATAAAATCGCCATGAAATAACCATAAATTTGCCATACATAACCATAAAATCACCATAAATTTGCCACAAGTCACCATAAAATCGCCATAAATTTGCCATAAATCACCGGGCTGTTCACGTCAAACCTCCGTGGCAACTGCGCTGCCTTGGGGACCCCCACGGCGCAGGCCCAGAAGGACGCCATCCACCCGACGCCGGTCTTCGAAATGCTGGGCCTGGCCCTGGAAGAGTTCGTTGATAAGGCGCCGAGGCTGAGCCGGGTCAATAGCGGGTTTTGTAGGGTTAATAACGTTATTTTTTAAGGGTTTTGCAAGGTTTTATAGGCCATAAATGGTTTTATAATGGTTTTAAGGTTATTTATTTTTCTAGGGTTTTAGAAGGTTTTAGAGGGTTTTATAACCATTAATTAATGATGGTTTATAACGATTAGTTACCCTATTGAGATGGTGGTTTTTATCGAGGTTTTTTTTTAGGGTTTATGACCATGAATGATGGGTAATAGTACGGGAACATAATGGTTGAACAACTGCTATACTTGGTGGTTTGATTGACATTTTTATTTTGGTTGGTGTCAGTGAGATGAAGCATCAAATCACAAAATAAGTCCAATCGACAGTAAATATGATCACTAGTCATCAAAAATAAGCTACTAGCAGATCCCCAAGTAAGCAGTAAAAGATGATCACTAGTAGTTCAATGAAATCAGAGAAGATCAGCAGTAGTTCTGTAGACTTAGTAGATCTTAGTAGATGATAGTAGATGGATCCATCAAGAATTGAACCGTAGTTCTTCAATGTGCGTTACAATGATCCATCCAAAATTGGACCATCAAGTAAACAAGTCAGTCTTGATGTGCTTTGATTTTGAAGCAGATCATTACTTGACTTGACCAACAGAAACGTTGGGTTGACTGATGATTCAATCAGATCAGTCTGATCAGTTGACCATCAGTTGATCACAAGTACGTGCCACGGAATGCAGCAAAGCTACAAACTTCCAGCATTGACAGTCGTTACACTTAGTAGTTCTTTGACCATTGTTGTTGGTGGTGGCCCCCTACTATTAACCAATTTTACTGTAATTATTATAGCCATTATTTCCCTATCGTCATCCTTATCATGGCTAAGAATTTACCAATCGTCATCCTTATCATGGCTAAGAATTTACCAATCGTCATCCTTATCATGGCTAAGAATTTACCAATCGTCATCCTTATCATGGCTAAGAATTTACCAATCGCTATACTTATCATGGCTAAGTATGGCCAATCATTAATTATTATCCCTATTCTGGCCGGTGATTCCCCTATGTTTGGGGAGGCGGGGGGCACCAGCCACAGCTTTTGATGGCGGGGGTCACGTCCCCAGGGCGGCATGGATGTCATGGAGCTGACGCGCTTGGAGGCGCCCATGGAAATTGCGGTGCCTTGGATCAGCAGGTGGTATCGCACTGGTCGCGGTATGGATGTGGTGCTTAAGTATGGTTGGTAGTGGTAAATGATGGTTAATGATGGTGAATGATGGTACTAGGTCTTAACTATGGTTACTGGTGGTTAATGATGGGGAATGATGGTACTAGGTCTTAACTATGGTTACTGGTGGTTAATGATGGGGAATGATGGTACTAGGTCTTAACTATGGTTACTGGTGGTTAATGATGGGGAATGATGGTACTAGGTCTTAACTATGGTTACTGGTGGTTAATGATGGGGAATGATGGTACTAGGTCTTAACTATGGTTACTGGTGGTTAATGATGGGGAATGATGGTACTAGGTCTTAACTATGGTTACTGGTGGTTAATGATGGGGAATGATGGTACTAGGTCTTAACTATGGTTACTGGTGGTTAATGATGGGGAATGATGGTACTAGGTCTTAACTATGGTTACTGGTGGTTAATGATGGGGAATGATGGTACTAGGTCTTAACTATGGTTACTGGTGGTTAATGATGGGGAATGATGGTACTAGGTCTTAACTATGGTTACTGGTGGTTAATGATGGGGAATGATGGTACTAGGTCTTAACTATGGTTACTGGTGGTTAATGATGGGGAATGATGGTACTAGGTCTTAACTATGGTTACTGGTGGTTAATGATGGGGAATGATGGTACTAGGTCTTAACTATGGTTACTGGTGGTTAATGATGGGGAATGATGGTACTAGGTCTTAACTATGGTTACTGGTGGTTAATGATGGGGAATGATGGTACTAGGTCTTAACTATGGTTACTGGTGGTTAATGATGGGGAATGATGGTACTAGGTCTTAACTATGGTTACTGGTGGTTAATGATGGGGAATGATGGTACTAGGTCTTAACTATGGTTACTGGTGGTTAATGATGGGGAATGATGGTACTAGGTCTTAACTATGGTTACTGGTGGTTAATGATGGGGAATGATGGTACTAGGTCTTAACTATGGTTACTGGTGGTTAATGATGGGGAATGATGGTACTAGGTCTTAACTATGGTTACTGGTGGTTAATGATGGGGAATGATGGTACTAGGTCTTAACTATGGTTACTGGTGGTTAATGATGGGGAATGATGGTACTAGGTCTTAACTATGGTTACTGGTGGTTAATGATGGGGAATGATGGTACTAGGTCTTAACTATGGTTACTGGTGGTTAATGATGGGGAATGATGGTACTAGGTCTTAACTATGGTTACTGGTGGTTAATGATGGGGAATGATGGTACTAGGTCTTAACTATGGTTACTGGTGGTTAATGATGGGGAATGATGGTACTAGGTCTTAACTATGGTTACTGGTGGTTAATGATGGGGAATGATGGTACTAGGTCTTAACTATGGTTACTGGTGGTTAATGATGGGGAATGATGGTACTAGGTCTTAACTATGGTTACTGGTGGTTAATGATGGGGAATGATGGTACTAGGTCTTAACTATGGTTACTGGTGGTTAATGATGGGGAATGATGGTACTAGGTCTTAACTATGGTTACTGGTGGTTAATGATGGGGAATGATGGTACTAGGTCTTAACTATGGTTACTGGTGGTTAATGATGGGGAATGATGGTACTAGGTCTTAACTATGGTTACTGGTGGTTAATGATGGGGAATGATGGTACTAGGTCTTAACTATGGTTACTGGTGGTTAATGATGGGGAATGATGGTACTAGGTCTTAACTATGGTTACTGGTGGTTAATGATGGGGAATGATGGTACTAGGTCTTAACTATGGTTACTGGTGGTTAATGATGGGGAATGATGGTACTAGGTCTTAACTATGGTTACTGGTGGTTAATGATGGGGAATGATGGTACTAGGTCTTAACTATGGTTACTGGTGGTTAATGATGGGGAATGATGGTACTAGGTCTTAACTATGGTTACTGGTGGTTAATGATGGGGAATGATGGTACTAGGTCTTAACTATGGTTACTGGTGGTTAATGATGGGGAATGATGGTACTAGGTCTTAACTATGGTTACTGGTGGTTAATGATGGGGAATGATGGTACTAGGTCTTAACTATGGTTACTGGTGGTTAATGATGGGGAATGATGGTACTAGGTCTTAACTATGGTTACTGGTGGTTAATGATGGGGAATGATGGTACTAGGTCTTAACTATGGTTACTGGTGGTTAATGATGGGGAATGATGGTACTAGGTCTTAACTATGGTTACTGGTGGTTAATGATGGGGAATGATGGTACTAGGTCTTAACTATGGTTACTGGTGGTTAATGATGGGGAATGATGGTACTAGGTCTTAACTATGGTTACTGGTGGTTAATGATGGGGAATGATGGTACTAGGTCTTAACTATGGTTACTGGTGGTTAATGATGGGGAATGATGGTACTAGGTCTTAACTATGGTTACTGGTGGTTAATGATGGGGAATGATGGTACTAGGTCTTAACTATGGTTACTGGTGGTTAATGATGGGGAATGATGGTACTAGGTCTTAACTATGGTTACTGGTGGTTAATGATGGTGAATGATGGTACTAGGTCTTAACTATGGTTACTGGTGGTTAATCATGGTGAAGAGTAGGGGATGAGAAGCAAATATGGTTGGTTTCAGATTTCAAATGGCTGTTTCTCAAGTCAGAGGGTCCAAATCATCCTTGATGAATTATAGCAACCATCTTTCTGATTTGAGAGGGTCACCTATTTTGAGAAACAGGTACCGCCTCCAAGTTTTCTCCGGATGTCACGTTTGTAGTCAAAGGTATGGTTTGTGGCGGGATTGGTAGTGATGTAGCAGCATTAGCAGCAGAGGTAGTAGTGGTGGCGGTAGCAATATCAAGGTAGTAGTGCCGGTCGTATAGACTTGTAGTGATTTGTTGTTTGGTTTGCTTCTTTTTGTTGGGTCATATTCTTGTCGTTTTTTGCTTCAGGCTGGGTCATGTTTGTCTCATTGTTGGTTGCGCACTGGTCAACCAACAACAGCAGGGATAGATTGTAACGACAGCCATTCGACGAAGCATGTTTTTGCCCCCCTGGAAGCCCTGGCAAAAAAATGCAAAAACCTGTGAAAACCAACGTCTACGGGATGCCCTTCATTTTCCCCCAGGTTTTCGATGCCACGGCTTGCGATCAAAGATCTTGGGATCCCTGCGTACCCTGCAGCGTTACGGCACCGGGGTTTGGCGAGGTCAAGAACATGGTGTACCGTGGCCTGGACCAAGACGGCAACGCTGGCGTCGTCTTCGAGCGCATGGCGCAAGTGCTGCTGCGTTGTTTCGTGGACGGCACGGCCATGGTGGTGGTGGTTGGTGCCCGGGGTAGCACCTGGGGTCACCCTTAGGTCGGCGGAACATCGTTGAAGAAAGGTGCGACTGATGGTGTTATCCTTGCAGCGTTCCGTTCTCCTTTCCCCAAAAGCCGCAAGAATTGGAGGTTTGCATCAACAGTGTCACGCTGTCTTCTGAAACTTAGTGTTGAAACTGGCCAGGGGGACCACAAAAATAGGTGCCGACCCTAGTGGCGCAGACTACGCTCAACTGTGAATGGTTTGGCTTTGTGCTCATCCCTCGCACGGAGCTTTAGTCTGTAGCCATGGTCTAAGTGGCAGCCATTGGTGTTTGGTCACCTATCATGAGTGGCCAAGGGCATACCAACCAAGCATGCTGCTGTCAGTTGTCATCATGGTGCAATCATCAGAAGCAGTTTGATCTTTGGGGAATTGCCATTGCCCTTTTTCCTAGGCACCTGAGCTAGCTAGGGATCGAAACCTACCATCCCAAAAAACAAGTAGGTGAATATGCCAACAGTTGGATTACAAGTTGATTACATTGCTTGGTCCTTGGGAGCATGTGAGCAGCCAGTGTGGAGGCACCCACCGCCATATCAACGCTGGAATACCATTGATTGCACCCACCTAAGGCAGGATGGGAAGGGGGGACCTGGGACACCCGTCCATGGCTGAGGTAGCATGGCGCAAGGCGATGAGCAAAGGCAGAAGGAGCACTTCCGGGTAGATGAGAGGCGCAAACAGAGTAGTGAACATAGGCCCAGATACTCCATGTATGGAATATTAATGATGTATATTGTAACATATTATACTTCCTTACATCTTCCTTTAAGATGACCCAAAGCTTGGTAAAGATGCCGTACATCGGGCATTTGGGAGGGATAAATTAGCCAACTGTTTTGGGGGTCCACATGGACTGGTGGTGGAGGAGTGGCTGTAGAGCATTTCGATCTTAGGCAGTTGGGCAATATACTTACTGTATCCATTCATTGGTTGGTGTTACAAGGTGGGCCCCCAACCACATTTTAAGTTGGTTTATAACTAACTTAACTAGGGTTAACTACCAGTTATAGGGGTGAACTAACCCAACTTAAAACTACTGGGGGCCCGGTCCCTTGTATCTATTCGCCATCCAAGTCAGTAGTAACATGGGCGAAGAGCTTCAGACTTCGAAGGGCTCAGCATGTTTGGTGTCAAAAAGTAACATGATCAGACAACAGGATCAGCATTGTGAAGCCTAGGTCCCTTGAGATCCCTGAAGATCTTAGGTGCCTAGGTCCCCTGAGATCCCTGAAGATCCCTAGGTCCCCTGAGATCCTTAGGTGACTTCGGTGCGCCGCTTGCCCGGTCTCCCACCACGTCCAGCCGCCGCGAGGACGCCGCAAGGCGAAGGCAGGTGGCGCGAAGCCTCCTTCAGCGGTCCAAGCCCTTGGTAGATGCGACCACCACGTCGGGCGAGGCGCTGTTTTGCAGGGTGGCGATGTGAAGAATCGGATGGGGAATGATTGTGAAATCAAATGCGGAGACTTGCTGGCACCCAATCCGGGATGTCTGTGCCCAACTCAGTGTCGGCTCCAACAGTACCAACTAGCAACGTAGAAACAAATGTGACGACCGTGCCGCCTACACAAAGAAAACAACTTTAATCATGAAACAAGGCTCTCAAAGGCTGAATGTGAGGGCAATGGTATGGTAAATCAGTAGTAATTGTTAATGGCTAATGGTTAATGATCATATGGCTAATGGTATGGTAACCGTGAATGATATGGTGATGGTTAATGGAATGGTTCATGTTTGATGTTATACCATATGTTGGTAGGGTAATGGTATGGTTAATGATATAGTGAATCAGTAATGGTTAATGGCTGATGGTCCATAAGAATCCATAGGCTGGGGAATGTATGTAACATCTGGTTGGTGAATCAGTGATGGCCAATGGTTAGTGGTATGGTAAATGACATGGTCGATATGGTATGTAACAACTACTGTATGGTGAATCGGTGATGCTTACTGGTACGGTAAATGATAGTTGCTTCATAAAATGGAATATAAGTAAGTCATGTTGAATACCCGAAAAATATATGGATGGTTTGCAATGGTTTGTTACCAAAAATTGGGGCAGGGGAATCTCAGGGTTTATGATGGTATTTAATGGTCGGTCCAGCTGTTTATAAACGGACCACCAGTTTTTACCACAGCTGGTGATGAACTCTTTGGGGTGCGGTCATGTGTGGTCATTGACATGGATTTTCCTGTTGTAATCTGTGCTACTGAGGGCCAGTACTATCAAACATGACCAACCCAATTATTATTGGTGGAACACTTCTAACTTTTCATTCGCCATCAAGAGCCATCACTTGAGAACATCATTACAATCACAAGTATTACCCGGTTTTCACCACGGATATCATACAGGTGAATACTTATTGAGCATCGACAATGGCCATGCCAGGGCGATTGATTCATTTTCATCAGGAAAGATGTGTGATGTGGTAATCTGCAGGTATCATGCAATAGAAGCAAATGATACTAAGGAAGCAGCTAGCATCAATTGATCGCCAACAAGCACACAAGCAAACACACACACACACACACGAAGATATGAATCAACATAGTCAACATCATGATTCATCATGATAAGACAGGAAAGGAACTATATATTCATGTATTATTTTGTAATACTTTAGGCAACAGTTTGGGGTTTTCGAAAAGTTAAAGTAGACTTGCTATGGACTCCTCATGGGACAATGGTCAACTGACAGGCGGACTTGACCCACATCAGCGCTTTGATTGACATGGAGCTTCAAGTTTTGGACACGCAGGAGCGGCATTCGAGGGTGGGGGGTAGGCAGAGCTGGACAAGCACATGGGTACAAGTCACAACAAGTAACAACAAGGAACAAGCGGAATGCAAGGTGAATGCCTAGTAAAGACGTATAGTGCGAGTTTCCGTCATCAGCCAAACGCGGGGATCTAACCAACCGCATGGCTTAAGCCCATCCCACGATACAATGGCAGGGAAGCTTTGGACTCGATCAACCGGCCGCATGGATGACCCAATGGGCATGGTTGCACCTACAAAAATTCCCAGTCTCAGTTTAACGATTTCACGGTAGATATTCATCAACCACCCCCAGTTTACTGCTGAATAGCTGGTGATGGTATCCCAACCATGGGGTGGTTCATGGTGGGTTGTGTTGGCTCATGCTGGCTCCAGGATTCCATCTACCGAAGGGCCTTGGACGCAGCGGGTGCAACGCCTGCCTTGACTTATTGAGCCCCGCCGGCGCGCGCTGCATGCTGCGGTTCCGCGTTCCCAAAAAAATGCGGAAGCTGGCCTTGGGGGCCCCAGGGGCTGGTGGCGCTGATGCTGGGGTAGCTACATGTCTTGGTTGGAATTGACAATCATGGCTTCAAGTGTAACGGTTGACTCATAGCGGTCATGGGAGTTAAACAGTGACTACCATGTTTCCTGCATTTCTGCTCACCGGAACTCCCGACCAGTGTATCTCCATAAATGTTGTCCCGATGACTAATCATGTTGGATAGTTCCGGTCAATGAGGGTGAAGTAGCGGCAGCAATGGCTTATTGCCCGCCAGAATGTTGGTATCCGCATGACCTTTGCTGGATGCTTTGCCCTCAGCCAAAGCAAGTGCCTTTCAGGGTTCAATGTTAGTAGTTGGGATTGTCCATAAACATCTGGTGTCCTCGAGAACTATACAGAAATAGTCATTGCAAGTGCCGCTACGTCAAGTTCAATTTTGGGATGGTTGGTGGGGCGTTTGTACCACCATTTATGGGTACACCTCTTGCAGAATATGCAAGTAGTGGCTGATGGCAACTGAAGGTTGTTCAAGGACTCTCCCATAAGATGTAGAAATCTGGGAATGGCAGCTTAGCACAATATATAAAGTATGATTTTTATTATTGTTGCTCTCGCTTCTGCTGGTACGTTGTAAGCTGCACCTTGCTCGCAGTGAGGGTTGAACGTGAGGCTTGTCCACCCATGGAATTCCAATGCATCACCAACAGCCGAAGAACACCGTTCCCATGGAGGATGACTGGTGCACCAATTTGACACGTGTCCAAAGCTCTACTGTCAGCACAATGCTGGTTAAAAGAACATGGTTTCAACAGTAGGTTGAGCCCTGTTCCACCTATTTGAACGCAGTTTCTTTTCATGGCAGACCTCTGGCCTGAACCGCCACAGATTTCCAGGGCGCCATGCAGGTAAATCGCGAGATCCTTCCCGAGCTCCACCGCAAGAGCTGGGCACCTAGATGTCATGGGGATGGAGCAGTTGGGAAATCTCACCTTTTCCCATCTCTTGCATCCTGGATCCATCATCATTCTCCATCCTCATGTTTGGTCATTGTTTTGTTTGACATGTTAGTAGTCACGTTGATCTTTAAGCTTAATTAAGCTTGAATGGATGCCGAATCTTCACCACGATTCAGGCATTGGCTGTGATAGATCATTGCGAGTTATGCTGGACCAGTTTTGATGTTGATAAGCCATCAAGGATCGTTGAGGAGCAGATTTTCAAACCTTAGAACTTAGAACTTATAGAAGCGTATTTCACGAATCTGTTCACCAAGACTTCCTACTATGAGCCCGGTAAGGGGTACCCCACAAAAAACAGAAAAAAAAACAGATACTGTACGCACTTGTGAAATTGCGGTGCTGGACTACACTAAACGAGATTGGTTCGCCCCACCAATCGATACGCAGAAATGACGTCCTCCGCCGTGGGAACGAGGGCCCCAGTTGCTCTGAGGCAAGCAGGTCCAAGAGCAACAGGAGGAGCAACAGAGTCATGGAAAAGCCTTGGTTGATGATGGGTTATACAGGCATTCATGCTTAACTATGAATAGACTGTTGCTGAACCCTAGGATGCTTAACCAGATGCTGAACCATTTTTTGTTCGGTCTTCCGCAGGGTTTGCACGACATACCTGTGGCATGGTTTACCGGTCATTGAATAGCATCATAGGTGCGTTATGAGTTGTTTGTGATGGCTATTTTGCTGATGCTTAATGATGGTTGATAGTACATATCCGCGCTGGTGGGTTGGTGATGTCTCAATAGTCGGCCAGTAGGAATAGGGCCAAAGGGCTTTGGCAATTGGCCGAAAGTTGGGAACGTCGTTGAAAATGATGAAAAACTTTACGGTCAGTCAGTGTTTGCTTTTCGGACATATATGCACGGAGATGGTTTTCCTTGACAATCCACGTGCAGGAGGAAATCAAGGAACAGCTGAAGGAAGAAGAAAGGCGAGTGAAAGTCACCATCTCAAGGGGAGCGCTTTGTCAGGATTCTTCAACCATCAAAATATGTTAAACCTATACAAATTATATAAAATGCCTGTATTACATACATATATTTTGGCAGGATTTCAACAATTATATAGTTTTCATACTAGTTCTTTGCAGTATGTAAACCCTCCTGGCATCCACCAGACCAATTCCCCACAAGACCAGCGACCGATCGATGCTCTAAAGAGTGGCGGGCCCCATCAGCGCTCGGGGACAGCAGTAGATCTAGCTGAAGAATTCGATGAACATCTCGTAACCATTTCGTGCGTTTCAACATGTGACGTTTTTGTCAACTTTCCCGTGACAGTTTCTACAAGTCACCAGGTTGCTAAATAGAGGACTGCCGCAGTGTGGTGCCACGCAATGCCAGCTAACCACGACTTGCCCATTTTCTTGCAGTTCCAAGGGGTAGTGCACCCAAATTGTAAGTTGGCGAATCTATAGCCATGAAGTAGGCACAACATAGTATAGCTGTGTAATAGTTAAGCATATGCATACTAACAATAGTTATGTATATATATATATATATAGATTTTTATATTGCTATACATTTACATGTTGCTACAGTTTTTGAACTAATAGCTGGGACGAGTTATAGTGTAAAAAACTATAGCTATAGTAATTATCGCTGATACACATGTTGATTATACTATTAACTATATAGTTTTTTAAATTATATACTTTAACTACATAGTTTTTATACTACTTGAACTATAGTTTTCACTGGCCGGCGTCAAAAAAAAACACAAGAAAAGCACCGCTGGTGACCATTCTAACAGCTGCAGGGCCCAGATGGAAGTCCAGCCGCGGAAACCCAGCAATGGCACAACGCTGCTGGCGAACTGAAGCGGTTGAGGGAACTGAACTTCTCCTGCCCTAACCTACTGGCATATAACTAGATTTAACTACTGGTAACTAGATCTAACTAGTCCCAAAGATGCGCTGCGTCAGGAAGTTTGATGTTTTGCAGCCGGGGGAGGTGGTTAAAGATTTGTATCGCAGGTGGCAAGTATGAATAGCAGGCAATGGCAGGTGTATTGGGCTCGGTTGTGGGCATTGAGGTAGAGCAGAACAGTCATATCTTTCTGTGCATGATGATGCACATACATCCACGTTGGTATGGCCCCATATCAGCAGGTGAAAGTCCCAAAATAGTGGCTATGAATTCCAAAAATGAGCCGGGCACCAAGCTGGACCACCGATTGTTCAGCAGCTGGGGCTGGTGGTGGTTCAGCTACTGGATCGATCCAAGCATTGCCACCTGAGGCTGCGGGAGTTGAAGATGGCACGGCAGGAGTTACTTGGCGTCCCTGTGCTTCCCAGGGGATGTGAGTCATGGTGAATGCGGGGGCTGAGCCTGGCTGGACAGCGAAGAATTGCTACACCAACTGATCGTCAATACAAGTTTTAGGCGATGGTACCCACTGTTTTATTGTATTGATATCATCAATTATATGTGTACCAAATGATCATCATCAATTATAGGTGCCAGAGGATTGCATTGGTATCATCAATGATAGGTGTACCATGCGGTAATACCACGAGTGAACCGCATTGGCGATTGAGGATTTTGTCAATGTTTCTGTGGTTGATTACCTCTAGCTGTGCCTTGACATGCCCTGTTATCGTGAATAAAACCCTAGTGTTAAACAGCCAAGGATTGATAGTTGAGCCACTTGGGAAATCCTTAGTGATCAACAGCCAGGATTGATAGTTGAGCCACTTGGTAAAGAAGGGGGTTCTTTTGCATTCGGATGATGTTTGACACTTTGGGGCGTGGTTCTTGTCGGTTCTTGTACATTTGAAGCGATCCAAAGTTGCCATTGCTTTCATGCTATAATATGTTCTTAAAAAATCAGCACACGGAATATGAGTATACCATACCTAGGTGATTGTTTTGTTGGAAATCAGCACCTTCAGTACTGGAAGATGCCCTCCCAACATGCACGTTTTCTTCATTTCACTTGTTTTTGTTTGATGTGCTCTCCCAATTTTCAGACACTTCTATGTAAGGACTCATTGCCATGATTTGTTGTAAGGGTTCCTCAAGGCAATAAGAACCATTTGCAAAATGATCAATGTTGGTAATGGGAGGTCAGTATTAATGAGCCACCACCAGTTGAAATATGAGCTTCTGATAGAAATTGAATTCCCTATAGCTGTGCATCGTGGATTTTTCATTTGATACAAACAACCAGATTCGCAGTGTCATTCTGACAACTTCAACAGCAGCCGTCATCCTCGGTGCAAACTCAGGCGTGCACGTGGAAAGAAACGATCCACAGATGAGAGGCTGGACCCCCGATGCGATGTTCAGTTGGGAGGTTTCCTAGGCATGGTAGGTCCAATGATAAACTCCTTCCATTTGATGGTAAATCACCAGTTACGTTTGCATAAATTGATGGTGGTTTATTTCTATGTTTATGGATCCATGATTAACCAACAAATTTGGTCGAGTAAAACTGGTGGGTGGTTTCAAAATGATGTTTGATTTTTGCATATTGGACTCGGGAATGATGATTTCTAATTGATGTTTTGTCAGATAAACATAGAAGATATGATTTGTTTGCTGCCCATTGTCATTGAACATCTATTCATCATGACAGTCGACTACGGTTTTCGATGGTTCCCTTTCTTCGTAGTAGTTTTGGCTCCTTCATAGCCCCTCGCTCGACCCAAAGCGTTGCGTTTAACCTCCTGTCCTCCCGAGCCAATTTGGGGAATTTCAAGATTTTATATATATATATATATATTATTGGAAAGATGAGTAATTCTCAAACACTGGAAAGCAACAAACTTGAGGTTTGATGATGATGATGATGATGATGATGATGATGATGATGATGATGATGATGATGACGATGATGATGATGATGATGATGATGACCCACGGCCTGCCCCGTTGGGGAATCACAACGAGAGTTTGGCACAGCATGTGGAGCCAGAGGACTTCGACCTTTCAAAAATGAGCTGGATCACCCTTGACACGGACATGGTTTCCCATACGTGGATCATACAAGGTGGTACCCCATACTGTAGCTAGTTAACTTAGATGATGGCTATTTAGGGCAACTAACAGTTATGGTAGATACAACTCTAATGAGATGGCTGATGAACGAAGGTAGGAGTAGGGAGGCCTCCCTTGTATGGACTTGTTGGTGGCACGCTCACAATCCCGATGGATGGTCAGGCTGAGGACCTGAACTAGGCCGACAACGACAACGACAACGACAACGACAACGACAACGACAACGACAACGACAACGACAACGACAACGACAACGACAACGACAACGACAACGACAACGACAACGACAACGACAACGACAACGACAACGACAACGACAACGACAACGACAACGACAACGACAACGACAACGACAACGACAACGACAACGACAACGACAACGTCAACGACAACGACAACAACACCAACACCACCAACACCACCACCACCACCACCACCACCACCAACAACAACAACAACAACAACAACAACTACTACTACTACTACTACTACTACTACTACTCCTGCTACTACTACTACTACTACTACTACTACTACTACTACTACTACTACTACTATGACTACTACTACTACTACTACTACTACTACTACTACTACTACTACTACTTCTACTACTACTACTACTACTACTACTACTACTGCTCCTAGTGCTACTGCTACTGCTACTGCTACTGCTACCACTACTACAACGACAACAACAACAGCAACAACAAGGGGTTGATGCTGACTCAACGGGTTTGTATAGCCATGGGATAACCCATGCATCCATAAATTCCAGCGGATGAACCTTGAGTTGGACCAACTGGATATTTGGATAGCGGTCATCCACCTTTTAAACGTTGCATCTATTTCCCATCTATTTCCTACTTAGCTACTGCGATCATGTGTAGTTAGCCGCTGGGGGAGGAGTCACATGGCTTGATGCTTCCCTCACTGCTCGAAATGGCGCATTCATCAGCGCCCATTTGCAGGAGCAACGAACCCAAAGGCCGAGAGTGGGAGTGGGACCCATACGGTTATGGAATTTGCCTGCTTGTGTTTATGTATACGCGCAGCAGCGGACATGCGATCCTTGCCCTGCTGTAAACTTATGTTTGTTGTTCTTACTGTGAACAACTGCGCTTGGTCACGGGAGTTTGGTAAAATGTGTGTAGGCAGATGCTGACAAATCATGCATGTGCTATTCCGCTGGCTTTTGGCGTGCATAGGTGGATGTTGCCTAGATGAGAAATATTCCATGTCCATGTTTTTTGCACGTGCATTTGCTAGTTGATTTAATCAGTTGTATGGCCAGCAATGCACCCATTCTGTGGTGGACATGGACCTTGCCATTTGCGGCAGCCCTACAATGTGGGGCCCCCCAGTTTCAAGTTGCTTAAGCCATTTGATTTGTCTATTGCAATATCTCACTTTACTGGTAGTTACCCTAGTTGTAGACCAACCTCGCTAACTTGGGGCCCCCACCTTGTAGGGGGTTGGCGAAAGCTGTGCAGGCGTTTTGGATGACCTCTTTGAAGCAGCGGAGGCTGGCTCGTAGGTAGCGGTGGACCTGTGGTGACTGTAGCTCTTAGCGGTGGACCTGTAGTGCTTGGCCTGATGTCAGGGTTCCAAGATGTTTCCAAGCCAGATGCAACTCGCCCTTTGCACTGGTGGAGATCAAGAGATGAACTCAGCAGATTCCCCGGCTTTCAGATCCAGCGCCCTGCCAGCCCTGCCAGCCCTGCCGGTGAGGAGCAGCTGGCCCAAGTGGCGGAGATGGACTTTTGGAAGGCAGATCATGGAGCGGCGCCGCCGGTGGGGTCGCAGCTGGCAGTTTGGTGCCTCTCACCTTTGAAAATGGGTGGAAGGTCGCGAAATACTGGGTAGCCATGGAAGTCATTTTTCCATGTGGAGTACCATAGAAATGATTGCTTATATTGTTTCATTGGCATTCAACAGGATTGAACTATCATTTGGTTCTTTGGATTTCTAGTCCCAGAATTCGAGGAAACCTTAGCTAGTCACTGTTTGAGGCTGATGCTTTTCTGATTCTAATCGCTATTTGGTGGTTTCTCAAATTGCGGGACGCTCAGAATGGTTTACTTATTAGTAAAAATGATGGAAAAAGGATGATTTGGTGACTCCCACATTTTGAGAAAAACCTATTTGGGGTTTATCCTAAACACACTTCACAATCATCGTCATCATCATATGCATCATCATCCGTTACTGCAGGTAGTTTTGTATTACAAATTCTTGAAGATCAATTTTTACTCAAAAAAATAACTGCTCACTATCATCAGGTCTTACCAAGTAAATCTACTAACTGCCATAACCATGGTGGTCGTTACAAGCTAACCATGGTGGTGGTAGTGCTTTACTCAACCACCATTAACCACCACCATCAGCTGCCAGGCCGCCTCTGCCACTCAGCTGCGTCCTGGGCATTGCCCATGAAGGATGGCTGGCTATGGCGAGCTGGGTCAGCCGCAGTTAACCAACGAACTTTCATGGGGGATGATAACCAACAATAACAAGGGAAACAATGGTTATAATGATAGGTGGAAGGAATTCTAAACAACTGGCTGGTCGTTTGATTCACATGTTCTATTTTCCCGCGTAATTATAAACAACTGGTTGGTTGACTGATATGTTTCATAGGGGCTGAAACCACCAACCAGATGGTATATGTTGGTGGCTTCTCAAAATGGGGGACCCAAAAAATGGTTGGTTCGTTCATAGAATATGATTGATTGTGGATGGTTTGGGGGTACCTCTATTTTGAACCACCATTTGAGGATGTGTGGCATATCTATGAGATTTCGCCCCGAAATGCACTATGTACAGCCTGGTAAGGTTGAACACATGTGACGCGTGGGGGGGCCGCAGCAAAAAGATGAGATTCATAATTCATACCATCTCATCGCTAGCATGTCTTGTGCGGGCTTGTTAGATCATAGTGTTGTAGACAATTGGGCGTCTTGACCACTGGATTCAGTCATGATTGGCTTGTGGCTTGTTGACTTCTCTTCTTCCTGTTCCTTTGAATAATTCTGATGTCTGCAATGCATTATGATGCCTGGAAAAGAACTATCGTTGGCAATTTTCCATGTGGGTGTTTCTCAGAACAGGGGTACCCTTCAATCATCCACTAATAGTGATGTGCACGAATAAACCAGCCGTTTTTGGGGGTTCCCTTTGGCTCGAGAAACCGCCAAATAGTAGTTGTTGAACCATTTTTCTTGTTGATTATCCGTATTAATCCTCATTGTTTGCTATCATTAAGCATGGTGTTTTGGTGGTTTCTTGAGGAACCACCATATTAGAATCACAGCCTGGATCAAGTCTTGTTTGATCCTCCTCCTGTCATGGGATCTGTGGCTATGGCCCATCACCCCCAGGTCAGCAGTCGCAATGCCTACGTTGTGGATAGTCGCTGGGCCGATGTCGTCACCAGCGGCCTTGGGACACGGGAGACCCCCCAGACCCTGTGAACTAGCAGCCCCAGGGCCTGTGAACCCACTTGGTTAGTTATGGTTGGTTTTGTTTATCAGGTCAATTTGCTAAAATGATGAATTTAGCTACTAGGCCAACTTTGAGGTAATTTGCTTAGATTACTAAGTTGACTTTCGTGTATTCTCAGGTAGCATTCCGGACCTAGTTTATGGTAGGTACACCGTCATGGTTCAATGGCTTATAAACTCACTTGGAGGGCAACGCCGTGAGCCCGAAGGGCTGGAATCCGCACAGCTGGTTGATTCTGATTGTGGCTCTTTGGTAGTCTGGTCATGGGAAAAAACTTACCTGGATGGATTACTCATGGTTACAGCTACTACCCCAGTTTTTAGGCTTTTTGGGACATGTGACATGATTGATTTATCATATAGCCACTTTCAGTTAGACTTTTAGCAAGGAATCTGAAAGCCACCAAGCATTGCAAAACTCAGCAAAGCTCACCCATCGAACACGGTGACCATGACTACTGACCAGCTTTCTGCCATGTGCAGTGACTCGGCCCCTTCAAGTTGGGCGCATGGGTCGTATGCAGCAATGGTTGCTTGGTGGTTCAGGGCTGGCCAAATACCTGCTACGTTCCACATCCCTTCAAGTTGTTTCCGGCTGGGAGTTTCCAAGGCACATCTTGAGAGTATGCCCAGTTGACCAGCTTAAAGGTGATAGAGAATTGTAGCCCTATGGCTCTTGCCTATGGCTTCACTGGCTTTACCAACTTATTTGTGGCTTATCTATGGTTAACTGGGGCCCATACCTATGGCTTTTCTGCACCAACTGATCTGTAGCTTCCAAAAGGTGGTTATCCCCTATTACTAAGCATTGCTTATTCATGAATGTGAGTGATATCAGCTTTCTATCACTTTCCTGCACCAACTGTAGCTTTTGAAATGTGGTGATCCCCTGTTACTAAGCATTAATTATTGATGTTATAACTTGAGTATATCACTTCTGTGAAACCTATGGGGCTTCTCACCTATGATAACCTGAGTACATCACTTCTGTGAAACCCATGGAGCCTATCTATACCTATGGACTTAACACGAGAAAACCTATGGCTTCCCCATGGCACCCTACAGCTGGAGCCCTGGTGACCAGCCCCCCACCACCCAGGTGATCCGAGCAGCTCGTCCCGTGGCGCTTTCGCAGAGGCGCCGCGGGGAGCGCGGAGGTGGTGGTGATCACCCTGGGAATGGCGAGCTGGGTCAGCCGCAGTTAAGCAACCAACAACAATGGTTAACTAGTTGGCTTTGCTGGTTAATAATAGGGGATAACAACCAACAATAGTGGACATACCAACTATATGGCGAGCTGGGTCAAGCAGTTAACCAAACAATGACTCATGGGGGATAAGTTTTCCAAGCAAATCATGGGGAAACAATGGGTCACTATTGACCAAACTATTTGCTAATTTCATGGACCAATATCCAACTAGAATAGACCAATAGAATGGGTCACTAATATCAGCGGCTTGTCACTATGAGCCAATTTCATGGGGGATAATGACCAACTATAACAAGGGAAAGAATGGTTGATGATACAGGAATCAGGGGTACGGGGTGAACTGACCCACAGCCAAATGTGCATGATATGTTTAGTATGGTGGCTAGGGGACCCCCAAAAAGATGGTTGATTATGGTTGTTTTATTTATATATATATAAATATTGGTGATTGAGAGAGAGAGATATATATATATATGTATATATTTATTGCATTTAATTGCTAAAGATGTGTTTTTTTAATGACTTATAACTTTTTTGTTTGTTGGTGATCATTGTCAGCTGGTGAAAAACTAGGGATCGTGTCGACATGGTCAACTACTATGACAAAAGAAAAGGCAATGCAATTTATACACACTGGTGATCATTGATCATTGTCAACTGATCCCTATCAACAACTGCAGCTCCTTGTGCTGAGTGGTTTCTTTAGCAGTTGGTCATCTTGAACACCTGCGGGTTATGAAGAACTGGTGCTCCTCATGGGCAACTTCTCATCCTCCTCGGGCTTCCTTAATGGTTTTTGTTTGTTGGCAACGACTGCGGTTTCAATGGTTGATTGGTGGCAGGGATAACAACGGACCAGAAGCGGGGGGATACACCAACTGCATACAGCGAGCTGGACCAGCTACGGCCGCCATTGCCAATCCTCCTAAGTGGATGGATGGCTCTTCACATCCGCGGGCACAACTAGTGGCAGTGGGACTCACCATGGAAATCTCCAAGTTTAATTTTCCATCAATCAGTTTTCAATAATTGGCAATGCTGAATGGTAACGTACCCGTTTCTATGGCAGAAGAAAAATCCAAGATTCTAACTTCTATCAACCAGTTTCTTTGGCAGTTTATACTTGATTGTGGTTGGTATTGTATCCGTTGCCAACGCCTATAGTCGCTGATCGTGGCTTTGGGATTGTTCACAGCAGGGGTACCAGGAACTCACCCGGAGCTGATGCTCCCGGAGTGTGTTTGTTGTTGCTGGTATCCTGGCGATATCATCACCCCAAGAACTACCAGCCCGGACATGTGGGTGTGGTTGGAACGGTAGTGGTCAACCATGAACATCCGTTAAACCCCATATTGAACATGACTTGAACTTGTTTTGGATGGATCAGTTGACTCAATTGATTTTCCTCAATTGGTCCATTGCGGTCCTTAAATTGATCCATGGATGAACCTTCGTGGTTTTTACCCATCACTATTCTCCGAAAACCAACCTGGAAGATCCTGGTTACGTGGATAATCCACCATTTATGCGCATTTATAAAATGCTACTTTTCAGCGCAACCAGGAACCCTGCTTGTGAGGGACTGTCAGAGGGCGCACCGGAGACGCTCTCCAATGAGGCACCCGTACAATGACTGCGCCCAGGTCCAAGCCAAAGAGTGGGGGGGGCCCAGATGGATGGTGGACACCGGAGGATGGGAGCTGATGACTGGTGCTGAGGGATGCTGAGGATTAAGTCCTAAGAATGGCCTCAGAGTGGCTTAAGAATGGCCTAAGAGTGGCCTAAGATGCTGAGGGTTAGATCTTGTTAGTCAATAATGGCCTAAGAATGGCCAACTGTTGATGGTTGATTTTTGTGGGCTGATAGCCATTTATCAGTTGCTAATGGTTGACATTGGTTGGGACTGTAATGGCTCATGATGTATGACCGTGAATGGTGATTGGGTTACGGTTTGTTTGGCAGACTGGTAGCTATGAGGATTTATCATGGCAAATGCTGGTGTTGTCGAGGTAACAAATAAAATGTATGCATGGGGGATTCCATGGTTTTGTTTTTGAGCAATATATATATATATATATATTTATTATATACTAGGGGCTAGTGACATAGCACTTAGTAAACATACCCCATCTAAGAAAAACCTATGTCATCAACAAAGTCACTTTTGCCATACTTGGCCTATGTCATCAAGGAAGTGCTGCCAAATCGGAATTTTGGAGATCACCCTGCACTGAACAGTCCTATGTCATGATTTGGAGCTTTAGTCTTATGTCATGTGGTATCCTGCGTAATGTGGTTTTAAATTTGTGTTCATCCCTGCTCCTTGACGACGCTGTCTCACCATATTTTTGCTTGTTTCACCTTCAAAGCAGTTTTTGAGAGATGTGCCGCCGCACTTGCTTCGCGAGTGCACAGGGCACAGGACAGAACAGAACAGAACCAAATCCTATGTCACCAGAGGCCACTTTTCCTATGTCACCAGACCCTAGTATATATATATATATATATTCAATTTGGAAATATTTGTTTTCCTTTTTTTATGTTGAGAAAAATATATCTATATATATATATGTGTGTGTGTGTGAATGATTTTTGTGTATAATATACGTATGAGCGCGTGTATGTGTGCATAGCGGTTGCCTAATCATGTGTATCATATGCTTCAGTGTCGCGCATTTGCGATCAAAATGCTGGATGAGAGCGTATGAGAGTGAGTCCTGCGGTGTTTGTGCTTGGTTTTGACCACATATTGTTCACAAACCCAACCTCGCAGCTCCGAATCAAGCATGCTTGATAACTTGATAGTGGGGTAGTCGCGTGAGGTGGCAATTCCAACGGCAGCCATTGCATGCTCAAGAGCTGGCACTAAGGCCGCTCTATTGTAAAGGAATAGTTGGGCTGTAGGCGAACTGCTTTTTGTTAATCGTAGCTAGCAGTGTACCAGAGGCATCCTTTTAACAATCATGAGGTATTTGGCTGTGGGTCAAGAGCCTGAACCCCTGGTATGCCATCATTACCCGTTGTATTGTTGCTTATTAACCCCCATGATCGATGAATATTGACCCATAGCCATCAAGCCTCAGCCAACGTGTCCGTTGTACTGAGCTGATGTTTTGGGGCTATCATGGACTGTCCACAAACTCCATGCGCAGACCGTGCACCTAAGATTTCCGTGGAACATCTTGCACCGAGATGCTGTTTCGAACAAAATCGCCAAGTAGTTCCATCTTATTCCCATGAATTTTGCTCAAAAATCTGAACAGTTTCCATCATCAATTCCATATAATTCCCATGCATTGTGCTCAACAAGCCGAAGAAATGGAAATCCATTGGAATTCCCATGCGCTTTTCAACGAAATCCAGGATCACCCAGGATTTTGGCCACCGCGCGATGACATCTCCACACCGGCGTCTAGCCGTGTTTCGGCCTGTGGGAGCCACTGTGGAGCCACCGGCCACGGTTGTGGTGGGCAATGATAGGCGGGGCGCTACCGTTGATCCCGGGAGGCTTAAGATGGAAACCCTGGGGATCCATGGGAATAATCTAATCTGGCTGGTGGTTTAAAATGTTGACATGGTTGAAGTTGATGAGTATAAGCTTAGTTGGTGGTTTAACATTTTTTGTTTTGCCTAGTAGTTCTTAACAATCGGTTGGTTGACTAATATTTTTCATAGGGGTTGAAACCACCAACCAGTAATGGCTGATGGCATGACATTTTCAATTATCTAAAAATCCTTTTGATTGGTATCAATGGATCTGGAAAACCAAATTGTGCTATCTAAATCGGTGAATGGCACGATTTCAGCTTTTGTAGATGCATGGAAATGCATGGAACACATTAGCCAATATTCACAGATTTTGGAGGTGAATGGCGCAGTTGCATCCAACTTGGCATGGATTTCGGAGTGGGCAAACAGCATGGAAACTGCGGAGAATAACATTCCAATTTCCCAATTGCATACAAGTTTTGCCACTGAAATAGCTTAAGACCAGTGAAGGTGACGTAATACATGGTGGTTTTGAAGCATGCATGACTTACACTCCATGCATAGTACTCGATGTCCTTAGCCTGTAAGCCTCAACGGAAAGCAACCAAGAGCTGTGGGAGAAGACTGGAATTCACAGGTGGTATCAATTAAGCACGCCGAGCAATCCCGGCCACAATCGGCGACGTGCGCAACCATGTGCCTTTTTTTCACAACGTGTGCGGCAAAGCAACATGGTTGAAGTTGATGAGTATATAAGCCCAGTTGGTGGTTCTAAACATGTGTTGTTTTCACTAGTAATCATTAACAATTGGTTGGTTGATTAATATTTTTCATAGGCGTGTTTCAACCACCAACCATAAGCTCCTGGCAGCCACACCACGAACATTTTTGCCAGGATCACTGTCGATGCCGTTTTGGACGACGATGGTGTTGCCTGGGGGTCTACGATGGTCCAAAGTGCGTTCGAAGGATTCAGCCGCTGACCCAGCATGGAAGCTCACGTGCGCGATGCCATTGGCTGAGGACCAGCTGATTTTGTCAATGTGTCCTTTCAGGTTGGCATTTTTGGATATGGCTATGGCGGCTATGGGTCAATATTAACCAACCAATAATGGTGGATAATGACCAACAATAATAAGGAAAACAATGGTTAATGATGGGGGAACCAGGGGTACAGGGTTTTGACCCATTGCCATATGTTGGATGTTTTTGTCGGTGAGTATGGGCATTGCCGCAATTGGGTATCATGCGATTTTTTTTTCAGTGCTCATTGATGTTCCTGTCATCGTTCATGATGTTGTATGATAGTGAGATAGTACATCAATTCCATGTTTGTTCAAATGTGTTAGTTCACCAAACCTTGCACATCAATAAAACATAAATCAGAAATGCTATTCCCAAAAGAGTACATCATAAGCCAGTACCGCTCATTTCATTCGAGAATAAATGATAGACAATAATCCAACATTAACCACCCATGATTAAACATGATTCATCACAATCTAAGGTCATTCATGGACCATTAACATTCATTAACCACAATAAAACATGATGAATCCCTATGAGCCACCATGAAAATCCCATGGTCACCCCATCATCTAACCATGGTCACTACCGTGGGCTGGCGGTTTGAGGTCACGGCCTGGTCCTTGTGGGCGCTCCCAAGCTGTTGCCGTCGTTGCTGCTGACGATGGCTGAGAGGATCTTCGAGCGGAAGCTGAAGCTGTGGCGCCTGGACGGCAGGGCTGGGCAGGTGGTTGGCATGGCATCTGGGGTGGCACCTGGGACATGGGAAGAAAGCTGGGATGCCAGGTGAACCGCAGATGCCATTCCATTTTTGGGGGGATCTCTTCCGGTTTCAAAGAGAGATAGATATTTGAATTGTTTCATATTTGTTTGGACTCAGTTGATCAAGGTTTGGGAGGAAGCCGAACGGTGAAGTTGGGATTCCAGCCGCTATAGTGAGATCGTGATGGAAGCAGGGAAATCTGAGACCTGTCGATGATGGGTTGATTTTGGGGGCACATGTCGCTTGTCGGTTGCCACCATCGTTGCCTGGGGTGCGCGAGTGCGCTCCAACAGCGGGTTCAAGGAATTCACATCATTCACATCCGGGATTATTGGTTCAATCGAGGTGATTTTGCGACGGTAGCAACAAACCAGTACAGATGATTGACCTTTCCATTACTTATCATTAGTAAATTAGGTCATTGCAACCTGACCCATGTGAAACAATCGCTGAGGGGCGCATATTTACAAAGATGGTGGCATCCCAACGAGAAGCCAAGGCTACAGTCTGTGGTAATTAAGAGTGCGGCCCTTTGATGCTAAATCTTCAAATTCAAATCTGATAGTCATAAACCAACCAAAACTCTGGGGTCCCTCATCGCTTTTTCTAAACAACCAGTACCCCTAGTTCCAAGATGTTCCAACCATTAACTAGTTGGTTTACAACCTATAGCTACTAGTTTGGCCTAGTTTCACCGATCATTCAGAATTGGCACCCCATTATCCCCTAGTCATCAACCAACTTTGCTAGGATTCGGGGCCCCACCTTGTACCCAACATCCCGCGAGGTTCACCGCCTTGGACGTGCTGGACGAGCACGTTGTGGACCTCTTGGCCACCGGGCCCTTGACCACCGAGCGCCGCAAGGATGCCCGCGATTCCGGTCCCAGCTTCGTGTCACATCCAAGCAGCTGGGTGCAGACAGAGCTGGGGACATGTGGGACCCCGAACTGAAGGGGTTAACTGTTAGTGGTAGCTAGTGAGGGCTTAACTGGGGGTTAACTGTAAGGGTAGCTTTTTTGGGGGTAAAGATTTGGCCATGTTTTCGTGAATTTGGATTAAAACATATTTTGACTTCGATACATTCACTTACATCGGGCATAATCGTAAGGTTAAATGAAACTATGCGGGTTAGCTAGCTACAAGAGTAACTATCAATTATGGTTTTTATTTTGCTTGATTTGGGTTACAACTACTATATTGCATGTAACCATTGGTTAAGATAGATGTAAGCGTAGTCAATTTGCTTTTTATAACCAATGTGGCAGCTCGAAGGCGCCATTTTGTGGCGGCTTGTGATGGTTCAGACGGAATATTGGTAAACACTCATTATATGAGTTATATGGTTGATGATCAACTCATGTTTGATTATGTGATGGTTACTAAGTGGCTCAGTGTATTCATGGTTGGTGAAGCGTTAGTCAATGAATCAATTGTGGTCAGTTTACCGCTAGTCAATGACCATTAGTTCATGGTAAGTACAGCTACTACTACCTACTACCGCTACCGCCACCACCACTGCACCCTTGTGACTCCTGCTACTCCTGTTACTCGTGGTGCTGACACTTCTCCTGGTACTGCTACCGCTGCTCCTGCTGCCGATGCCATTTCCACCATCGAAGTTTCGCAGCACGAGGCCTGGGCGTCCAAGTCCTTGGAGCATCGGAGTTCCCATGTTTCGACTTGAAGGAGTTCAAGGAGCTCCTTGGCAGCTGAACACCGCGCTGGGGTGGGTGCCTGGGTACGTGGGTGCTTGGGCACCTGGGTGCATGGATGCCTGGGTACCTGGTTGATTCAAGGTGCCACCGTTGTTGACACAGGCGATTTTGGCACAGAAGCATTCCTGCTTGATGTCCGGGAGAAAATGGGAATTCAACCAGGAGGGAGCTGTTGAGGGAATGTGGTTAGTGCTGTGGTTGTTGCAAGGGTTAACCACTACCTTTGAACAGCCATGTTAATTGATATGGATGAGTATATCCAGCGGCCATGAGCTTCACCAACACCGATTAACTGTACATGACCAACATTGACTAACCATCCACCAGCCATCAAACAGTTAGACCAGTTGAGCAATTTTCACAGCGGTTCATCCATTCCCCACTGTTGTTGACCATTCTTCCATCACCATCGTGAGCCATCATTCCCTACCATCATGAAAACTGGTGACCATTCTCATAACCACAACTATGATCAACCACTAGCCTTCCAGTTCTCTAATCCCCACGCAAGGGCTTCCCTGGTTACCTACAACAAAAGGGGTAACTGCAAGGATTGGGAACTCCAAACAGCTCCATTCGGAGCCACCCAGGTTGATCGGCTTCACTCAGCAGCGGCGGGTGCTGAGCAGCACCTGCTTGCACGCGCGCAGCGACCGAAGCCATGGGGTGTATCTGCTGCGGGTGGAAGGGGAGGACGTCAACTGCCACCTGGGCTTTTTTGACCTCAGATCACGTTCCTTGGGCGCGAAGTTGGGGGAAAAAGGAGTGGGTGAATGTTGGTGATACATATCCCTACCCTTCCAGTTGCCTTTATAGTAGTTGCCTTTATAGTAGGTAACCAACCCTGAAAAGCAATGGTAGAAACCAGCTAGTTACCTACAATAGAGGTAACTGGAAGGGTATTGTATAGTAGTTTCTTAAAACAGGGATCCAAAAATAGTTGCTTTACAACTGCAAATGGCTGGTAATAGATGATTTTGGGGTATTTTTTTTTGAGAAACACCCATATCGACAAGATTCAACAAGCAACTGGTTTGATCTGCACAACTTACATGTCAATCTTGGAGATCGTCATTCCATCATATTCCATTAATATAGTGAATACATGGGTGTTTCTCAAAAAACGAGACCTCCAGTTGTCATCCTACATGTCAACCATTGACAGCAATGAACCAACCACAACTTTGGGGGTTCCCAATGGCTTGAGGAACCACCATATAGTTGGTATATCCCTTACTCCTGTTGCTTATTATCCCCGATTATTAACCATCACCAAGTGACCACCATCAACCATCATTAACCTGCATACAACCACCAATTTCCCACCATAATCCTTCAAATGATGGTTATATTCCCCATTTTTTAAGCCCCACCCGTAGCTGTATCCCATGTGAACTGTGCCAAGGTGATCTTCGAGTTCCTGCAGATCTCGCGCTGCTGGAAAGTCTCCTGGGCAATGGCGCTGGCGCAGCCTGCAATGGTCCTCCGCTCCTCATGGCAATGCAGGACACCAGGGCGACCACGCAGCTGGTGATGCTGCGAGTGCTACGTGTACCAGAACTGCTTGGTTGAACATGGTTGAACCGGGAACAGCATGGGTCAATGACATGTGTAAGAGAGATGATATTGATGGTATTGATGTGGTGTAAGGTTCGGGCCATTGGTTAGATCCTCAAGCAAGAATGGCACGGAAGAGTCTTCAAGCGACGTGTGGTGCGACTTTTTCAGGAAAATAATCGGGGGATATGGGGGGTTCTTCAGACATTGGCAATCTGCCCGAAAAATGTAGAACCATGCCACCAGTCAGCAAAAGCAAACACAGGGAGGAAGCTTCATATTTAGAGAACAATCAAAGTGATTCGTTCAGCGACCAGCTCTGGCCCAATGGTCATCATCGGATTTTGGCTTTTGAACATGTGCATTTGCCATTATCATCAACCATTTTCACCCACAAACCCTGACTAGTCATTTTAAATCCAATCTCATGAACCACCAACCGTCGTTAATTGCACGGAGACCCACATCACCAACAATTCTCATCACCATTTTGATCCAACAAATTGACCACCATATCAACCACCATACCCAACACCAGCTCCCGCCCTATCAACCACCATATCAACCACCCTGTCCACCACCATACCACCATATCAACCGCCAGCTCCAACCACCCTTTCCACCAGCACCTGGATCTCGCCGCCAGGATGTGTTGAGTGGCCGGTGGCACAGCTCGGTGCTTCTCAACGTGGACACGGGCAGGCTGAAGACCTGGGCCCGGGCGCACGGGGCCCAGCTGGGGCTACCCCTTGGGAGGGCTGGGGTCAGCAGCTGGTCGTGCACCGCCACGGCGATGGTAGGAGATGAAGCTACTGGCCACTTGGATTACCCATAATGATAAGGTTCGCCACTTGGATGAACCGCCATAACAAGATAAGTCTGACATAGTCTGACTATGACCTGAATTACCCCGAAACGGCCAGAAGGAGATAGCCATTATGATATGACCAGGGTTCCTGTTTACTCTGGAGTTGGGTCTGGCTACAGTCAGTGCCAGAATGCTTGGCTACACCGTGCTTTAGCTACACTTGGCTCAAGTGTTCTAAGAGAGGTGTGAAGGTAGGCATTGATCATCATTGATCAGCATGGAGCAAAGGCTCGGCAATTAAAGCAGGTTGAAGCAGCATCAAAAAACTTGCAGAGAGCCATTAAAACAAAGACTGAAAGCTGCGAAGATTACGAGCAGTTCACGAATAGATTTCAGCCAGTCCGGTGAACTCAAAAGTGTTTCTTTTTTGGGTCACTCTCTTGCTGATCGACATTGATCAACTAACATCAGCTAACCTTTTTTTGATCGCCTGGATCTTGGACTCAAAAGATCAACATTTTCGTGGAGCATCGCTGCTGCCAGCGCATCCCGAGGCAACCCGGCAGGGCTGCCCACAGCAGAGGGTTGCCACGCAGCAAGCAGCTGGAGTTACTGCAGCACGAGGTCGAGACGTTGGCTGAGAACTTGGACGAAACAAGGTGGGACGTGGGATGACATGGGGATGACAATGGGGATCTTTGGGAAATGACTTGATCATTTGGAGCCTGGGAATTATGACATTGTTGAGATGGTGGATCTTGGAAATGTCATGGTGGATCATCTGGGAGTTGAGCTGAAGATTTTGGAAAATGAAATTGTTGAGATTTGACAGCTGAAAGTCATTCAGAATGGCCACGTTGTTGGCGGGACAGTTTCCCATGCCCGCGGCTGGTGTAGGGAGCGACGGGAGGAAACTGAGCAGAAATGAGAGAAGGTAAGTCGCCAGCGGCTAAAACTGGTGATCTATTAGCAGATGATCTACCAGTGCCCGGTAGGCCCCAAGCAGACATGCTCTTCCAGGAAGAGGAAGGTGGTAAATCTTCTTGGAATAGGAAGGTGGTAAATGTATCATCTCAAGCCACTCATTGTTAAGCTGTGTTTGTTATGTTTGTTGATATGAAGTACCACCAGAAACGTCAGCTTCAGGAACATGATTGTCATGGAATAGTTGAGTTTTAAACCTGCAGAAACAAAGGCAACCTGAGTTGTAGCGAAGACAAGATTCGTGTTACGAAAGAGTGGCCAAACAAGGCCGCCAACCCCCTGCAAAACGAGGGGGCGGCCTGTCGGGACGAAGAAGAAGATGTCAACTTTTCCGTGTTTGTTCCCTGAAAAATCCGGGTGGTCGCTCTATGAAAAACGTATGAATTGCTGAACTACTTTCCGAGCGTTTCTTCGCTAATTATGATGTTTTCAATGGATTGTTCCTGGACAAATTGTTTATCAAAATGTGGCGAACCAATATTGTAGTAGTGTCGACCTATGATGGTCTATGATCGTGTTCACCCCCAGTGAATACCCGCGGACGTGCGGATCGCTCAGGTTGTCATCCCTCGCTCAGCGGACCGCTCTGAAAGCGGAGTTCTCCAAGTCGCTGGGCGGCTTCAGAATAGATGACATAAATAGTGGCTTCTGATACATAGATAGTACCATGATAGTACCCCCTACTTTGGGATCAATATACATTTTCTTTTATATGTGGTCAATTTATATGCGATGGGCTTCGGATCATGGAGTACCCCCCAATTATGCCATGATTATGAATTATTGTTCAGTAATTAACCACCCATTTTTGGGAGTTGCCTATTTTGAGAAACACCCGAATGTTGACATATCTGAGTGCATGATCTTTCTTTACGAACTAAGCTTTGGGAAATCAAACAAATATATACGGTGGCATGCGTCATGATGCATATTGCATTCAAACAATGAATAAAATCCGAAATTTCATAAGCAATTCAATCCCAGGCACGCATATCATTTACCGTAGAAAGTTGGAACAAGCTGGAACTTCCTGCCGCATTTGAAGATTTCCACGGGATCATTCCCACCTCCAAGCACCAGGGAGCAGCAGGAGATCCAGCTGCCCCCGGTAGCCCCGGACCTCGGCCCAGGCAGCCCTCCATGGACCGGCGGCGTCAGGCGCGTGAACGCGCGAAGACCTTGGAATGGTGCGGGGCCGTGACGGAGCAAACGCCACAGGTGCTGCAGCAGGAGCCCCGCCATGAAGATCAGCAGCACCTTGAGTTGTACCTCGGTTCCCAGGTAAGGTCCCACCCTCCAGGTCCTCAACATTCCTTAGCACCAATGGTGGATGCGAAGGTTCCGGCAACATAGACACTTTGATGAGCTGATGATGGTTCCGCTTTGAATTTGTGTAGGCGTCAAGGACTAATCTGGAGGAACTGATGATCAACCACTGTTGATTTGCCATTGGCAAGCTAAATCTTCATTGATTATAACTCCCACATTTTGGAGGCTCAAGGCCCTACCTGTTTTAGGGACCCAGCCGGGGGCCCATGGTGCCACCCCAAACAGGAGCTTATGACGCCCTACTTGCTGAACATGTCCGACGAGCCTTCGCTGGCGGGCTGCTTGATGTACCTGCTACAGAAGGGCGAACGGACCAGCATCGGCAGCGACCCGGACAACACCATCGTGGTGGATGGCCTTGGGGTCTTGCCGAAGCTTGGCGAATAAGAAGATTGATGTTTTTTTGGGTTGGTGGTTTGATGGCTAATTGGCTTGCCCCACAACTATCACCACGCCAATCGCCCGCAGAGATGAATCATGAAGTGAGGAACCTCTGCAGCATCGTGAATGTGGACGACTTCAAGCTCACCCTGAGCCGACCAGACTTTGCCAAAGCACATGTGCTGGTCAATGGCAAGACCATGGCGAGGGATAGCATGGTTCTCTCACATCATGATCGCATTTGTTCCCTGGCAGAAGCTGTTTGGGGACGGAAGAGCAGTGCTTAATTCTGCGCAAAAGCCTTGATCATTCTGCTGATCTTTTGCAGTGGACAACTTGTTCCTTATTAACAAAAATGTTTCAGCCCTCGCAGGGTCTTTCTGTTGACTTGTTTGCCAACATTCCAGTTGAGGGTTAGTGCGTTCTGCCACGAAAAACGCCTGAAATACCCGATCAGCAAGTTTTGTTTAAAAGCGTTATTTTCTTTTTCAGTGATTGCATCCAACGCTGCAATACAGGATGCTTTTGGAAGCACTCTTGTCAAAAGGACGGGCCAGTAAACCAACGCATGCTCAACCTACGATACACCCAAGATAATCTTCTTGCTGAAAGGTGCAAACCACATCGATCAACCAGCCAAATTTGGTATAAACCATCAGGCATGGTGAAATGGTTACTGTACAAAGCTCTATGGAATTTTTGGATCAAACCATGGTTCTCCATTAGTCACTTGGTCATTGGTATTAAGCATTACTAACCATTGTGAGCAGTTTTTGCTAAGCATTATTATTCATCATCATCATCATCATCATCATCATCATCATCATCATCATCATCATCATCACAAGCAGCAATGATTGACAATTGTCAGCCATAGTCAAGCACCAATATTCAACAGAAAGCATAATTTGCCGTCATTGTCCATTGTGAACTGCATCATTAATCATCAGTATTTAGCACAATGTGACATAATTACTTGCATTAGCCACTGTAAGCAGTTTCTATCAAGCATGTTGAAACATCCTCACAATCAGACAACGCTGTGGGTCAGCACCCTGAACCCTTGCTGAACTTCCCCCCAATGACCGCATTAGTCTAAGAGTGGGGATGTTCACCTACTGATGGTTTGTGGATGGTTAATATGAACTCACCCCAATCTAGTTGGTGTTGTTCATCATTGTGTTCTTTCTTCAGCCTTGGGGATGGTTGGTTGTTTGATCAGCACATGTTTCAGAGGGTGGTTCAACCACCAGCCACTAGTCCATGGTATAACTGAAGAGCCCATCTTGTAGGAGTAGCCTACCGTTTTGAGAATAAGCATCATTAGCCGAAATCTGCAGTTTTTGTCAAGCATCATGCACCATCCTTACAGTACAATTATTCAGTTCGTATATATTATATAATTTCTGTAGTCTTCCCTTATTCCCAATTAAGGAGCCAGCGAATTAACAAATAGTTATTGACCATGGGTTCATAGCGGCCCGGTTCGCCATGTCCACCTACAGTTGATGCTTATATGCTTGCTGTTGCTAGTGATCAGCCATCCTTAACCCACATAAATTGGAGGGTTGTTTCTTGTATGTAATCTCATGTGGCAGTGGGTCAAAACCCTGTACCCCTGGGTCCCCACCATTAACCATTGTTTTCCCTATTATTGGTTGGTCATTATCCCCCATATTGGTTGGTTAATATTGACCCATGGCCATGTATGATCATAATCATCCACGTCATTTCTTGCCACCTGTTAAGGCCTGGGCCGAGCTCAAATGTTGCGGCTGCAAATCCCACACCATCAGGTGCAACGGGAACGGTGGTGTTGCGGTGAACCCCGGCTGGTCAATGTTGGGATGCTCAGTCTGAACATCAAATGCCAGGCATCGTTTTGACATCTTCGGGTCAAAGCAAGTACTGGAAGGTCGTACAGATTGTTCGAAGAAATCAACGTCTCAGTTAGGGTTTCCTGTAGATTTCCTCCTGAACAAGCCACACAAATATTGGATGCCCCATCCATCAGCCAAGCATGCTGGTTGTATGCTGGGATGTTGCACTATTTGTCCAATGTCTTGAATAGTGCGGGCCAGACTCCTCATCACTTTTTGCTGCTTCATCCCTATGTCTTCTCCAGTATCTGTTGTGTTTGTTGTGCATCAGTTGTCCGGAGATTGCTTGTTGTACCCATCCTCCTCCAGTTGCTTTTTGCATCTTTCTTGCTGAGGTGACGCTGAACTTCCAAAATCCACCAAAGAAGCTGTTGGTCATTTTGGATCGCCCAATGTCACCCAGCATTTTTGGGGCATTCTCGAATCTTCATTTGGCCGTTTCTCAAAACTAGGGACCCCTCAAAATCATGCATTTCTTATCATTTGCAGCAAAAATCACCAGTTTTTCGGGCACCAGCCTTCATTTTGAAAAACAACTCGCCAGTTTTTGGGCACATTTCTGTAAACCGCAATTTTTTTACAATTTTTTTTGCAGCCAAAATCCTTCATTTTGAGAGACCACCATTTCCGTAGCCACCATCCCCGGGACCATCCTCGGGTTCAGGTGGAACCCATCCAGGAGGAGAAGCAGCCAGCCGAAGGAGAGGCGACCATCAAAGCCTTGGAGACCTGGCAGAGCTGGCAGGTGATGAGGCGGTCGTTGTGGGTTGTTGTGGTTTATTGTGGTTGTTGTTGTTGTTGAGTGGCTCATTGCTGGTTGGTGATTGATGTATGGGGATTGTTGTTGTTGTTGTTGTTGCTGCTGCTGCTGTTGTTGTTGTGGTGTTGTTGCTGTTGAGTGGCTGATTGGTGGTTGGTGATTGATGGTGATTGATTGACGGTGATTTTTGGGATCATAGTCGATGATGGGTGATTGATGATTGCTGACTGATGATTGGTGATGGCTGATTGGTGGTTGGGATTGATCATGATGAAATTAGTATGGCGGTTGTTGATGATGATCATGGAGGTAGTTGTTGATGAAATAGTTTTGTTGCAGATGATGTTTGTCTTTGGGGGGCATTGGTGACACTGGTAAAAGTGTGTCCCCTTCAGCAAAAATGGATCGGCTTGGCAACCACTAACCTTCAAGAACTGGTGGTGCAACCGACATTGTTGGCACCACTGCTTTAATTCCGTTTTTTTTTGGGATCGCGGTCTTGTTTGTATAGTTGTTTTTGATTTCAGGTGGAAGAGTATGAACGTTCTGCAAGAGAATGATTTGCTCACCTAATTGTTATGATGTCAACATCCCGCATTGTCATGTCCTTTCTATGGTGGTTTGGCTTCGCAAAGGAGATGCCACACTCCGAAGTGTCCTGCATTTGCATGAAGCAGTTTGACTTTGAATTATGTTGCAGATGAGTGTGTGTTTAATGATGGCATCCAGCATTGTCTCAACATTGCAGCAATGAGCATCAACCACATCACCCCCTCGACCATCACCCCATACACCGGGCAGAATACTATGACCGGAATAGTTGCAAACTCCAGTATCAGTCATGAGTCATGAGTCATATGTATATGTATTTATGCATTTTTTTCTATACATATATATAAGTGTATATATATATATAGATATACATGTATATATATATATATACATACACAGTTTGGTACCACTTTTGCATGCACTTGCCATATACTTTTCATTTCTGCCACTTGGTAGCTGCAACTTGGTCCATGGGTCCCAGGAATGTTTGCTGCCAGAAGATCTGGCAGGTTTTCTGCCATCGTTACCGAGGAGCCTTGGGCTGAACTGGGATGTGCCATGCCCCCGGAAGAAACGGGAAACTAAGCACGGTCATACAGGGGGTGTTATAGGCGACCTTATCTGGGTGGTGGTTTTTATAGGGGTTATAACCCATTAATAGTGGTAGATAATAGGGGATAATGAGCAACAACAATGGTTGAACAACTGTTCTAGTTGGTGGTTTGATGACATTTTGCTTATTTTCCCTAGTGGTAATTGACAAATGGTTGGTTGATCAATGTACTTTCAAAGGGGGGAAACCACCAATCGCGATGATATGTTGATGGTATCCCCAGCTGCACATCCAAGTGACAGGAACCCGCCCGAACTGGATCTTACCACCAGTTGCAAGGATCCTTTCCACAGTAGGGGACAAGAATGGACAAAGCATGGTGGGTCTTTCTACGAGAGGTCAGTCCCACAGGAAGTCCCCAAGAGAAATGGTACAAAGATTGAAGATGATTCTGCCATTTGATCTACTTTTGATCATTCATGTAGTTTTTTATTTGAGGTAACCTCAACATGGTTTTTTATTGTTTATACAAAGGACTTTGATGGAATGCGGATCTTAATGTATTTACATGTGTCAACCATCATTGACCAGCATGTCGGATGGCATGATTCAAGTGATTGACCTTTTTCCATCTCATCCAGATAAAAACTAGAAATTTGGATTACAGTGGCTATGATCTCTTGTGATTCATGTTTCATAAGGTTCTTGGAAGACAGTAACTGTGATCAAACCTGTTTTTTCAGCGCATAAAGAAGACCATGATTTGGATGACAGTAGCCATGAATCATAATCTCTTATGGAGGATTTTCATGTTTTTGTGTTTCATTCGTTTTTTTGTGTTGCATATATGTTTATGGCTTCGATCTCTTATGATTCATGATTTATGATTTATGTTTTGTTTATGTTCCATAAGGTACAAACAATTTATGGCTTCCATTGTGTCATTCGCATCCACCTGGAAGCCCTGGAGCCCTGGATCCCATCCCACGGTGCTGGTGCCCAGGCAAGGCTTCGAGGTGACCGCTTTGAACCTGCAGCACTTGTTGGAGCACTCGGAGTCGTTGAGTGCCTCAGCGGTTGAGCCCCCGTGGTGGGTGGGGGGTGGTGGGCAGGGATCCCTAGGGCCCTGTAAAGGGGCTACCAGGGGTGGCCACCTACGCATAGGGCAGTAGTGGTAGTTTAGTTTGGTTGATTAAGATGTGGCTTGTGCTATGGTTGTTCATGAGGGTCGATGGTTGAGACTGGTGGTGGTTGAGATTGATGGTGAGTGGTGGTGAGTGTGACATTGATGGTGAGTGGTTCAAGTGATGCTTAGTGAGGGCGAGTGTAGCTGTTGATGATAATGAGGCTTCATTTTGATGGCTAGCTATGGTTAATTGATGAATAATATTGGTGATCAACATTACTGCTTAATATTGATGGTCAACATTGCTGGTCTGATATTAATGCTTAAATATTGCTGGTTAACGTTGATGGTGCTGGTCGATTATTACTTCTGGTTATCGCGTTATTTACTATTCTAACGCCTCAGCATGAACATGATTAGTACGGCGCTATCCAGGATATCCACGATGAAGATCATTCCTAATCAATCAGAATCAGAAATAGTCAAGCCATCATCACACATTATCATGGTTAAGTTGACAACGTTGTTGACACTGATGCGGTGATGTATCCTAGACAATTTTTCGGACACATGTTTGCCACATTCACAGTGCTAATTACTTTAATTTGTTCTTTTCTGATGAACCATCATGTACGCATCAGATATAAGTTTATTCATTCATGTATTTATTAATTTATGTTTATTGTTTATGTTTTGTTTAATCTGTTTATGTGTTTATTCATTTATTTATTGATTGATTTATTTATGTATTTTTTTAATCCTCGTGGAAGCTTGGAAGGTTTGGAAAGAAAACACATATTTATTTATTTATTCATCCATTGATTTATTTACTATTCATTGAGTTATTAATTATTTTTTTTTATCTATTTCCTTATTTATGTATCTGATTATTTATTCATTCACTTATTCATTTATTGGTCATCGTCAGCCCATCTATCAACCATCAGCTAAATGAGCAACCAACCACTATCAACTAACCCTCACTCAATCATCACATAAAAAAGCCATCAAGCGTTACCAAGCATCATGAATCGTTGCCAGCCACATGCACCATCATTCTCAACCACCATCAGCCTCCACCATGAACCACTATTAACCATCAACCCGTCCTGGACTCACCATGCGACCTGTATGATTTGGTCTAGTCGTTCATAGTTGTCAATTGAGTGGAAGTGCCGCTTTGATTTGACTTGTGCCTTTCATGTCATAGTGGTTAAAACCCTATTATGACAAATAATAATAGTAGGGTTATTAAAACTAGTGTAAATATCAAAGTAATAGTCCATGGTAGGTGCATCTTCCAGTCCGTGTTGCGGTCACCGTTTGGTCACAAATGCGCCGTGAAACGCAGCTGCGCTGTTTACAGCACACGCCGGCACACACACACACAATTGATGGGTGGCGGGCCACGGCCCGCTGTTTTATGAGGATAGGTAAAGCGTCCAAATATACGGGGCAGTCTCAAGACAGGGGACCCAAAAAATGTTGTTTCTTGCTTATAAGTGATCAATGAACTGGATGATTTTGGGGTTCTCTTTTGTGAGAAACACGCAATATGGTGTATGTATAGTTTTTCCTATCCAGGGTGGAAACACCGAACCGCTGTGAAGGCTTTGAGATGGATAGATCATGATAGATCAATAAGTAGATAGATAAATGCATACACAGATAGAAAGACGGACAAGTGTGTGTGTGTGTGTCTGTCTGTCTGTTTAATTTTTGCCCAGTCTCTAAATGCATTCCTTTTGGCTCAATAGTTTGGCAGACAAAATCGGCTTTTTCTGACCAATGTGTTTCACCTGCAGGCAGCTCCTGCGCAATTTCATCCGTCGGACATGAGCTGCTGCACAGAGAAGTGTGAAATAGTTGTGGATGGGGAGCCAACTTGGTCATGGCGCTTCGAGTCAAGACCAGAGCCACCCGACCTTTCCAACTTTGAAGAAAGCCGTCAAGACGGAGAGCAAGGTCTCAGTGGGATGAAGGATCCGAGCAGCCATCACCAATTGCAGCTGCCCGCTCACACAAGCAGAGTGCAGTTTCCACTTTGACCACACCCAATGCTTTCGGGCAAGCCGAGCTACGGGGTGTTTCCTTGCGAAGAACCTTGCGGAATGCAAGGAGCTTTTGGTTGGATAAGCCACATGCTCGAAGCCATGCTCAGAAAAATCGATTCTATGCAGCATTTGTTCAAACCAATCACTTGGACATGTTCCTCTCACATGCCTGGCAGACAAAGGGAGCATGGAAGTTTCTTTCGCTTCTACTTCAATTTGGATGGCCCATCTTGTGGATGTCCTGGGGCTTCATGGTGATTCTCGCCTTCACGCTTTGCATGACTGATGTTCTGCCTCTTTTCACAACTTTGGAAGCCCGAGCCTCTTTCTTTCAGGAGGTTGTTCCATCAGGTTGCTGGATCCAGTTGCTTGGCTTGCTCGGGATTTTGGGGGGATGCCTCCTGTTCCCCCATTTACCGTCCAAGTTTGACACGTGCTTCCTGGATTTTGCATGCATTGATCAGTCGGAGCGTGGCCGGATGCAGCAGGGGATCATGTCCATCTCCTCTTTTCTGGCAGTTTCTGATGAGTTGCGTGTGCTGTGGAGCCCTCCGTTGCTCTCGAGGTTGTGGTGCGTCTTTGAGCTTGCGGCATACCGCAAGGTCAACCCCAAAGGAAGGATAATCATTACTCCAATCAAAAACGAGTCATGTGCATGTATGATGTTTTTGTGGTGACAGCTATTTTCTGCGAGCTTTTGGCTCTGGATGGTCAGACCAGGTAGACCTGAAGGCCAAAATCTGATTGCTGTAGCACTGACGTTTCTTGTCGCGTTTTGCACTTTGGCACCTGCATTGGCATATGTGATATGGGACAATCACAAGAACAGTGCGCAATTGAAATCCCAGCTGGCCAACTTTGACGTGATGAATGTTGACTGCAGCAATGACTTTGATCGACAGTGCATTCATGATGCCATCATCACTTGGTATGGATCCTTGGAAGCTTTTTCAGCACATGTGCGGGGTCCTTTGAGCCAAGAAGTCTTGGACATAATGCGAGTTGGAGGCAGTTTATCTTATCGCTACATCATTTTGCCTCTTTGCCCACTCATTGCCCTCTCTCTGGATATCGTGGTGGCTTTGCTCCAAGCTGGTGCGCCGGCCAAAGCCGTTGTCACTTTTTTCTTCAGTCAGGTTGTTGCGTTGGACCTGCTATTCTTACCAGCCCTTGCCATTTTTTGCATTTGGATTACAAAGAGGGGGTTGTGGTTGGGGAACCGCAGATGCGAGCCTCTTGCCCTGGAGATTGGCATCATTCTTTCACTCTGTATTTGTTTTGCTGCAGCTGGTGCGTTTGCTGGCACAGTTGTTGCAAGAAGAAACTCATTGATGGCACTTTTGTGGAATCTTTTTTGCATGGCTTTTTGCAGGCTGTGTGTGGCGCCGCTGTTGGCGTTCAGCATAAGCCGGGGCCATCCCTATCTCGCTGGTGGCTAATTTTAACACCAAGTCGGGCTGATCAAACTTGTCATTTTCCGCCCTAGTTTTCTTGGGATAAGCTACAGCCACCAATCGGAAATCGTTTCACAAACAGTTTTGCACGTCAGGCATTCGCGTGCCTGTCGTACGGTACAAAGCCTGGGGTTCCAACAGCCATTGATTGAATGGTTTTTGTCGGTGAAAAAATGTTTATATAGATGAGGGACTTAACCCACCCCAAAAGGATCAATCATTGTTTTGATACTTTTGGAATCCCAAAGGCAAAACCTTTTCGATCCTTTTCGGTATCTTTCGAAAGTCGATCCACGTTCGCTAAAAGAATGATCTGACTTGGGACGCTGCTGCCCTGGATTCAGAACAGTGCCGATGGGCCATTTATAGTCCCTGTGCATGGTCATTATTTGCTGTTCTTAAGCCTCAGCATGAACATGATCAGTATGGCGCTATCCAGGATTTCCACAGTAAAGATCATTCCCAATCAATGAGAATCAGACATAGGCAAGCCATCATCACACATTATCATGGTTACAATCCTGATGGTTAAGAGCATGGGAAACCCATGAGTTCACCTGCCGGGAGTCCGATTTTTAGTCACAATTTTCCCCAACAAAGTTTTCGCATAAAGCAGGTAGCTTGACCCCAGATGACCTGACTTGGGCCAAAGGCAGGGAGTTGAGGCGAGTTGTTTGGTAGGGACGAGCATCCAACACGTGTGGGGAGTTTGCGGAATCTCTGTGCAACAGTTGGGTACTCTGATGAGTGATGGCTTGTGCAAAGGGTTTGGTGATGTCAGCCAAGGGGTTCGGTGGGATCACTAGTGGAGTCGACCACCATAGTCATGCTTGATCCTATTGTTGTAGAATACGGTAATCTTGGTAGTGAAGACGCATGTTTTTTTGGGTTTCAAATCGTTGATCACGATGATTAAGGCCATTTTCCAACCATTACTTCCACTCAATTTCAATGACTATAACAGTTGGAAATTGTTTGTTTCTTATCATTCATTACTTCCAACAAAAAAAGCCAATGACTGGTTGATTCCAACCCGTATCAAGCCATTTTCCACCCTATTTCAATCACCCCTTGGATTTTGTGGTTGGAAACTGCCAGGAAATCTCCAGTACTACGTGAGGGATTTGTTGCCACGACTCCCTGCCGCCAGCGCCAAGCTGGCTTGCTTTGAAGCTTTACGCAAGGCGTGGCCGTGCCGCAGGGTTGTCCCCACCGGGTAGCTCAGCCATGGCCGCTACGTGTTTGATTCAAACAGCAGGCAGTTGTCACGCGCAAGCGGAGTTGGGCCAGCCACTAGTTCTCTTCATGCGAATGCAAGCATAAGAAACCAGCAGCCAATGGTCCATTCTTAACGTTTTACCTAGCTTCAATGCCAGAAAAATCATCAGTTGCCAGTCAAGCCCCCATGTCTTCTTACTTAAGAAAGAACTATGCTTGCCAGTCTCCGCCGACTTGTGATCCCCAGAAAGCACCGGGCCAAGCTGATGACACCAGGCGTGCTACTTGGTGGACGAGGCCAATATGATCACACGCGAAGTTCATCAGGACATGGGCCAAGCTGATTGGGGCAGCGCCAGTGGCGGCCAGAAAACCTGGTGGTGGATGATTTTAGCCATCTAGAAGCCACCAAGGAAGCTTAGAGGATGAAAGCCGTCACCGGTGGATGATTTGTTTGTTGTGACTCCCTGCCTGTGAAAATACGTTTGTGGGAACCAGATGCTTCCACAGCCAGGACATCTAAAAGACCGGCCCTATGCTTGGGGCTGGTTGCAAAATGGGGGAAAGGTAAGCAATCAGCGGTAGATCATTCCCAATGGTCAAAGCTGCTCACGTTACAAGTGATGAGCTCGGATGCATATATAGTGCATTAGAGTGCTTTAATTTTCACACATAAGGATTTATATACTATATACGTGCTTATTTGCACCCAATCACACATGTACACGTTTGAAGACTCATAGCAAATACTCCGGCATCAGCAATGATAAATAAGTACACATCACACACACACATGCATGTGCGTACGCAAACATATGATATTCATGTGTAACATGTGTATGTGTAGTGTTTTTTCGATATCATTGTATATGTTTACGGTATATCATTCTATTACCAATGAATAACATCAGCTCGCTCCATGTTTTGAGGGATCACACCAAGAAGTTGTTTATGCCCCAAATTTGCGTACCAGTCAATTAGCAGTATTCGAGGTTATGGAATAAATTCCGAGTCTATAAGATCAAGAAAGACATGTTTGTGAATTTATCAGCTGCTGTCAGGGTATCACCAATTATCATTTTGAAGTTGAAACGGCAGAGGTCAGATCCATGATCTAACGAGTGTTGAAACTCAACCTACTGCATTGTTCCTACTAAATGCGAACACCAGGCCGCAAGATCACATGTGCAAAATTCTCCAGCACACCACTATAGCCCTCAAGATCTACCGATCTTTCTCCATGCGGCAGCTTGACTGGATGCCTACACAGTCAGCCTCCCGATGTGCCGCGAGCTCCAGCGGGGATGGAATCTGCAGGAGCACATCCACTTGGAAGTAGAACTGGTTTGGGACATCTTCCGCCAACCCGAGGAAGTGCTGCTGTCCCTTGGCAACTGGTGCTACCAGAGGGTGATGTTTGTTATGTCTATTTGGAGGTTTCTTAAAATAGGGACTGCCCACAAAATGGTTGGTTATCACTAGACTATAAATTACTAATCTTGGATGGTTTAGGGGCACCCCAGTACTATTAATTAGAAATATTGGATGGTTTATAAATATTTTATATTTCTGTGAGTTGCTGATATTTGGAGAAACACCCATTTGTTGCATGGTTTCCCAGTTTCATTTTTCATTGGATCTCCCTCATGCTCAGGATCCGCGTCATGGACACCAGCAGCAAATCCGCCAAGGTCACGGGCTGTCCCAAGGGGTGAAGGAATTAGACCCTCCGGTAAACCAACATGGCAATGGAAAATCACCTTTATTTGGAGGAAAGCCTGGGAAAACAGCTATAATAGGTGGATTCTCCATTGCCATGTTAGTTTACCAGAGGGGTAAGGTGATAAACCTTGGACAACTGGTGATGATCCAAAAACGATTCACCTTTGTGGTAGACATGGAGATTTTTGAGATGAAAAGAGGTTGATCAGAGAGAGAGAGAGAGAGAGCTGTAGATTCCTTCGGGAACCGGTGATGATCTATACACAATTAATTTACGCGATGAAAGCATTACCTAGAGCTATAGGGATTGTCAAGGCGATCAATGCTGAGAACATGGAGCCAATGCTAGAAACCTGTTCTTTGACTTTGTCCCAGGGTTCGAGTTGGAAATGCCAATCAGAGATACACCTTGGATATAGCACAGTTGAGGGGGATGATCTCAAATGGTTGCCAAAAACCAGCTAAATCCCTTCTGAACAATGAGAGTTGAAAATCATGACCAAGGTACCTGAAACATTTGGCACCAAGTCTGTACAGGACTTGTTCGATGTCATGTTGCTACTTTTGTGCACATAAGCAGGTAGTATCGGTAGCCATGAAGTTGCAGCATGGAATGGATTCATTCTAGGGTAGCCATGGTCGGGGTAGCTGGCCCGGGTTGCGGTATAATACTATTTGGAGTGCTTGCAGACTTGCAGATGTTTGATTTACTTTTGGCTTCATTGTAGTTTCTGGAAAGCATATGGTGGCACAGATTCTCCGGTCATTTCGGCCTGATAGGGAAGTCGCCAAGTCACCTTGGCTGCGAAACGGGGGTTACATGGGGTTACCCGGTAAAAATGCTGCTAAACAACTATGGCACCGTCACCTGTGTGAATCCATGGGTGCACCATAGGTCTTTGCCGATCGACCCTTGTCTCATAGCTTGTTGCTTGCAAAGCTACGGTAATTAATTGCTGGGCTTTCAAAGTGGAAATGTCATAACTGGTAGGGCAACATGATGCAGCATCTAAATACCAGCATACTCCAAGCACTGCAGCTTTGAGACTGTATGATCCAGCATTGGCAGCTATTTATCTCCTAGATATACCAGCGAGCATGCCTTACAAGCAAGACAGGTCAGCTATGAATTTCCATCATCTGACCTTCGACTGCTTGAGTCATCAGCCCTTCCTTCGCTGCCGTGACAGGTGCTTCACTACTGGTCCTTCGCTCAGTTCCAAGATCGTTTGGAGCTCATGCGCGACATTCATCGCTCACACCGGCACCATTCCACGGCGCAAAAGCAGGATCCGTGGAGGGAGCAGCTTGGCTTTTCGGGCGGATGGGCTTTTTTGAGTCTGTATATGGAGGTGTCTCAAAATTGGGAACTTTCGATCACAGGACTTGGCAGTTTTGGAGACGTCTTAATCCACATCAAATCTCAGCACAGCCCGGAAAGTCTTGTACTGTTTGATGCACCTGAAGATTTGGCTCAGTTCCCTTTGAATGAGAGGTGTTTGTTTCAACAGACCCGCTGCGAGATGGAGTCTGCGGAGGGTCTTTACTCCGAGGACGTTGTTCCTGCACAGGAAAGTGACAGCAAAAGTAGGCTGGAAGACAGCCTTCACGCCTTGAACACTCTTCACTTGCAGGTGAGTCGAATGGAAGAAGTCTTGCTGGAGGTGCAGTGGTCCATTTCATCGCAGAGCGGCCTACTGGCAGAAATTCGAGAGGCACAGATCTCTCAAAATGCAACAGCTGGGCCTGCCTCTGTAGCAGCCTCTGCACCTCAGTCCTCCCGATCGATCCTAAAAAAGCAAGTTCGGACGGAAGAGCAGGTAGAGTTCATTCCGACTCCTCCAAACTCCCCGCAGAAGCTTCCAATTCTTCCGGGTGAGGTCAAAGAAGTGAAAGTAGAAACAAGCACAGGTGACTTGGAAGCAGCAAGGAAAATTTGTAGCTTGCTATCAAGTATAGGATCTTTTGAACAGTTCTAGGATGTTCTAGGTGTTTTGTATCATTTTGTCCCCACGCTGATGATTCTCAAGCAAGGTGACAACAAAACGCAGCGAAGTTCATCACGAAGAGGAGTACGAGGAAGAGACCGAGAAGGCAGACGTGACGTGGTAAGCTCCAGCACCATGGATGGCACCAGGCACATTGGAACATTGGATGAGTTGTCAAACATCTTTGCCCGAGGGCTCCTCATTTCGCACAGCCGTTCCAGCAACTCCTCTCCACCAGGGACCAAATCACTGAACTTGACGGTCGACTCAGAAATCCCAGAAAGGTCTGAGCAAAACAGCCAGTCTGGCCAGTCAAGCAGCCAGATTGGGGAACGCAGCGATTCGAAGAAAACACACGACGCCGTGTTGGAGAAAACCCGTAGACTCTCCTTAGATCTGTTGCGAAGCAACCACGATGCTCAGGCTATTCAAGACACGGCATCTCGGACCCTGTCCACGGATTCTGAGACTCGAGGTGGAATGCCTTGTGCAGCAGAGATTTGGATGATTCTTGCAGGCGTCCTCCGGTTCGGCTCTGGATGGCTTTCTCGGCTTTGGGGCTTATCCTTGCTTTTGATGGGCCTTGCAACCATTGGCAGCTTACTGTTGTGGTTCAGCAATGGGCATACTGAACCTTGTCATGGGGCCACTATCGCTACCACCATTTCCTACATCTTTGGAGTTGTTTGTAGCACTTGGATTCTACGGTCTGACGAGGTGCAGGAATTGGTTGGAGCACAGAAAGGCAACTTGCACATGTACGCACGGAACCGTGGATTTATGAAGGAATGGAGGAGGAAATCAAAGGCTCGTTTTTGCGAGTCCATGGGTTTCTTGATCATCATGTGTGCTTCTCGATTCTTGAGGTACTCACAGGGCATGCCACTTTTGCATGACCTCTTTCCCAATGTGGCATTCTGCTTTGCTGCAAGTGGCTTTGCTGCAGTTGCATACTTGCAGCTCCACATTTTGTCAGGGCTGGAACTGTCCATTGATAGCTTCTCTGTCAACTTTTTCCGGACAATGCAATTTCAAGATGCCATCGAAGAATGGAATGTTGTTCAGGCAACCTTGCGACATGTCTCCTTGAAGCTGAGCAAATCCCTTCTGGTTTTGGGCTCTTGTTGCTGTGGAGCTTCATTGGTGCATTTGATTTATTTGCCCGTGCTCCGCAGTGACGCTAGGACGGGTTTGTACCTGATTCTGGGAAACCAGTGGCTGCTTCCGCCCATAATGTTCTTCCTGTACACCATGGCTCGTGCAGCTAGCGTGACCGAGAAAGCAAGCCGTGTATCACCCCTCGTGAATTCCTGGGCATTTGAAAGCGAAGAGCCGAACCAGTGGATGGACCTTGGGCGACAGTATCTAGTCCAATACATGATGCAAAGTGAGGCCGGCTTTTACATGCAAGGAGTTCGGCTTAGGATCTTCCAGGTCACGAAAATGTGCTACTATCTTGGTGCCATACTGTTTGCAGTTGGGACCAGTATTTTCGACTGAAGCCACCACGCAATGGCCACCGGGGTATGGGAGTGTCCCGATGATTGTGCCAATGATTCTCCATGCAAGAGTCTCGAAATAGAGCTCTCTTTTTTTGGAAATATTTCACCCTGGCTTGGAAGAGCATTGGCTCCTTTCATGGGAGAGGTGTAGCCAGGCGCCATGTGAGCCACGCTCAAAATTTGCGTTCATGTTGAGTATTCAGAGGGTGATAATCGTAGGGTTTTAGAAATTGATTTGAAGCCGAAAAGCCATGATTACCAAAAATTGCGCCCATGAAAAAAAATAATAAAACTGACGTGCCAAAACTTGAAGAAAATAGATGATACACTCTCCAAATTCAGCTGACTTTGGCCGAACATTGAATACTATTGAGCGTTGCTCATGCCAGGAAGAGACGAGTCATCTCTGCGTCAAGGAAAGAACCGCTGCAGTGAAGCCGGTCAGACGATACAGTTATGTGGTTGTACATGATGTTAAACCAATAGATTCAGGTCTTAGATTGGTTGGCATTCGTTCATACAAAGTTATATATATATATATATCAATATATCAATAAAATCCAGTATATATACTTTGATAGCTTGAGATTGCAGGGGAAGAGCCTTGGTGAGATCAATCAGTTACAAAAATGGTAGCGAAGTTGGGACGCAGGCACGCTTTATTTTCTAGATCAGGCATGTAGAGTATCGGTCATCGTGCCAGAGGAAAGGTTTGTGTATTTATTCGAGTCCTTTGAGGTATGGATTCAGGCCGCTGGGCTGGAAAGCACCGAAGATTTCCATAGGGCTAAGATCTCCTAACGTGGAAGCGCAGAGTGCAAATGGGTGAGTTATTGAATGCTTACAAAATTTCCGTTGAGTTTGTCAACATTACATTGTTTTTGAATGCTGACCATTTTCCTTCGTTTAATTCATGTTGACCATGTCCTTTGTTGGACCATGTTGGACCATTTCCTTTACATTTGGGTTTTCCCAAAAGATAGGGGCACCCCCAAATCATCTTATATCAACCATTTATAGGGATAGACTCCAACCATTATAGGGATAGACCAACCATTACATGGATAGACTCCAACCATTTGTCAACCAGTTTTGTTGAACCCCGGTTGTCGCTGGTTGCCGTTCCTCACTGCGTCCGGGCTTGAAGCTCGCGCCGCAAAGGTCCAACATCCCGGGGCCGCTGCACTTTTTCAGCCACGCCTGGTCCGACCAAGGGGATACCTGGCAGGGCACGGGGTGTCCTGTGGGTAAGTTGATTGAACAAAATAACAAGGGTTAGTAGCTAAACATGTTTATTGTTACCAACAATAACCGTTGAAAAAATACTGGTTGGTAGGTTTGAGGATTGGAATCAAGGTTGCTATGGGTCGCAGGGTATTCCTATGAAGCCGTGGCACACAATTAGTAGGAAAAGATCCAAAAACATAGGAAACAAAGTCTGGCAGGAAGTAGGACGTTCAATCGTTAATGTGGTAGCAGGATGTTTTGGTTAAGCATGTTTTTGCATAGTGCATTATAACCTCTGTTCTGAATGGCTATCAGCCAACAACAAACCACAAGGTTCGGATAGGGTGTTCTCAGCTCACTTGGCAAACGAGCAGAGCCAGCGCAAAATTCTGAAGACAGCATATTTTTTCGCAGTCCCAACATTTGTCGTGGCTGGTTATTGAGGATGGAAATCAGTGGAAATCATGTGTTCGCCATGCCCGAACAAAAATCCCATGTTCATGTTTTGCATGGCGATAGTCATGACAGAAATCAATAGAAATCAAAATCAATGGAATTCCTATGTTTTGCAAGGGTTTTTTGTCATGGCTTTCCTTGCAGCATGGCCATTCAGCACAGCTCACATGGTAACGGTGATGACTTGATCCTGGCCATTTGGCCTGGAATCTTTACAAAAACACCCGGCCAGTGGCCATGGCACACACACACACACTTACTAGCAAGATTGATGATTGATTTCTATCACCTAGCAGTGAATATTGAGGCAGACTTGTCTGAAGGCTATGGACAGAGAGAGGGAGAGCAGTGAATATTGGCGATGTCTTTGTTTTCCCTCCGGATGGCTGTTGAGCCTAAGCGCCGTGAATGCTTCTTGTCCCGTATAACTCGGGGTGAAGCACTACTATGGACAGTTCGGTCATAATAGGAAGTAATTAATATAGTTCGAATTCGATGTGGGCTGTGAATTTGGACAAGTTGTGGGTTCCAATATGTTCAACTGATTCGAGTTTGCATTGACATTCTTGAATATGCTAGAAGCGTTGGCTTCTCAAGACTATCGGACATGGTGCAATAAGTTAAATAGTTAAATGAATGTCGGCTTTGACCATGACAGCTTGAACCGGTGGAACTTCACACCCCGAAAACCGATCTCGCGGAATTGCAGGCAATGCCATTCCGTGGGGGTCCCTTAAAAGTAGCCTTGTCAATCAAGCACCAACAAACTGATTGCACACTAGTAAAACGAATATGGAAGTGGAAAATCCATGGAAAATCCGCCAGTTGTTGTGGTTTGCTCATTGTATCTCACTGTTAACGTGTGATCAGTTGTCAGGTCATGTAAGCATCATGTGTTACAGTATCAGGTTCCACAAGCTATGGTGGGAAGCCAGACAGGCTTCATGACCAGTTTGCTAAAGCAAGCGGACATTGGGAGATTAGATCGTTGACCCTCTTTGGCCGCTGGATGACTGAAAAAACATGATCACTTGTAACTGCAGAGTTGCGGAACAATGGTAACGAAAACACCTCCTAGCCTCAAAGTTGGCTATGACCCCTGTCACTGTCTCACAACCATTTCAACATAAAGTGACAAGTGCAAAATCAGAAGACAACCAACGGATAAGGACCACCCTAACTGACCAGTCTCAACCATGCAACCAAGCAAACAGCCTAACCAACCGAACAACCTAAGGATCAGCCCAACCAACCAGTGACCTTCCAAGGAAGTCGAACACCTCAAGATGCAGCTAGCAGAACTGCGGCAGGCCACGGGAACAATGGGACCATGCAGTGCGGCTATGGCTGTATGCCATTGGTGAAGTCATGGGGTTTAATGGTTAATGACGGGAGGTTTTCTATGGCTTGTCGATTTTTTTGTAGGGGATGATAGTGGCTTTTAGGGGACTTGACGAGAGGTTTTCTATGGCTCATCAGGTTTTTTTAAGGGATGAAAATGACTTTTAGAACTTTTAGGGGATGATAGTTGTTTTCAGGGGCATCAATATCAATCAACATAATCAACAAGAATAGTCAAACAACTGCTAGTTGTTGAATTTTAATGGGGAAATGTTCTATGGCTAAATGTGTTTGAAGAGGTAGTTAATTAAAGGGGGTAACCAACAATGATGATTGGTTGGCGATTTGATTCACATGTCTTACTTTCCCGATCATTTGGGATGGTTGATTGGTTGACTACAGCAAGATTTTTCGGAGGGGTTCAAACCACTGACCAGGCACGGTTTTTTGACCACTTTGTTTGTTTGAACCCGCGTAAGTAATGGTCTTTGCCGAGCTACCGGTAGAGGATCATGTCTATCAACAGCAGTGTGTCGATTATTTGGCATGGTTCAGGCACAAGCGGCTACCGTTCCGGGACCATAAGATGCTTGTGTTTGGTTAACCCGCCTTGACCTCAAGGGATCACCCGTGTTCGAGTGGGTAAAGCTGGAACGACCCAACTGATGTTTTGTGGAACGTCCATCCAGCAGAAAGGAAAGACATTCTACAATATTTCACAAGGGCCACACCATCAATATTGTTGATGCGTACATGGAGTGATGCATGGACATTCACATTACCAAAAGTTGACTCTGGTGAGATCATGAGATGTCTAGTGATGCTGCAAGAAGCCCATGTGATTCACCGTGATGCAAATTTGTCCTTTAAATGGGGAATCGTGTACCTTAGCATCGGTATTTCCATGGCGATCATGTGTCCCTTCACCACATCACCAAAAGTGACTCCCAAGAAGCAACAAATCATAACCACGGATTAAGCATGATAATTTAATCATCACCGTTATGATCATCGAATCGCTCGCCCTGAGCATAGCTGAACCTGCAGGATGGTGTCATCATCATCATCATCATCATCATCATCATCATCATCATCATCATCATCATCATCATCATCCTCATCCTCATCCTCATCCTCATCCTCATCCTGCTCCTCCTCCTCCTCATCCTCATCCTCCTCCTCATCCTCCTCATCATCATCATCATCATCATCACAACAACTACAACTATTATATTCTGTAGTAGTTAATTATTACAAATGATCCTTGATTTGCAACTCAGCAGCTTCACATGGCAACTGAAAGGGCATCTTGTGTCACCACTCCGCGCGAGGAGCTGCAAGAGAAGACTGAGAGCCTGGAGAAGAAATCGGAGATCATCAGCCAGTTGAACGAACAGCTGCTGGGCATGTGCCCTACCGTACAGGGTGGTGCCCCCTAGATAGATCCAAGTTATGTTAGTTATGTTAGTTATGTTAGCTAGTGATTTCAAGGCCCACTTAGTCTCAAAATTCAAAATCATTTGTGTGAAATCCTTTTTTCCATTGCTGGGCATTCGAGCCACAGGTGCTTGGATGGTGAGCAATTGGTGTTCGAGACCCCCGTGATTCGTTTTTTTGGGGGGTTGGGGGGTCAACAACATGGCTCAGGATGGGGATAATGACCTACAATCATTTTGGTTGATTCTGCTTAATGATTGTGATTGCCTTTCAGTGACCTTTACTTCATGGTGGGTAATGTTGGTAAATCACGCAACCTGTTCGTGGCAGATCAAACGCCAGGGTTTTCAGCCAAGGTTTTGATCCAACTGGATGGATACCACCCGAGAGTTGATGGCTCCAGCAGTCCCCCCTCATTCCCTCACAGGACGCCCTTTGCGACCCAGGCTGATGGGCGTTGTCTCCTTGACTCAGGAGATACAACAAGAGGCCCGGCAGCTGCCAGCAGTGCAGCAGCTTAGGGCCACTGGCTCCATGAATCACAGAGTACATGAGCGTCTTGAGAAATCATGAATGCCATCATGAACTGCCATTTTTTCCGCCATCATCAGGTTCATCATGCTTCAATCATCACTGGCAAACTTTACAGCCATAGCTATACCATTATTTTTGCCATCATTAACTATGACCCGTTTCGCTCAATCAGAATCTATTGTGCTTCATCATCAGTATCAACCATCATTGACCATCATGAAGCATCACGAGCCATCATTAGCCATCATCAGTTTTTGAAGCTTATGACTAAGCATCGTTAACCGTCAGACCATCACTAACCACACTCAACCAGAATCAGTTTCAAGCCTCATGAACCCTCATGAGCCACAAATCATTAGCCATCATTAGCCATTGCCCATCATTCACCATCACACTAAACCATCATGAGCCACATTATTGACCACTAAGTCTCATTAACCACCACTAAAAATCACACCAAACCATCCTCAAACCATCAGTTTCAAGCCTCCAATCCCTTATTCATACTGATTCATCACACTGCTCATCCATTTGATTCATATTTAGCCATACCATAGTAGTTTGGTTCATATAAAGTCCCTACTTAGCCATCAGTTTCCGATGAACCATCCCTGCCCATCAGCTGGGCGCAGCTTCCCATCCGCCGCAGGTGGATCCTCCAAGCCCTCACAGCCCATCGCCACTGCCGGCGCTTGAGATCCCACGCCCCAGCGGGTCCGCGCTCAGCGCGCGGAGCGAAGAGAACTTCACGATGAGTGTGGCTGAGCCTGGGAAGGGTTGGTTGAGAAGTGCTATGAAGATTATAAACCTTGAGGGTTGGTTGAGAAGTTATTGATACCTCAAGGTTGTTGTTTGAGGTATCAAACCTTAGTTTTTTGGGCTATCAAGGTTTGGTTTGCTTGAGGTATCTTGAGGTCAAGATTATGAGGTATCTTGAGGCCCTGATGGTATCTTAAGGTCAATCATTATCAAGTTGAGGTATCTTATGGTCAATCATGATTCTGTTTCAGGCGAGGTTTTTTGGTTGATGGTTCTATTTGAGGCATCTTAAGGTTAATAATGGTGAATAGTCAATAGTTGGAGTATATATTTTGGTTTGTTAGTCATGGTCAAGCATTTCTCCTGAGCGATTGTGATACTTGATATAAATATTGCTTTGGACTGGACATGTATTTTTGCCAGAACGTTAACGCTTATGAGGTGAAGAAATCATAGCATAAACATGGGTAAACGTGCTTCCTGGAGAATGTGGCTATAAGGACAAAAAAACATCAAACAACTTTTTATCCTCAAGTAAGATTGAACATGACAAATCCTCTCTTGGTGAATCCCCCGGCAGGTGAAATCCCCAACCCTACCACTGCCTTCATCCGACTCCAGCGGGGACCGCCATGGCTGGGGAGCACCGGCCCGGACCGAGGTTTCTGCCTCCACTGCCTCAGTGGTGCCTTGGCCAGCGAGTTGGCCCCAGAAAAATGGTTGGTTCATGTGGGGGCCCGGGGTACCCATGATGAGTAAATTGGGAGGACCTCCTTATCCAGCACAGTGCCCATACTTAGTAATTGGGGGGACCCCCTTATCTCGTGCAATCATGGTTAGTATTGGATTATTTGGGGGGGTACCCATATTTTTTTGAGAAACACCCCAAAAAATATGCGCATCTATAGCGTATATCGACCCACTGACTCATGTCGCATTTTTGCGCACATGAGTTATATGAGTATGTGTTATTTATGATATATGAAACTGTAGAATCTAAAGCGCGTTTACTTCTAAGAACATGTGCGAGAAAGGCAAAACCGTTCGCATTTAATTTACTATTTGGCTGGAATTTGATCAGGAAATAGCCCCGGGGCCTGTAAAACGACATAGTCAACTACAAAAAACGATAACCTAAGGGAACCGTAGCCAACTCAAGAGATTCAACCCTTTAGAAATGTCTTCATTTTTGCTGAAAATACCTGGGGTTGGAACGATAAGCAGTATGATAACGAAACGACAACATTTGTTCACAAACTGTCTTCTTTCCACGAGTTGCCCATGGGACCCATCTGGTGTTGATGCTTTGAAATCGGTTGTGTGAAAGGCTTACGACCCCGACCCCGCCAGACTCAACAACCTCAGCTCCCAGGAAAAGGAGCTGCCAGCACTTCTGGGCGACAAGGCGGCACCGGGATTTTTCGAGCGGAAGCCATGGTGTCCCAGGGAGGGATGGGAGCTTCAAGCTAAAAATCAACATTCTGTTTGCTGGTAAGCCGGCCATCAATGGTAGATTTCCAGCTTCCAGGTTGGGTTCAATGTACCTTTTTATATCTTTATATGCTTTGAATACTCCAACCATGTTCATTGCGGTTCGCCTTATAGGACAAGCACATTCGGCCAGCAAATGAACCTACCAGCCATTGGACCTCAAATTTGCACAACCCATCCGAAAAGTGGTGTAGAACTGGGATCAGTATGAATGTAGGCGCATTGATTGAGATGGCTTGGGTCTGTGGTCCAGGTTTAGAAGCCTCCCAACCACGAACTATCATTTTTCGGGGAAACCTTGGAAACCATGAGCACCTTAGGGACGATGTGGCCCGATGGCCCATCATCGCTACACACCCGCTGTTTCACCACATCGTCAGGAGCTTGGAGATAAAGCCCAGATCATTGGGCAGTTGAACGACAAGCCGCTGTGAATGATCAGAGGCCGAGGTTGGAGATTGCAAGCACCCGAGTTATGCGTTTTATATCTTCATTGGCGTCGCGATTGTGACGCCACGGCTGGTTCTTTTGGATCTTCCATACATGGTTGATGTGTGTTGATGTTGGTTGAGGGTAATGTTCATCATTCTCACCACAGAGTGAAGGCAAGCTGTGTCTCTTACTGGATACATACCTTGAGTTGACTTTTTTTGTTATTCTCCGTAAAAGTCCCCAATGTCTAGGAACTGGTTTGGAGCTCACTTGTTTAACAGTCGGCTGGTGTCAGACATGTTGTTGCTGTCACCCGGATCTAGGACGATTTGATGATCGAGGATTGACTTTTCTTGGGGAGCGAAGTTGTTAGTCAAAATCGACCATAGTTAGGCATCATTAGCCATAGTCAACCATCAGCACATAGCAGCACCAAACTTGTGTCACCTCCCATGTTCACCATCATTTTCAAGCATCATTGGCCATCACAAAGCTGTAGATGTTAGCCATCATTAGATATACCCAATTATTGTTAACCAAGGTTGACTCGGATGGGGGTGGGTCAATACCCTGCACCTTTTTGCCGTTCACATCCCCTAAGATGACCAGTTGTTGGGATGTTCACTTACCCATTTTACTTGGTTGATTCACGTTGACACTTGGCCGGAGCCATATCTATCTACATAGGTGATATATCCCCCATTCTTCATGGTTACTATTCCCAGCTCTATGACCCATCAGCCAGCTTCTCTCACCTTTTGGTTAACGGCTGGCCCCGCCATCATGTTTTGTTGGTTGTAATTTCCTGTTATCAGTTATTTATCAGCTAAGCAACAACTTATTATGGTCCATGCCCATTTAAATAGTTGGTATATCCCCCTGCACTTGTTGGTCATCATATATTTCATTTGCAGCCTGCAGTTGACAACCACTAGCCATGTGGGAAACAGAACTATGGTATCAACCATGCTTGTTCACCATGAGCCATTTACCATTGTGAACCGTCAAGATCTGCCGGTATGAAACGTCCCAAGTGCATGAAACTTGTGCACCTCTCCTCGTTCATCGTTCCGGCACTGAGGTTCCTGGGCGGTTTGGTTTCCGACCTGACCCAGGAGATGGAGGAGGCAGGTCGGGGCGCGGCCTGGGCACTCTGCTTCCGGGTGGATTCACGGTGACGCAGCGGGGACTGAAGGGTTGGTTGTTGGTTGGTTCTCCCACCCTGCTGTTGATACTGCGGTACCCTGCCAGGGTCTCACATTTGGATGAAGCATCGATCCGGATCACCCGAGCTCCGCGTGTGTTGATCATTTGGTGATGCTTTGGTACCAGTGATACACAGTGATGTGGTCAGCTGCCATGGATGTTGACCCGCCACAGATGCCATGGGCTCATGGCTCAGCTTGGGTTCGTCCCCAGGAAGCTGCCCTGAGGGCGGTGGCTCCCGTGACCGCGGATGGACGCTCCCGGGGCTTCAAAGCGGACGCTTGGGAACTGCGGGTAGCGTGGGAACTGCGGGTGAGCGGCACGGTGTCCGGTGTCATGTTGGGGAATGTGGGTGATCAGAAAGATCAGTTTAGTGAAGATCGTTTTAGTCATTTTGGGTGATCATTTAGGATGATGTTGATGATCATTTTAGTGATGTGAAGTGATCATTTTAGTCATTTTGGGTGATGTTAAGTGATGTGAGGCAATGAGCCACTACCAATGGTCATCACCAATCATGATTTATGATCATGATTAAGGCCAATGATGGTCATGGAACTTGGACGTGCACCCCCCCACTCAGCATGTCAGTGGTTACTGGGGTTGGTTCACCCGTTTGTTTGGCGTTTATTGCCATGGTTGTATCTATCCCAGTTGTAACCCTAGCTGCACGTCCAAGTATGGAATGGCTGTTCAGAACCAACATGAATCCACTGGGAGATATTGGGGAAGATTCTCCAAATTGCTTGATAAGAGCCACTAGGCATGAATTAGTGGAGTTGAACTGATCGTTTTTAGTGTTGAAGTTTGATTAAGACTAATAGCCAACAATCACGGGAGATCCAGCTGTTCATGAACGCCATGAATGATGGACCACTCACATGCTTATTAAGCTGGTGAAATGGCGCTTGTCGGTGTGGTTGCCGAATTGGTTGCCAGTTGGTGTTGCTGTCGTTGTTGTTACTGTTGTCACTGCTTGGGTGGGCAGCTGGCAGGTGGTTGGGCGAATTCCTTTGCATGTGCTGATCATCGGATCCGGCAACCAATGAGTCGCTTACAGAAGCCACTGACCATGAAACGGTGATTGTTTAATTAGTTGTCGGTTGTAGAGTTGTAATGGTTGTTGATTTTCCCCAGTATTTGAAATGGTCGCTTGGCTGACTGATATATGTTTAGAAGTCCTTTTTGGAATGGTTGCTTGGTTGACTAACATTTTTCAAGGGGTTAAACCACCAACCAGTCATGTACTAGTTATATTACTTGTTTGTAAATTCGTGCCTGGCACTTGCTTTGGGTGCGCTCCAGGTTCGCTTTCAAATCAATGGCTTGTCAGAACAGCTGGGCAGCCGACGTAATACTCAACAGCGAATTGCGGTTGCATGGCAGTTGCATATACATATCCGGGGGGGTTGCTCAAAATGGGGAACCCCAAAAAGGTTGGTTCATTGCCTACAAATGGCTGATTCCGGGGTACCATGGGTACCCCTATGGCTCGAGAAACAGCCATCTTGGCCAAGTTCGGAGAGGCGCCTGAACTCAGTAGGTTGTGACACCCCGCGCCGAGGATAAGCTTAGTGACTCCATCCTGCAGAGCTTGGCACCAGCTTTGTTGAGCCAAAGTAGCTTAACACCTCCGCACTGCTATCGCGACCTGCACCGTTGATGCTGGGGTTCACATGCTTAGGCGATAAAACGGGGGATGTTGTTGAACATGGTTAGCATCCCCTAAATTTCTGGTGTTCTTGAAAGCCAAGAATCTCCAGTTCCCGCACTTGTGTACAGGAATGATCGCACCGTTGGTGAAGCCACAGGTTCTGAAAGCTCCATGGGTGTCCTCGGGTTTCCTGCCCTGAACTGAGATCGTTGGTGCTTACCAGTTGACATTGCATAGTGGTGGGGGCTACCCATCATACTTTTTGGGGAACTTTTAGGAAGAGTTGAAATATGTATCGCTCAGGGAACATTATCCAGTGGCGCTGGTGCTGCATAAACGCCCTGGTGCGACCCCCTCCTTTGGAAGGTGATGGTGTACATAGCTTGGTTGGATGAAAATCAAATTTATGGCATAGAGATCCTCACTCTGAAGAACTAGCAGAGACCGAACTTGGAATCATTAATTTGCTATGCTCCAGGGGCTTCAAGAAGAGGCACATGGCAAGCCGCAGGATCCAACCCCTGTGAGCCTCCTCAGTGGGAAAGTTCCATTTCCATTGCCGTTGAGCTGTCCAGCTCACGATGCAGGTACTGTAAAGGAAGCGTGCGGAGGGGAGATACGAGACGATGGGGCCCCATCCTACCCCCTGGTGCAATTCCAGCTATAAATATCCAGGGAGGTCACTAGTTGTGGTTGGTTCAAGTGGATCAAAATAGATCACGAACAGATCAAGAAGGAGGTTCGTTTCACACTTGTCCCGGGCTGTTGGCATTTTGAACTGGGGTAATCTTCAAGTTGCCCAATTCTAGATGGCGATGGCCATGGGTTGCCTAATTTCGTCTCGCTTGCACACCTCGTTGGCATCACTCGATCTGATGGATCGAAGCTATCGCGGAATTCGGCCCGCAGCTCGGCAGCTGCAGCTTCAGCAATCCCAGGATTTGCGGGTGAAAGCTTCAGGATGTTTCGGGGCATTATGGCAAAAAATTGCTTCAGGGTGTTTCAACTGGCTCACTCGGTTGATTTCACCGATTCAACCCCAAGAGAAGGCCTCGTAGTTGTGGATCATCCTCCCACTGACAACAATCAAAACTATTACTGTAGATACTGTCGACACTGTGGTGTAAACGATGGCGCATAACAATGCATAACACTGATCATCATTGTCTTACCCAAAGATTGTTCATTGTGGATATAGGCAAAACGTGGCAACCGGGCACATAGACAGACCATCTCTGCGTAGCCTTGGAAACTGACCCCTGGCAGAATTCCAGGGACGGGGGCCTCGAGAAGCTACTGGCAGCAGCAGCGAGTTGGAGCTGATGATTCCCTCCCCAGGCCCACCAAAACCACCGCATATCAAAAGGATCACTAGATTTTTAGATGCACCAATTTGAAACTGGGAGTGCACCACTACGTTCTAGTCATTTCCTTTTTGCCACCGACGTGGTTGCAGTGAAAATTCTGCCTGCGTCAGTGTATACAGCTTGCAGGTCTTTTGGATCCAGTCGTGAACCGTCCATTTTCGCTGCATGAGCTTGAAGTTTTCGGCGCTTCCTGTTGGATCATTTGCTGTGGAATTACACGGGCAGAACATGGAGTTCATTTTAAAGCCTTTTGATCATGTTGGAGTGCTTGCATTTGTGACAAGATGCATGATTTGTTTGAAAGAAAAGATGTTCATGCCCGCGGGAAGGGAGAGGCAAAGAAGATTACTATGATTAATGAATCAACTCAAACTCTGTGAAATCATGAGCATTATTTAAAGGAAATATTTCCAGCTCTAGATGATGACAGCTACTTTGGTTAGACCTTGACTTTCAATTACCTCAGAAAAATGGTTGAAATTCCCAAAGCAAGGGTATATATCGATCGCAAGAATGAAAGATCACCGTACAAGGTAACTGATAACCCCTATAACCACGCTGAGGGTCGTAAGATACATAGCTAATTAGTGGCCAATGGTGTTGTTGAATGATTATAGTTATAACGGTTACTGGCTAATTAGTGGTCAATCAATGGTAAATGGTCGACAAAGTCAATTGATGGATGGTAGTAATCAACTGATGCTTAGTCAATTTTGGAAGTAATGACTCGAATTAAAGATGATTTGAGAACTCAGTGGCTATCAAGAGAAAAACAAGTTGACAATTGACCCAACCAAAATACTACCCATTATGCTTGCGAACCACCAAAGCACTCCAACTAGGGGCTGGCTCCAGGTAGTCCCAGCACGACACTGGCAGTAGCGGATCACTATCAACCATGGAGTCCATCAATGTTGCCATGGTGCATCAGCAGCAAATTGATGACGCGCAGTAGCGATTGCCCTTGCTTCCAGTTACCACTATAGTATAGGTCACCGACCCCAGTCACAACAATCGTCCCAGCTGGCTACATACTAATGCTATTACAGGATATGATTAGCCATTTGCTAGCTATTTTTCACCCTTCCCTAGGACCAACGGCTCATGTAGCGTTCTTGCTGACGCTTGGGTAGAATGGGGGGGCTACGGCCGCAGTGCCGATGCTTTCTCAGCGGCTGGTGGTCCACAAGGGACCGCTCGCTGCATCCAATTTGGGGTCAGTGCAAGGGCAAGGCAAAGCATTCTGGTCGGTTGCTATTGGTCATATGGGCCGACACTGAGATGATGGTACCCAATGGTTGCTTGATTTCTATATCGGCACCAAGTGGCAAGCTAACAACAAGAGCCCTGAGACGTGCAGCTGCAAGTCCAGCACATAGTTGCTCGCCCACTGTGGAAAAACCACAGTGTACAACCTCCATTAAGTTGTTACTGTTACTTCCCCTTAAGGTGGCAATCTAAAATGACCATGTACAGTCTTAGGTAAACCGCCGACAAATGATTGACTTACAATGATTTACCTGGGCGGTCCATGTCTTGCCTTTCCCTACCGCTAAATCCCAGCGGTACACCGTCCCGCGGCTTTGCTTGCAGATGGCAGGGAAGTTTTGTGGGTCGGATGCAAAAGGAATGCATCGGAAGCTGGTTTGTTCTTCTGCCGCGTGGAGCAGTGCTAACTTATGGACATATCGGACCAAGAAACCAAGAAATGGTTGGTTTTTTGAATTTTGGCCTTGGATCCCAAAAATCGCGATGGCTTCTTCCACAACTATATTGTGCATTCCTAAACCGGGTGTTTATCAATCCTGGGCTGAACCAACAAAGCACTTGTGGGTCACAGCCATTGCGTGTGGTCTTCGGGCAGGCCTGCCCATGGTCGGACCATCCCAAGTAATGATGTTGCTCCGCAATGTCCAACTACTACCTTCGCCTTGGATTCTTGATACTTGTATAGTTTTGTTTGTGATTACTTTACCTTTGTTCTTACGGTGATTTATGATTAATTATTGGCCAATATGATTCAACATTGTGATAAACCACGTTTTTCGCGTTTTTGATGGTAAGTACAACTCTTCTGATTTACTGGTGATTGATGTGTGATTGTTGTCCAGCTACAGAGATGACCTGCTGATTAAGAGGAGGGCAGCTTGGCGGCCCATGAGTATCCACCAGACTGGTCCCTCATCAAAAAACGGGCCCAGTGCTTCATGAACCACTTTTTTACTGATCAGCAACCATAACTGGTTGGTGATTAACCATTGTTATTTTTATTTTCCCTAGTAGCTGTTTACAAATGGGTTGGTTGACTAATATCTTGCATAGGATTTGAAACCACCAACCTGACAAAAGTTTGAGTAAACCGTACATTGGCTGATGGAGATTACCTTTCAATTTCCATTTGGCTCAAGTTTGGTACCCAAAGATCCACTTCTCCCCCTTCAGTTGCCAGGGAGATCCGCTGGATCCACGGTGGCCCAGGCAAGAGCAGGCCTTCAGCAAGCAGATCTCTGAACTGCTAGGCTCAGCATCATGGCTGTGGCTCAAGTTTTTCACCCTCCAGGAATGGTTTGGTTCGTGGATGGCTAATGGATGGTTAGTGGATGGTTAACATGATGAACATCCAGGGTAATAATGGTTGGTGGTTTCAAATCCCCAGCTGGCTGGTGGTTTCAAACTGGTTACAATATAGTAATTGTAATCAATATGGCTAATAATGGCTAATTGGATGGTGGTTTGATTGACATATTTTATCTTCCCTATAGTTTTTAACAAATGGTTAGTTGACGGTTGATGTTGGTTGACTGATATTTTTCATAGGGGTTGAAACCAGCAACCAGTGACCATCCAATAATGTTCTGGCGAATATCCCAGCGAAGACATACAAAGACTAGATTGATCATTCAGGAATGTTTTCTACGGGTGGTCTTGACTCAAATCCGGAGAGAGAACTTATTAGTTGGTTGTGCAAATGGTTGTTCATTTAGCAGGGTGGACCGGCTACCTACATCTAGCCGGATGATTAGGCAGTACACTCCATCACGGGGAGCCAAACATATGGATGAATCAAGAGAGCACGTGATTATCACCAGTTTGTTAACGCTTATCAAGTCAATTCGTGCTTCCCCCCAAAAAAAGAGCCCACCCGAGGAAGTACAGATTCTACTCATTTTCTTTGACACAAGGGGGTATTTAGACCGGTGATTAGGGTGAAGAGAGCATCATGGCTCAGTAGTATCGGGAGAACTGCCGCGTCGGACGGCGGAGAACTTGCAAAAATAAATGCTGAATGGTTGAGCATCAAGAAGAATGGAGCCATGTCAGATACTGCCTCTCGGATGATGCTGATGACGACAATGGTGGTGATGCTGCTGCTGCTGCTGCTGATGATGATGATGATGATGATGACGACGACGACGACGACGACGACGATGATGCCGCTAATGATAGTGATGATGAAGACCACGATCATGATCAATCAGGACGATTTTGACTTACTGGTGGCAGTGATGATGATGGATTAATTGCACATACTATACGATCATGCACCTGTTTGTTAACATCCTAGTGCACACTGACAGACTCATATATTGGTGCACATGTCTATGGTCAAATGGAGCTGCTTTTCGACTCAGAGCAGTTATTCGTGTCGGCATTCCTGGGGGTCGTTGCCGGTTTCACCTGCACAGGGGAAACCGAAGTAGATCAGAGACGCAAGGCGTCGAGCGGAGCGGGATGGGCGATCCGGAGTCCTGAAACCCTTAGGGACCATGGTTGGCTAGCAAAGGTGCTCACTTGGTGGCTCACTGGTGGAGAATGGTTGATAGTGGTTGATAGTGGTTGACCATGGCCAATGGCAGTCAATGACAAGGGATCACAAGCAAAGAAGACAGGTAAGTGGACAGAAAACAACAAGATTAGACATTGAAATGAATTGCTGAACCAACAATGATTTTGGGGATCACAGCGGCCTTTATTGGTTAACGGCACGGGCCTCGGTGAACAAGCGGAAACATGCTCGTGTGTCTGGATTGGAACAGGGTTGTGGCCCAAAATCAAATCAGTGCAACTCACAAAGCATTTGTTCAAAAGAAAATTGTTTTTTCCAGAACGCACGCCACAACTTTTGTGACAATCACGGCCTCATGGTTATTTTGTTACCCTAGGTTTTACCACCACTTTTGCTTTTGCTTCATAACCAAACTATAATCATAGAACACCCTCAGCAACATGGAACTTGATTAATCAGAATTGGGCATGTTGCTGATCGTACTCTGCGGAAGACCCAGCAGACATCATGATTTTCCGCCTAAGATGATCTACAGCGTCGAGCATCATCACCATCAAATAGCAATTGAATATTATTGATCTCGAGTTTGACCCTGTGCTGTTGTTCCATTAGCAGTGTTGGTGCACAGAATTGGCCAGTGTTTGCCAGGAAGAATGAGCTACCATTCAACCACATTCATCAGTATGAATCAACCGCCATCGGCCATCATTTACCCGTTGCTTGGACCATAGTTCATATTGATAGCTGCAATCATAGTGACGGTATCATTGACCCTTGATCATCCATCAATCGACCATGGAGTATTTATTACCGTGATCAGCAATTAGCCAGTAAAGTAGGCATTAGATTTCATGCCACTGGAATACCCCTCTCAATCCTTATAGTGCCTTCAGCCAATAAGAAGCAATACAACCGTTCCTATGCTCATAATACTGCTACTAGCTTCTGGTTCACCAATGTTGACTGCCCACCATTATTGGATTCATTCTGCTTGTTCGCAATACTGATGAGTGGGTTTTGAACCTGTTCAAATTATTTCCCAACTATTGGGAACGATTGGTTGGTTGACAAAGTGGGAGGACTTAAAACCACCAACCAGTTCCCCTGCTAATGCTAGTTACTAGTACTTGAATGTGCACTCCCACTTAGCAAGTGGTCACTAACCATGGTTTCTAGGGGCTATAAACTACCTTATAGGGCTTATTGGTTATAAACCCAGCTGCACATCCAAGTAGTGGTGATTGCTTACCTAATATCAGTACCACCAGCCAGTAGATGACTACCTTGGATGATCAACTGTTGGGGTGTTTGCCACTTGGATCCCGGGATGGTGGATTTTAATCCGTAGTTTTGTTGATGATGTGCCTGCCATTGTTGATTGTTTACTTGCTACTATTGATTCAAGATTGATAAGTTTAAACCATTTGGTTGGTGGTTTCAATCATTTGTAATTATTGATAAATGGTTGGTTGACGAATATTTTTCATAGGGGTGGTTCAACCACCAACCAGCCCTTGTTAGCCACTAGTAAACCATCGTTAACCATATATTGCTGACCCACTAATTCTGCTTAACAATGGTTTACTATGGTTACAGTACTTCAGCCATTGTTGACCACTGTTACTAACCATGTTTATATACTGAACCATTGATTTATTAAGCCAGAGTAAACCATTGTTACTACTATAGCCACTAATATTACTATCCACAAATCATATTTTTAACCATGGACAAACCATGTGTTCCCCATGGCTGACCCGCCCACCAGACGATCTCGTTCCCAGATCCCCAAGACTTGGCGCAAACGCTCGGGACGCTTGAACAGCCAGTGGGGTTGCCCAGCGCACGCACGTGGCCAGCCATGGTGACCAGCCTGGGTTACCTTGGTAGCTCGGTGACCTTTATAAAGGTAACCTTGGTAGGTCACCTTTAACCATGGTTACCTTTAACCAGCATGAGTTGCCTTGGTAGGTTGATGGTAGTGGTAACCATGGTTAACATGATTTGTGAAGGGTTAGAAGGTATAAATCTGCCATGATTTTGGGGGCCTTTATGTAATGTCTATGGTTAACCCTACCCTTCCAGTTCCCTACATAATAGGCAACTATCCCTGCTTGGGGATCCCTGGCTACATACAACAAAGAGGTAACTGGAAGGGTAGGGCGGGCTTCATTGCCAATGAACTGACCTTCCTCAACAGTCTCAAATCGCTATCACTGTAGATCTTTAACCATGAATGGATCATTGATGAGAGCTACTTCACAATTTGGAATCATTATTGACCGATGATAAACCGCTGTGAGTCATCATATATGTGAAAATTATTGCTGACTGATGCTTGTTGATCATCTTGATGATTAACAACAAGGGTTTTTGATGGTGATACATGACGGTTGATCACTTTGATCATTGCTTTTTTGGCAACTGCTGTTGTTTTTCTAACTTCTCGAAAAGACTCGCGCGAAGCGCAAAAACAAAAACATGGGAGGTGGCTGTCCGTCAATTCAAAGCCAACAATGGAAGGGAGCTGCTTGTTTCCGCAAAGTCAGCATGATTGTTTCTCATGATCCCAGCCCCAAGTGAATGGGACCAAGCCAAATACAATGTGGCCATGTTCATGAGGAAAGGAAGGGCTGTAGCGACAACAGCCACTAGTCACACGCTACCAAGGACAGTGTACAGCTTGTGGCTCCCCAGGCCACAGGGTACTTTTGCAATGGTCGCCTGGTGGTTTCTCAAAATAGGGGACCCCCAAAAATGGTTGGTTTATTACTATAAATGACTACATTAATGGACGATATAGGGGTACCCCTATTTTGAGAAACACCCACCTTAGGAAATCGTTCATGTCCACATGATTACCCAGGTAGTCACAACAGCCGCCGCTCTCAGGCTGCAGTCCAACCTGGATCAGCTGCAAGCTGAGTGACGCGCCGGGGAAAAGTCGATGCGCTCAACGCGCTGTGCGTTGCATGTTCGCCATTGCCATATACGGAGGGCTTCTCAAGCCATAGGAAGGATACCAAAAATGGTGGGTTTATTGGTATAAATGCTTGGCAAGGTACGTATAAGATGATTTGGGGGGGTAGCTCTGCTTTGAGAGACCATTATATGGCTAGAGTATTGACCCATTCCCATACGTATAGGATTGCAATTGCACATATAGTACATGGTTTATTCATGGCACATCTATTGTGCAATGCATTTAGATACATAATTAATGTTTCAACCTGTTTTTTTGAGGTAAATGAACACATGGAGAGCTATATGCATGCATCCCTAGACCTCTTTGTCGTTTTTTTGGTGACTTGCGTGGCAATTCCCAGCCCCGTCGCTCAGCTGGCCCGTGGCTCAAATCGGACAACATGGGCTGTTGCTCAGCATGGTACCAGCAACCGTCGGGCAAAAATAGCCCAAGCAAATGCTCGACCTATGGTATACCTAGGAGACTACCTCGGAGAATTTTACCTTCTGCCAGGTTTCGGAAAATCGGTTTACGGTGGGGCGACCTAGTTGTTTGAATGGTTAGGAAGCAATTTATAAGCATATAGCTATACCTGCCAGAGCTGGAGTTTGCCCCAGTTGTAAACCAACTTAGCTAACTAAGGAGCCCCTACTTGTATGATGCCCCTGCCAGCAGACCGAACGATGCGACTGCGAAGGGGTCCCACTTGAAATTGGTGCTTGAACAGTCCTATTTACAGCTGGCATTGTTGAACACGAAGAGTTATCAAGACCTCATAGCAGTCATCATCATTTACAGAGTTGCCATCCATATCATCCGGACTGAAATGTTCAGCTGGCATTGACCCAATCTCACTCATTCACATCATATTCGAAATATACACTTATCATTTCATTTTGTCAACGTTCAGCACGGACTGCCAACTCCCCAACCTGCCATCAACCGCTGCCCGCCGCGGCCAGCGCACAGCCATGGGCACGAAGGAAGCATTGGTCTCCGAGTGGCTCAGGGGCCACGGAGGAACGGCCGCTCGTAGCGCGAACGCCCCCGTGAGATGAGCGAACGCTTCGTTGAGCTGGGGCAGCGCCCATGACGTCGGAAGAGGGATCTGAGGCAACCAACCCATGGATATAGTTATGGTGAGTTATGATAAGTTAGTGAGAAGCGGAATAAAGATATAGTTAGGGATATAGAGGTATATTGTGAACCACGATGGATTAAAGTGCAAAGATATAGGTATACCGGTAGTGATGAGTAATGTTTTAGGGAATGACAACCAGCAATCAATTCGGAACACATTAGACAATGATGGATGAATGATGGCTTGATGATGCTCAGGGTTGAAGGATGGTGAACGATGGGTCGACGCTGGTGGGGGTAACCCACTGCCACTGTTGAGTGGTGAAGCTTCATCGTAATGCTGTCGGTGATGTTGGAGATGCCCGAAGCAGTTCAATAGAGACACCAGCTTTGGGGGATAGCCGGGATAGCGCATCACTGTAGCTAATGGTTAGTGAACAACTAAATGATGCCCATCACTATGATTACTATGATTGTTCAGAACCGTTGTAAATCATTCACCACAGCTATGGCAGTAATTACTAATTAATCATTTGGCATGGCCTGCTGCCATTCCTCATCAAGAATCGACCACTATCAAAGCACATTTGGGGATAGCTCATTGCTATCAAACACTGACTTAGCCGGCTATAATGACTAATGCTATCATTGCTCATGGTAATAGCCTGTTAAGCACTTTTGGGGATACAATTTACGGACATGACCATTGTTCTCACGGATTTCCCTGCCGCCATTGCTGGGCTGGCTGTCCAACGCTGATGAAATCCATCGGTGGTTCAACCATTTGCAGCCCCAAATGTGTGGTTTGCTCCAGCACTTGTTGTTTATGGGGCGTTGGTCACTACCAATGATGAGTGATTAATCAATGTTGGTGAATGGTTGCAGTAGTTGCAATGCGTTCAAGTTGGCCCATTCTGTTTGAAGTAAATCTCGCAGCAACGAGGGCTACCGCTTGCTTCCTCAAGATGGAGCCTTTGTCGAGAGGCCGGCGATGGTGCAAGCGGTGTTGGCAGCCAGCAGCTGTACTACAGCCATGGGGAGCCCGAAGATATGCCATCAACTGTTTGTATCTTCCGACTTGCCGTGATACGTGGGCTAGTTATGGCGTGGTGATTCATAAGACAAAGATGCACGTATAGCTTTTGCAGCAATGAGCATCATGAATTGGCTAGGGGTCTCTTAAGTGAGCCACAACAGAGATGAGGAATAGCGCCATTGAAAAACCCTTGATTTTATGAGAAGGGTGCTAAGTTATCACCCTGATTCCTCGAATCTGCCGCTCATGCATGGTGGTACCCCTCCAAGATCTAACAACAGCTCAAACAGGTGAATGCAATGCATCACCAGTTTAGGAAACACCCAGACAGGATCCCACATGAGAGTGCTCGCTGATATGGATTTGGGTCAAAGTGCCCAGAACGCTACTCCGCTATTTGTATTGCAGAATGTTTTCCACATTTTGGAACTTTAACTTGCTCAATCTTGGTGTTGTTTGGTATTATGAAGCGTGTTCCCCTGCTACCAGATGAAGATGAAGACGAGACGGTACGCGTGCCTGACACCACCAGTACAGAATGATGGGAAGAAGTGAACGTTGCACACACGCACACCTGCCCATAACACATAGAGATGCACATAGTCTTGACCCTTCATGAACATTGATCGATTGTAGCGTATTATGCGGCTTGGATGTTTTGTTCCTCCTTGTAGCTTTGTTTTTCCATTAAACAGGCATTCTTGAGGCTTCCATCAGAGTTACCAGAGTTATGAACGGCAACCAGTGCTATCCAGCGAGGTTCAGGGCATTTCCTGGGCCACTGATCCGCAACCCAGGGTGGACAAAGTGCTGCCCACCAACGGGGCGATTGGTGGTCAAAGGCCGGGCACCCGAAATCCTGGTGGTGACCATGGCAGCAGTTGTTAATGAGCTGTTTCCTTGGCGTGGGAACGTGGCCAACAAGTAGCAAATCATGTGCCCCTAGGTCAAAAAGCCATACGCATTTCTTCACATCTACCCAAGGTGAAAAAGGCAGCTCACCTTGTTGTGGTCTCAGCCTTTGTTTGGAGAGATTCGATGTTGACCTTGAAGCCGTGTGGCCTGTTGTTACTTAAGGGCTTGCTTCTGCAAATGCTACTCCAATTTGTTTATCGTTTTTAAGATTGGCTCTTTCCGTGAGTAGTTGTAAACAAGTGGCTGGTTGGTTGGTTGACTTATGTTTTTCATAGGAGTGCTTCAACCAGCAACCAGGTTGGTAGTATAGCCAACCGTGTCTCCACCACTTGGGGTCCCAGGTGACGCTGGGTGGCGCAGGTCTGTTTTTGTCGTTTAACCGAGTTTCGGTGCAGGAACCCAAAAGCCGCCCCAGCGGAAGCAAAAACTTCGCCTACGGAAAGGGAAAG
>VSDK01006309.1:178260-188837 GCA_009767595.1 Symbiodinium kawagutii | reverse complement strand
GGAAAGAGCAACTCGGAGATCTGTGAGGTTTGCCTTGGTTTTGCCAAAGTCTGAATGATTTGACCAAGGAGTTACAGTGGATAATAGGGGATCATAAGCGACGATAATGCAATAATGGTCAAACAACTGCTGCTTGGTGGTTTTTAACATTTGTTGACAGTCATTATTAAGAAATGGTTGGTTGACTGATATGTTTTCATGGGGGTTGAAACCACCAACCAGTACTGATATCCTCAGTATCTAATTCTTTCTATGTCAGAAATACAATGCAGTAAACACGTTCTGTAGTTGGGTTATGCTGTTATGTGTTTCAAGTTTGTGTTTGTGGTCAACATCATTATCTGGGATCTCCCATGACAGGGGTCCAGTGACTATATTGACAAATAATATTCTCCATGCCGTTTGACCAAGCCAAAACCATCAACAGTTGATTGAATGAGCCTTGTTTTGTTCTGTTGGGAAAGGTACCAGAAAGAAGAGACGTCCTTTTCTTTTTTTGCGTGGAATGGTGGTGACCTCCCCATTCCATGCTGCTGCGTGGGTCTGGTGAATTTCAATCGCATTTTCAGGGACCGACCAACCCGGGATCAACACAGATCAGTGGATAAATTCACGGTGAAGTGTAATTCACTTCGAGTAGCACTCTAGCCTCCAACTCCCTGGAAACAGCGATGAAGATTTTTTTCCGCTTTAGTTGATGAATCACCAAGACTGACTTCCGATTTCTTTTTCATTGCTCGGTTTCTCCCGAGGACATCGTGCAGTTCATGTCACGAATCTTCTACTCTGAAGAGGGCAGACACTTGGCGGTTCCGATCATTTCTGAGGGCGCTGGATTTCCTTGAAAGGTCTACTGTACCTTGACCTTCAGTTACCCATCATTTTTGAGCTTCATACCCGTCATTTTGGGACATTCACCCATTTTATGATGTTATTCAGGGTGGAGGTAGGTATGTGACTTTTAAAAAATGAATGGATGCTGCGAAATATGCAGATTGTCCAGTTGCAGGTTGTTTGAAAAGGTTCATTTGTTCAGGCATATTTGGGATGATATATGGGATATATATATATATGGGGATGATTGCTTCGGGTGCAAAATAGATTTTGGGATGAGGGGCAACCACGACTCCTTGACAAAGATTCAGATGTATATATGCCTAAAAACATACATGGTCGCCAAGAGAGTAATTAGTGATCAAAGAGTATGCAAGGTGGAAGACCCCGAAGGAGCTGCTACAGTGACATGACGTCAAAGAACTGTCACGAAAACCTTCGCATTCATCGCAAGCCAAGGTGGTAAATGATCCATTTCACGATGTGGTTGCCTTGTTGATCCTCCTCTAAAAGCCATCAAGGATTGGGTGTAGCGTGGGACCCGTCATGCTGCACCAAACGCCGAGGAAACAGCCGTGTCAGCGTGAAGGTCATTCGCATAGGCCATGGAACATGGGCGTGTCAACGGTTGGCTTCATGGCAGGTCAAACAGCTTCACCATGTGGCAGCTGAGCCAGGGTCAAGACATGTGGAGTGCATGATTCGCTTTGCACAGATATGTGCATGTGACATGTTTCACGAAATGATTCGAAGCATAATGATTTCACACGCCAGGTCATACTGTGAGATTTGCAACGAACCCCACCGTGGCTAGATCTGTTTATTGCTGCAATTGCAATATCATATGAAATCGCACAGCGTTCTTCAACATAATTTGATACATGAAGCGAACAGTACCTGTGGTTGCCATGAATTGCTCGATATGGATCTCCAAATAATAGCTTTAGTTATTGGAGATGCAGCCTGCCAAGATTTTCAAAATCAACGACCCTGGTGCCCTGAAGCTCAGCTAGTTTCAAATCCTTTGTCGCCATATGAGGGTTTCTCCAATTTCGGGACCCCTAAAATCACCAGTTGGTCATGTAGAACAAACTCTTTTGGAATAATTTAGGGGTCCCCCACTTTGAGAAATACCCATATTTGTGGAGGCGGGTGTGCTTGGCTGCAAATCAGAATGATCGATCATTTGTATGTCATTTGTGGAAGCTCACATTCAGCGCCATGAAATCGCTGGCACCAGCCGACTGTTCCGAGCCTATTAGGGGAATCGGTGCATAGAATTAGTTTCGCAAAAGCACCCACCAGTTGCCACCAGTTGCTGTGCTTCATGGCCTATGATGAACCCATGTCAGCCAGATTTTTTCAGATATTGCTGATATTACTTCTTGTCATCAAGAATGCTTAAGCATGATCAACCACTATTAATTAACCAAGATCGACCAGCCAAGTGGTCCAAGTGTTTGCCTGTTCACCCAGTTGTGATGTGTGGATTTTGTCAGGCACTCTGCAGGGAGCTTGCTCGGTGGATTGTCGAACGCAGGAGCCAACTGTCGAGCTGTTTGTTCCCGAATCCAGCTGTTTCTGAACCAACCATGGGTCAACCACAAGCCTAAAGCTTCATCAGTTCTCATGAGATACTCGCGGACAATCATGAGATACTGGCAATGGTGTAGTGCTTCATTACTGGTTGTTAGTAGTGCTTCATTACCGGTTGATAGCAGTTCGTCACGTCATTGCAAAGGCTGTGTATGAAGCCGTTGGCGGGCAGTGTCCATCATGGACACACATTTGAGAAGCAAATCAACCACCCAAATCCACCAAGTGCCACAGCGGACTGTTCATGGTTTATGCTTGCTGTTGGTTCATAGTGGTGAGTCGTTGCATGCTGTTTGATTGATGGGTTGTGGTTGTAGTAAGAAATACTTTGGATTAAAGATTGTCTTTTCAATATCTAACTCATGATTGGGGAAGGGACAGAGTTGGCATTTTGCTTTGGATAGCAAAGATCCTCATTGTTCATTCATGTAGCAGGCCGATTGTGTGCATGTGATTTGAGCACGCGCTGCCATGTGATAGGGTTTGATATGATAGAGGCCAGAATAAACCAGCTCCTATGGTGTATGTAGATCATGGCTATCACGCCAAAATTGGGTCGTTGTCCGACCATGTCCTGGAAACCAAGCAATGATGACTCTTGGTGTTTGGTGCGGCTGGATGTCACGTAAGATGCCTATATCAGTACGTTTGCTGATTGCCGATTGTCGCCACACTGGCTGAAAGCAGCAGATCGGCCGCGGCAGATGATTCAGCACCTCCCTGATGAGCAATTGAGCCGTCCCCTGCTCAACAAGAGCATTGTACCAGGTGAAGGGGAAAATTGTTGACTTGCAAACTCCAGCTACAGTATTCGGAGTAGCCAAGTTTTCAGGTGATAATTTTGTTCCACTCACTCACATGTGAACAAAATGTGATTTAAGTTGTTTGCCTTCACTCAGTCAGACAAGAAACTTCTTTTGTTCATGAGCAGCTGGTGACTACCAGTAGTACAGGCAGAGCAAGATCCACTTCGATTGTTATCAACTATACACTCTCGTTATAATCAACCAACTCATCCATCAACTAGTCTATCAGTTTGTGCTGTATGGCTGGTTGATTACGCATACTCGTTCAAGGGTTGAAACCACCAACCAGTTTGGTCTAGGAAATTATAATGGACTAAGCCTCTCGATGCCGTGTTGCTATGGCGGACGTGGTGCCACCCTGGGATGCTGGAGCCATGCTTCAAGTGCTCAATGCAGCGGAGGTGCCCAATACAGCAGAGAGTGGGCTTGACAGGGTCCACATTGATGACCACCCCCAGTTTACCAATAAGAGCGAGGGAGAACTATATCACAAGAATATCCAAATATCCCCAAATATCCAAATCCACCATCAGTTTCAAAGCATGGTTCCCGTGATCAATGGCGGTGAGTCATGTATATTTATCTATTATATTGATGTCTATTGACTGTATTTTCTTGTGTGTTTGTGCGTACCTCTTTCGTCACATGGATCAACTAAACCAAGAAAACAAATCAGAGAGAGAGAGAGAGACAGAAGTTGCTTTTGCATGCTTTTGCAGATTGCCATTTAATGTTTGAAGCTGAATTAACTGTTATCAAGTTGCTCCTGTAGACCCAGCATAAGAATCGCTATTTCCATTCGATGTCGCTTGACCCTGGAGAATTGCTTCAGAACGTCGTACCTGCCAAAGCTTGGACGGACTGAGTTGCCCTTTGGCAACATGGCTGGATAATTCATGGGATAACTCATGGTTTACCCTTTGGTTACGTTTGAACGAATGGTACATGTAAACCCATTCGCATCATTTGTAAGAATGAGTTACCCTTTGTCAACATTTCTTTAATTTACCTTTGGCTGTGACTTCCAGCTAGCTTTGATTATGAGAGGTACTCAAGCGACAGTGATTTGTGTCATGATTGATTACTATGACGAGGGTGCTCCCAACACCTGGGGCAGCGGAGATCACATCCCCGAGCACCCTAGATGCTCACTTGGCCGGAAGCTCGGCATTTTTTTCACGTGGTTTCCTGGGATTTCCCGCATTTTCCCTGCAACATGTGGTGGTTTCTCAAAATGGTGAACCCCCAAATCATCTCTAATATGAATCACTTAACAGTAGTAAACCCACCACTATGGGGTCCTTCATTTTGAGAAACCGTCATTGATTCATGTTCCCATTTCCAGGTCAACCTACCAGAGGGCACTGGTACCACCTTGTTTGGATGCTTCAGGCGACCCGGCATCAGAACAAGGTGATCCTCCGCAATGCTTTCGACTGGAGGTGTGGAGCAGCCAGGGTGGAATGGCCAGCTGTTCAGATCTGGGCATGTGCCTTGTAGTAATCCCAAGCCATCTCAAGCGATCCGAATGGGCGACACGAATGCAAGGCATGGCTCAGAAACCATGCATGGCCTGGTACAGTCACGAACCAGTTGTGGGAAATGGGTGTTTCTCAAACTCGTAAACCCCGATAGCGATAGAGAGAAACTTATCGTTGGTTGAGTCACTAAAGCTGGATGACTTGGAGCTACCTCCAAGTCGAGAACCCCCCCAAGTGCAATCAAGAGATTACATACCCAACATGTAAAAAGGTCTAAATACCCAACATGATGCCCACCTTTGGTATCCTTTGATGCTTACCTTTGGTGCTTCCCTGTGGTGCTGGCAGCGCGCTTGCCGCTGGTGCTGTCGAGGCAGCTCCTCCACTTGGCTGAAGAGCTGCCCGATGGAGCGCATGCGCTGAATGTGTGCACCATCCTCCACCGCTTGGCCAAAGGTGTGGCTGCCTGGGGGTGCCCTGACATGACCGCCATGGCACCACCACCAGCAATACTTAAGCTGTAGTGGTGGCTTGACCCATCACCTGATCCACCACAAGTTGGCCAGTGGAGCTTAGCACGTGCCGACCTTAATAACGGCATGACTGTTCCCTTTTTCGGGCCATGGGGTAGGACGCCAAGGAAAAGCCAATCAAGCTGTGGTGCAACATGTGTGGTTCATTGTAGCATGGCGGTGAAGACAGAAAGAGAGAAAGAAAAATGAGGCATGCAGTGGTATCAACTGGTACTTTCTACCAGCATCATGGCCCAACGGTGGAGCAACCATGCTAGCACCAACTTTCAGCTGTCGCTTCTCCCTTCGGATCCAGCAGCATTTCGGCCTCCAAAATCGCCCTCCTGCCACGCGCCCTGCCGAAAGCATCACCATGGCCTCTTTGCGGTCATTGAAGCTGGTTCTGCCCTACTTGGATGCCTTGGAGCTGGTGAGATCCGGAGTCAGCTGCCAAGAGCTGAAGGAGGGAAGTAGCAACCAACAACTTTGGGAAGGCACAGGGCTGGGGATGAAGACCTGTGGCTGATGGTTCAAAGGTTGAGGGGTTGATGGGTTGGTTCTGCCGGGGTTCCTGCTTGGGGATGGTTGGGGCGAAGCAGTTCTAATCTATGGTAGTTGGATGTAGTGATAGTGGTGATCATGCAGAGTTGCTTATATAGTTTCATCAGGAGTCGTGCCATATGCTTTGGGGCCGCATGGAGTGTTCATCAAGTTCACATACATTGCCGCGCGCTTGCTATCATTTGTTGGGTGTTGAAGCCACCAATTGGGGTTGGTGTTCATGGCCACAAAAACTCGAACATGATTTATCCCTGCTGGAAAGGCCTTTGTCGATCGTACCAAAATGAAGAGTGGAGGACTGCACGTGGAAAGAACTTTCAAGCGCCGAAACAAGAGAAGGACGAAGGTGTCAAGCAATATTTTGAGAGGCTGTATGAAAGGTACATTTTCATTCGAGACAATGATGTGGAGGATTGCCAAAAATGCGGAGAGTGGACCAGCATTGAGGATGGCCTTGAGTGTGAAGTTTGCAACGGGATTTGGTGTGATGAGTGCGCTGAGCGGGGACCAGACAAGAGATTTGTTCCCTGCAATGAGTGCCCAGATTTTTCAAAGACTCATTGTTTCGAATGCTTCGCAGAAGGAAAGACCCAACAGTGTGAGTGCAGGGACACTGACAGCTGGCATTCTTGCTGCGGTCGGCACTCTTACAATTGCAGGCAGTGTGATGCAACCTTGTGTGATGGATGTGGGTCCTATCACGACTGTCCAAATGCAGATGGTGAGGAGGAGAGCGAATGAAGTGAGGGACGCTGGCGATTAGTTCGATGCTTAGCACGGATCGATGGCTCAAAATGACGCAGTGATGATGACCGGGGGTAATTGAAACTAGCTAGACTTGGCCTGACGCCTGAAGTTGCGAAATCTATTTCTGGATGATCGTCAGTAATTAACATTTTTCCCCACCTGTCAGGTGAGGGTTGTTAGATTTTATGTCAGCTGCCGCTCCTCCTCCTTCTCCTCCTTCTCTCCTTCTCCTCTCCTCGCCGGACCTCAACCACTACAATCCTCGCCCAGTGTTAGCTGCCGGACCTCAGCCACAACCACCCATGCCAAGTGTTCGCTGCCGGACCTCAACCGTGACCATTCACGCCAAGTGTTCGCTGCCGGACCTCAACCGCGACCATCCGCGGCCAGTGTTCGCTGCCGGACCTCAACCGGGACCATCCGCCGCCAGTGTTCGCTGCCGGACCTCAACCGCCACCATCCACGCCCAGTGTTCGCTGCCCAGTGAACTTTGCAACTTTTGCGGCATCTGGCAGTGTTTCAATAGCTGGTCGTATTGTTTCCAAGAAGAGGGTTGTTGTTTGATAATTTATCCCTATTTTGTTTCTGTGTTTGTTTGTAAACATCGGTTGTTTGTTGCTAGTTTTGTTTCCATTTTGTTCCTTCAATTTTGTCCTGCTCAACGCTGATCAAAACACAATTGTTTATTTTGCTCAGGCCTTTCACGATGGAGTATTGACATGACAGTTTCCTGTTTTGTGCCAACATTCGTGCAATCTCCCTTTTCGACACTCAGGGGAAACTGAGCATGGCAGGTTCCACAAAGAGGCGTGTGCCCAGTTTACACTTTTCCTGGTTCTAATTTTCCAGTCACGAGAACAAAAAAATACATTTCATTTGATTCCACTGTCTCCTCGACTCCCATGCCAAAAGCTATGCCAAATAGAATGTCAGAAGCGATGTCAGATAGAATGTCTCAAAAGCTATGCCAGAGAGAATGTCAGAAGCCATGCCAGATACAATGCCAAAAGCTATGCCAGATAGAATGCCAAAAGCTATGCCAGATAGAATGTCAGAAGCTATGCCAGATAGAATGCCAAAAACTATGCCAGATAGAATGTCAGAAACCATGCCAGATAGAATGTCAGAAGCTATGCCAGATAGAATGCCAAAAGCTATGCCAGATAGATTGCCAAAAGCGATGTCAGATAGAATGTCAGAAGCTATGCCAGGTAGAATGCCAAAAGCTATGCCAGATAGAATGTCAGAAGCTATGCCAGATAGAATGCCAAAAACTATGCCAGATAGAATGTCAGAAACCATGCCAGATAGAATGTCAGAAGCTATGCCAGATACAATGCCAAAAGCTATGCCAGATAGAATGCCAAAAACTATGCCAGATAAAATGCCTAAAGCTATGCCAGATAGAATGCCAAAAACTATGCCAGATAGAATTGCAAAAACTCTGCCAGATAGAATGTCAGAAGCTACGCCAGATAGAATGCCAAAAACTATGCCAGATAGAATGCCAAAAGCTATGCCAGATAGAATGCCAGAAGCTATGCCAGATACAATGCCAAAAGCTATGCCAGATAGAATGTCAGGAGCTATGCCAGATAGAATGCCAAAAGCTATGCCAGATAGAATGCCAAAAGCTATGCCAGATAGAATGCCAGAAGCTATGCCAGATAGAATGCCAAAAACTATGCCAGATAAAATGCCAAAAGCTATGCCAGATAGAATGCCAAAAACTATGCCAGATAGAATTGCAAAAACTCTGCCAGATAGAATGTCAGAAGCTACGCCAGATAGAATGCCAAAAACTATGCCAGATAGAATGCCAAAAGCTATGCCAGATACAATGCCAAAAGCTATGCCAGATAGAATGTCAGGAGCTATGCCAGATAGAATGCCAAAAGCTATGCCAGATACAATGCCAAAAGCAATGTCAGATACTGTAGAATTTCAGAAGCTATGCCAGATACAATGCCAAAAGCTATGCCAGGTAGAATGCAAGAAGCTATGCCAGATAGAATGTCAGAAGCTATGCCAGATACAATGCCAAAAACTATGCCAGATAGAATGTCAGAAACCATGTCAGATAGAATGTCAGAAGCTATGCCAGATAGAATGCCAAAAGCTATGCCAGATCGAATTGCAAAAACTCTGCCAGATAACAGAAACTAGGCCAGATAGAATGCCAAAAGCTATGCCAGATAGAATGTCAGAAGCTATGCCAGAAATAATGTCCAAAGCTATGCCACATAGACCTGTGTTAGATTTGTATGTGATGGTGGGGATCACACGAAGTCAAGTAATTTCATGTTCCCCAGTATTTGTTAACAAATGGTGGATTGCTAATATGTTTCATAGGGGTTGAAAGCACCAACCAGACTTTTTCTTAAGATGCAAAAGCTGATATCATGAGACCAACTGGAAACTATTGTTGTTTTCCCGTCAAATCTCTCAGCTGACGCCAATCGATCCTATGCTGTCATCGCCAATTTGTGCCTGGGAACGGTGCTGTCGCAAACACCTCAGCCGTAAAAATCATACTGACATATTGATGACTTACCTGTCAAATTATCCATGCCCTATCAAAAAGCCACCGTTGGCCTCCAAAAACATCATCAATTTTAAAGCTTGTAATCCCTATTTTGGAGGCTCAAAGCCTACCTTCTTCAGGGTTTTGGGTCCATGCCAGTCATTTATGAACTGTGCTCAGCAGTTCCCAATGCTTGCACCTTGGCACTGGAAGAGGGGTCCCCACATGTGTTGATATGTAGGGGCTCCTAACATCACCAAGCTGGTGCGTGATCAAATCACAAAGCCAGCTTGCGGTGGACCAACGCATTTTGCTTGAAAAAAAGTGAGCACCGTCCTCCATGGCCACTGGCCGAGGTGACATTTGAGTTCACCATTGATTTATAATGTTAGCTTGCATTTGATAGTGAATCACCCTGTTATTTATTGTGAAACTGGAGGGTTTATTAATGGGAATCTATCATTAGCCATGCCATGATTGGCTGTTCTAGTCATTAACGATGAGCCACTTCAAGAACCACAAAGTACCATCTATTTTGTTCGGCATGGCGCTACCGAGATTTGGCCAGGAAGAAATGGTGCGAACTCTTGTAGGAGTCGTAGTCACTAGCAGTCGTAGCATGGGGGCAGCACTCATAGCATATCTAGTAGCACTGATAGTGGTAGTTACGGATGCTGGCCCCAAAAAGGAGTGTACAACAAACTCCTAGCAGTTGTAAGCGATAAAAAAACCAGAACGGTTGCATGTTCCTGCTCGCCATATATTCACATGCAACAATTGTTGCTTTAAATTTTGATTTCCCCACCTTGAGCTATGTCTACGGAATGGAACTGGTAAAGTAGTTCCTTTGCATTTGTATGCCATATCGTCCTATTCTGTCTTGGCTTGCGCTTACTTTCACACTTGCATGTTTTTCAAAGCTGAGCAGTTTTATTTGTCCTTCCAAATCTAACGCCTACCCATGACAAGATCACACATTTGTTTTTTCAATCTTGTGGGCATGCCTGGGCAGAATCGTGACTAATCTGGCTGACCCTGGCTAACACCACATCTCATATAAATCATTTAAACCATATATAAACCATCCAAAAATGAAAAAAAACATATATATAAATATATAAATAGATATATTTTCACAAAACATAAACCATATAAACCAGATAAACCATATAAAAACCTGTAAAACCATATAAATTTACATTTTCAAAAAAAAACATCAACCTTCTAAATCTACATCTCATGGCAGACCGCCAGGTGTCGCTCGTGAGGGTCCTCGAGGCATGGCCGACCGCTCCAGGCTGGTGCGTGCCTTGGTGACGATGGGCCGTTGCGGCCATGTGGTGACGCGCTTGCGCGGGTGATTGGTGTTGGATGCCTTGGTGCGTTTATGTGGCTGGTGTTGTTTAGTGGTTTAGTTGTTGTCGTGGTAGTTTCTGATGTTGTTGTTGTTGTTGTTGTTGTTGTTGTTGTTGTTGTTGTTGTTGTTGTTGTTGTTGTTGTTGTTGTTGTTGTTGTT
>VSDK01006309.1:142730-178220 GCA_009767595.1 Symbiodinium kawagutii | reverse complement strand
GTGTGCGGTGGTGGTGGTGGCGGTGGTGGTGGTGGCGGTGGTGGTGGTGGCGGTGGTGGTGGTGGCGGTGGTGGTGGTGCTTTTGTTGATTTGTTTTGATGTTTGGAAAAAATGCGAACCCATCACGTTGGCAGCGAGGTGCAGCAATTAGATTCTTGGACTACCGCAGCTATTTGTGTGTGGAATATGGATGAATATGGCATAATATGGTACAGCTATGTGCAGCTTATTTTCTCCTCCAGCTTATGTGTGTGGATGCCCCTGCGTTTCTCACTCATGGGAAGCCTCCGAGTCATGAAAAATTGCTGGTGGTTTTTGTCGATGGCGCCATCGGCCCTGAGTTTCTCAGTGCTCCCTGAGAGGCACTGAAAAGTGCACATTTTCACAATGAAATCAACAGCTATGGTGAAATGAGGTGGGTTGTCCATGGTTTTCCTCAACGGTTGGATGAGTAGGTTTCTTTTGGATCAGGACCTGTTCTCTCGACCTTTTTAGACTTTCCCATCGACGATGCAATGCAGTGCCCCATCAAATGACCACTTTGGTCATCTTACGTGGCATAATCCAACAGTGATACATTACATCCTTTGCTTTTGGCAAACTAAAAACGGCCGTTGATTCAATTTGATAGTTGTAGCCTTTTGTGCTGACCAAGGTGATGATAATGGTCATGTTGATTGTTTATTATGGCATCCTTAGGGTGGCCTTCATTTGGTGCCCAACCCCAGTGCATCAATCCGATCGCTGTTTGCGACTGAAAAAATGCTTGGTTTGATCACAATGAGATTTGACATTTTACCATCAAGTGTCAGTGTAGTGTAGCCAAGGGTGGCCAGTCCCAAAGTCACGTGAAGAAAACACGCAGAGAGTTAGACCAAGTTTGGAAACTTCAGACCGTTGACGGCTCATCAAGATGATCCTTTGTCGCTGCCACCAGCACTTTTCGCAACCCTGAAGTTTGACCTACCTGGTTCTTACTGCACTTTGAGGTTACCAACAAACCTTCCTACCGTGCCGGCCGTTCCCCACGCACTAGCTGAGCTGCGGCCTAAGGAGGCACAGCTGCCTGGAAGAGGTTGCTGTTTTTGGCCCAGCAGTTGGTACCTGATTTGAGCCCTGGCCACCGGAGGACACGAGTCATGGATCAGCTAAGGCTACGAGTGGTTGGACTTTGGGTGTGTAAGCCTGATGGTTTCCGGACGACTGCAGACATATGACATATAATACATATTTCAAATGAGTAAATACACTTGCTTGCACAAAATTAACATGTTTTCTGAATGTTTGGCATGTTCGATTTTTTTGCATCAATACCTACACCCTTGTTCTCACACACTTAAGCTGTTTGAATTACTCAATACATATACAACAGGGCCGCAGGCATCCACAGGTGCAACTTAGCTTGAATTCACCATTTTAGGTATCAACCAAGATCTTGCCACTGGGATGATGGTAGTGAAATACGATGGATACAGAGATGATGTTGCTATGGTGCAAAATGTATCCAACCCATCCCCGTAACAATTAGTAACCCCACATGTTCAACGCGCAAATGAAGAGTTTCTGAAATTACTTTGCTAAACACAGATTTTGGGAAAGGGGTTAGGATTGCCTGGCACTATTCCATTCGAATTGTTTCAAGCCTTGGACAGCTTGAAACATGAACCATGATCAAGCCCTGAGGGAGGTGAGACCTTCTGACTTTCCCCGCCCAGGAACAACATGGAGTTGACCAACTGCCTGTGGGCCATGGCGGTGCTGGAAGCCACAGGCCCAGGGGAGGAGATCTTTCTGACGACGTTGATCGTGTCGCGGCAGCATGCGGCATGCCTCGCGTCAGCCCAGGGGGAGGTTGGAGATCCCCCGGAGGTTCGGTCTCCACAGCGACGCCTGCCTGGTCAATGCTGGCTTAACGCATGTGACAGTTATCGGGGTAACAAATATCCCTGGACGTTTCACCAACATGAATGTACTCATAAGAATCTTTGGGTTCCCCGACAACGATTAATAGCAGCAGCGGATTCTTGAAGATTCAGGGTCGCCCATTTCATGACTCCGGTTTTAAACTTGCAATGTGATCAATGTGAATTTGTGCCTTGACATTTATTGGTAGGACTCGTACACAAAAGTTTGGTTAGTTGGTTGGGTTGGGTTGGGTTGTTTGATGGCTTGGCAGGCGATATCAGTTGGAGCAATGGTCAAAAGATGATTTGAGCGATACGGCACTTCAAGGAGCCAGGGCTGTTGACCATAGAACCAGTACCACGTTCTGATGGAACCTGACCGTGACACACATACGGCACTTGTACACTTGTTGTTTACAATCGACATTTATGAAGCATCATTATTTACATGTATTTTGTTTGATCATAACATGAAAGTGTTTTTACACATATAGACATATAGATCATAAATCTATCTATATAGATAGATGCGTTTGTGTGCGTAGGTTTTTTTGAACCAACAGTGCGCGCAGTTGCAAATGCCGCGCGACAATATTTGGTTGGCCATCCTATCTCAGAAAATGACCAAGTTAACCATATCATCCTGTGGGCGATTCACCAGCATTGACCCTGAGGGTTTCAAACCATAGGATCTTCTTTCCATCAAACCATTATCAATCATGCATTCACTGTCAATCGTAAACGATTCATTACTAAACGCCATCGCAATCGTAAACCATGACTCTTGATTTGACAAACAATCTATCATGTATCACTACAAGCTGGGCCTCCAGCCATTACAAGGGGGACTATAACCTCCTAGAATTGGTAGTTAACCTTAGTTTAGTAAGCTATTTAAATCAATTTATAATAGCTGGTTAGGGGCCTGCCTTGGAAGCCTCTGGCTGATTACTACGGGGCATCCTCCAAAAGCCAACTGGTTTCCCATGAAAATGGTGCCCCGAAATTGATCAAGCTATGGAATTGCCAATCATTCTTGGTTATTTTGCCCTCATTACAATGGTTATAGCCCTTATGAACCCTTACTAACCACCTGGGGGTGCGTTTGAACCCGATCTCCCGGGTCATTGGTCATTGGGCCATTTGAACGTGAAATCCCGGTATCGCCGTGAAATCCCCGATTAGCCCGGTATGGCCGTGAAAATCCGAGAAATGACCGTGAAATCCCCGCAAATGACCGTGAAATCCCCGTGTAAAACGTGAAAATCGCACAACGCACGGTATGGCCGTGAAATCCCCATATGATCTCTTCCATTTTTCCAGAAGGTCGTGAGACAAATGACCCCCGCGAACGTGGTCAAATGCATCTCTAGGCACTACAAACCCATGGCAGCACGGTATATACTTAATCCCCATGGTTTACACCTATTAATACCTATTATATCATTATAGTGTAGCGCCCGTACTATAAACCCATGGTTATAACCGTCATTAGCCCTCACTAACCTATCAATCAACTTTTATTAACCATTGTAAACCCATAGAATGGGTATAATCCTTTTGAACCCTGACATACCCTGACTAATCATTTATAATCCTTTTTAGCCCTTACTCACCACTACAAGGCAATAGTAAATAGCCTCATTAACCCTTATTGACCGTTATTAACCTTTATTAACCATTATTAACCCATATTAGCCCTTACGAACCGCTAAGCTAGGTCTATAAATCCCCTATTCCCCTGGCTTTTCGCAGCCCAGGCGCAGTGCTGCCAGTATCTTTCCAGTTTCGAGCCTCGGAACTTGGCGCTTTCTGCTTGGGCCTTGGCCAAGATGGGCCTCTCCAGTGCACCCTGGCAACAAGGGGATGGAAGGTGGGGGGGGTCTTCACAGATGGCTATGGGCTAATATTAACCAACAATAGTGGTGTATTAATAGTTGATAATAGGGATAGCAATGGTTAATAATGGTTGAGAATATGGCTATGGGTCAAGGCTTTAACCAACCAATTTCTTGGGGATAAGTTCACCAACAATAATAGGGAAAACAATGGTTAATCACATCATTACTGATAGAAGCGTAGGGGATAACAACCAGCAATAATGGTTCAACAATTATATGGGTTTGTCAGTCCTTACAGTTTTTTTTTTTTTTCCGCGATCGAATGCTGAGTGCCTCAAAGTCAGGAGGTCAACAAAGGTTTGACCTACTAATCATCAGAGATTGTGTTATAAGTTATAACCATTAAATATTAATTCTTAGTGATAGGGGATAAGAACCAACAATAGTGGCTAATAATGGTTCAACGACTAAATGGTTTGTCCATAGCTATGGTGGTACCTACTTACTATCCAATACAGCCGCTATTAATTAGTATGGAAACCACCAGGTTTTGGGGGCGCAACATTTCTTGAAAAAATCCGCATACCTGGAACCTAAGCGACCCTTGTTTTGGAGAATGAACTCCCAATTCTATGGGTCCAAGCCCTTCAAAGCCAGGCTCACTGAGGCTCCACCTCCATGTGCATTTGCGTGTCTCTGTGGAAGTGCATGAGTTGGTGTTTTTTACTTTGCTCATCGTTTTCCTGCAGTCCTTCCTACATCGGATATCTATGGTGCGATTCCTTATTACGAACCGTTGATGTTTATGTTATTTTGCTTGACATTCATAATAATAAACCACCCACATTTCATAGTAAAGCACTAGCCATAAACCATATGTGTTAGCCATCAACCAGCCACCCTTTACCCATATTAATCAATAGGATCCATGTTGTTCGCTAAACAATGTCATGGCAAGCATATCAAGTAAGTGTATACTGGTTGGTGGTTTCAAACATGTTTTATTTCCCCTAGTAATTATTACCAAATGGTTGGGTGACTAATATTTTTTCATAGGAGTGGTTCAACCACCAACCAGAATTGATCAATATAAACCATATAACAATCATCAAGCCTCATTAACCACTACTCAAGCACCAACCAGATTAGTGCGGACAACTTCCCATAGGACATCCATGGACATCCAGCCGTCCACCCAACACACCCCAGGACAAGCAAAGCTGGTGCCGCCTGTGGGCCGATTCTGTCGTTGCCAAGCTGCAGCGCTTCGAAACCCGCGACATGACGTGCCGCGGCAATGGCAATGCTTCTTTTTTGGGGCTCAATATGGCCAATCGTAGCGGGTCAATGGTTAACAATAGGGGATGATAACATGATAACTGACAGTTATAGGGGATAGATACTGACTATATGACCATTATGGTGAGAGAGAGGTGTCATGGAACGTCTTTGACACCATTTTACACAAGGTGATTTGAGTATTCAGCATACATAATATGCACAACCACGCACATTTGTGATCATAAACTGTTGATTTGTTGCTCGTACTTTGCAAATTTGCGTATTGAAATTGTGGTTATTATTATCATTGGATGGGCGTTTGGGAGTCTATTTGCCGGCTTCTGCACGGAAAACCCATCAACTTCAATGTTTGCTCACATCTTGCTGTAGCTTGCAAGAAACTGCTTGTGATCATGATACGTTTCACTATTCTTTCAGCAGCATTGCGATGGTCGCAGAAATGGTTGTGGGTCAAAATCCAGTACCCCTGGTTCCCCATCATTAATCATTGTTTTCCCTATCATTACTGGTTAGTTTCTCCCAGCATTGGTTGGTTAATATTGACCCATAGCCAAATGAGCACGATAGATCCTAGCAGTTTGATGCTTCCCAGAGCTGATACGCCCAGAGCGAAACGCCGCTGCATTCGCTGCGCCTTTCCTTTCCGTTGCCGGTGGAAGCAGCGGGCGCTGAGGAATGTGATTTGGGCCTTCGCTACGGTGCATTGGCGCGACGAACGGTTCCTCATGCGTTTCTGCCAGGTGGGCTGCGTTGGGTTCGTTCAACTGCCTGGGTTGGATCAAATGGTGGTTTCTCAAGCCATAGGGAACCCCTAAAATGGTTGGTTTATTACTATAAATGGCTTAACTAAGGATGATTTGGGGGGTTCCCTATGACTTGAGAAACCACCAAATGCAGCCTGTGAGTTGTTGCATTGATGGCTTCGTTGGTGCCACTTCTGATGGGATGAGATATGATGAGATTCGTTGATCTGATCACCATGGAATCATCACATAAAAACAAGAAGCGTTTCGTTTTCCAACCATTCTTCCCGATGGCTGATGACTTTGAACCTGGGTCTTCTGATTTGTTATGTCTTTGTTCACTGGAGTGGTTCACTTGGAAGTTTTGATGTTTACTGGAGTGGTTACCTAAAGTTTTGGTTCACCTTAGCGTTTTCGTTCAGAAGATTCAAACGTTGCCGCCTGCATTGGGCAAATGCTGGTCCGGTGTGGGTGTGGACTTCTCGAAGTTGGAGAAGCATTCAGATTTGGCAAGGTGTGAATTCAAACCCCCTCAGAATTTGATGTCAAACATCACTAGGCACCCTGAGTTTTGAAGTTTGATGTTGCCCAAGTGGAGACCCAAATAGACAACCAGAACCTTTAGTCTATAGGAAGGTAGATGGCGATGCACCATCAAAATGATCAAAATGAGGTGGTTTATGAACAGCTGGGCCCTTAAAGATGACACAAATTTCCGCGAATGTTTGACACCACCACCTTCCCTGCGCAGGAGGTTGAAGTGAAAGCTGAGCGCTATTCTCCACAGGAGTTCGTGAGCCAGGGGAGTCATGAACAATCCCCAAGTGGTGTGGGGGGGACCTTGAGATAATTGAGAAAGTAATGATGGTTCTGAATGTCATTGGCTTCGGTTCTTGGAGCGTATAGTTGGGAGGAGTTGATCGATGTGACATGTTGTTTGGAATTGTTTCAGAAATAGTGGCGGCTTGAATCCCAATTCACCAATCATGCACAATTTTCATCCATCCAAAAAAATACTATTAGGGCATTATCATTGAAGACACGGTGCATGAATTCCACAAGAACCAAACACCCTATTCCTGTCAATAAAAGTGAAGCTACCACCAGCACAGTTCCATGGCTCCATTTTTGAGGTCATGATCACCTTGGTTATATGGGTGATTCTTGGTGGCGAACAGGAAACCATAACAACACCGGATGGTGTCAAGTGCTAGATTTTGCGGTCCCTCGTGTAGAACGCCTTTTTTTTAAGTTTGCGAGTTTTGGTTTATTGGGATGCAACCTAAGATCCATCACTCTATGCTTCCTGACCACGAGGCATCTGATGACAAGACAATCTCGTTGAAAAGTCGGAGTGCTTTAAAGCTACCAGGAAGTGAGTGACCATGTCGCATGTTTTGTGGGAAGTTTTGAAGTCCCCCAGGCCTCATGTTGTACCATGATCGCGGGCTTCTTTGTAGGGTGGACCCTCCATGACTGTTTCCTTTCTTCTTTCTTTCCTTCCTTCTTTCTTTCCTTCCTTCTTTCTTTCCTTCCTTCTTTCTTTCTTTCCTTCCTTCTTTCTTTCCTTCCTTCTTTCTTTCCTTCCTTCTTTCTTTCCTTCCTTCCTTCTTTCTTTCCTTCCTTCCTTCTTTCTTTCCTTCCTTCCTTCTTTCTTTCCTTCCTTCTTTCTTTCTTTCTTTCTTTCCTTCCTTCCTTCTTTCCTTCCTTCCTTCCTTCCTTCTTTCCTTCCTTCCTTCCTTCCTTCCTTCCTTCTTTCTTTCCTTCCTTCTTTCCTTCCTTCCTTCTTTCCTTCCTTCTTTCTTTCTTTCCTTCCTTCCTTCCCTCCCTCCCTCCCTCCCTCCCTCCCTTGCGTTGTCAGCCCCATAGACTCCAGTATCCAGGTGTTTTCGTCAGGGTGGCTTGTGTTAAGCGTGCAGTTTAGGGTATTTTGCGAAGAAAGCTCTAAACAGTTGTAATTTAGTTCGACCAGGGAACCCACTAAATGCCCATCAAAAGCAGGCAGTCGACAGAGACATCTTTAATCGTCAATAAATCCCGCATATATGTCACTTGAATCCAGACATCTCTGTTTTCCGCTCCTTCTTGTTGTCTCCTGCCATACCTGGGAAGCAACCCTGTCATGGGGCCCCGCTCAGCACAGCATGCTCCATGGCAGGATATCGGCAACACGTTGTGGGCCCTGGCCACCCTCGGTTGGAAGAACGAAGCTGCGCTGGTCGCCATCTCCAAGCGCTGCTTCGACACCGCGGTGACCTTTGATCAGCAGAGCCTTGGTGGCGCCACTGGGCACCAGGCACTGGCCCAGGAGGTTAGGAGTTTATGACCATGCGTTTTGGATGTTTAGGTTCGGAACCAAGTATATGATCGAATTTCGAATATATTCAACTATGTGCAAGGGCATGGCCAGCATGGCATGTTGGCTATCCGACAGCTGGGCATACCATCAACCCGCCACTCTGAACACGTCCCAGGAATCTCTCCATTTCTCTATGGAGCTACGCGACTTTGGGATACAAGACCATGATTCATGGCCTGCACTGCATGTCGTTGCTTCGTGTTGCTTGGGAACTGGCGGCAAGATAAGTTTTGCAAGTTCTTATTTGAGTCATATTGTGTCAATTTTGTCCCAAAATGCTTTCGTCCGCATCATGACCCCAATGTGGGGTTCCCAAAACACATGAACAACATTCGAATATGTAATGACTGAGGCGCGCTGAAACATGTCAAAAAGCAAATGTTCAATGCGATGTTGAGACAATATATGACACAACATTAAGCCTGTTCAAATTTGGCATGCATGCCACGTTTCAACTTGAAATGCTTGACATGTTTACACATGCTTTTGAATGAACCATGTTTGCGGAGGACTTGTAGCAGACAGGAGTCAAAAACGTGAGTGATTATGAATAATTATCCTTGAATTACGACATGTCAATGTTTCAACTTGTCACAGCCATCCGTTCTCTCACGGTGGGCCTAGCATCGGTACCCACCGAGGAATTTGTTCCATCACATGACGCAGATCATCACTGAGCGCATCAAGACTTTCGCGTGTCAGGGCATCGCCAATGTCGTTTGGGCCTTGGCCAAGTTTCAGTTCCAACAGCCACTCGGCTCGGCGTCGCGCTGCATGGCATATTGTGATGATGAAGTGAACAGGGTGATATGGTGTATGAATGTGTATGGTAGTAAGTAGAGCAATGATGATACGTGATGGTTTGATTTGTGTGTTCGATACTGGTAAGAGTCGCACATGATGAAAGTAGATTATCAGTAGTTTTGCGATGGTCATATTTACCTATGTATCATAAAGAGGACCATGATGAAGAAGGTGATTTCCAGCAGAGGTTCTGACCGTAGAAATTGACATCGTTCACTCACCTTTATAAAAGGGGCTAGACAATGACACGGCAATGACCACTATGAAGCATTGCAAACCATTCTGAATCGATAATCAGTATTTGGGGGTGTAGAAACTGACCCTCATCAATCAGCAACTATTTTTAATCATTCCTACAACTATGCCTAGCCATTTGTGATTGCAGTGAGGCAACTTCGCATGGTGAGTTTCACAGGGTTCCTGACCTGATGGCACCCTCATGGGCCCTACGATCTGTTATCATAGTAGCACTTATTATTGCAAAACAGCCAGAATCACTGCCATAGTCCCAGTCCCAACAGGTCAGCACCAAAGGACTCCAGGTTTTTTTTTAACTAAACACGTTACTAATCACCAGTCACCACAGTCACCGCAACATGTTCTCCACCCTCAGCATTTGCTCAACCCTGGTGGGGCCCTCTTCGCTTCAGGAAGTGCTTGCTGATGACCATTGCAGAAGAAGCTCCGCCACGACTGGATGACTTTGATCCACAGCATTTGTCCATCCTGGCCTGGGGCTATGCGACCTTGGAGCATCTCTGTGGCAATGCTGGATTGGATTTGCCGCCGTTTTTTTCGCGGTGGTTGTGTTTTTTGTTGGGATTTGACCTTGGGTAAGAAGTGTAAGCACTGCAACTTGTTGTTTCTTCTTTGATGTCGATGTCCCTCATGTGGTTGAAGTTGTTGAGTGGTGCTGGTTGCATGTGGGACCACAACTGGGAAGTTACGGCAGGTGACGTACTTGAAGCAACAGGTGAAGGTCGGTGAACCTACCCAATAGCTACAGGATTGTGTTGCTCCATAGCGACCTCCAGCTGATCCATTCGGACGGATCATGTGCTGGGCAATTCTGGGAAACTTGCGCGGAATTGTTTCATGCAACCAAGTGGAACTATGACGTATCACTGCCCATAATGAATCACCGTTGATTACCAATCATTTCTCAAAGCTTGCTATCAGTAAAACCCTCCGTTGATGTCCGCTGATGTTGCCCCTGAGTTGCTCATTGCCTTCGGGGTATGACTTGGTGGGTAAAACGTTTGTCATTGCTGTACCAATGATGGAGACTATGCGTGTGTGATAGCCCATTTTTATGGCTCTCAATTGGCTACCATTTTTATACCCCGATCATTCTCGACCTTGCCATTTCCATTGCCCAACAACCATTGCCCTTCAAACATCATTCAAACAAAAACCATTCCCATCACATCATCTCAACCCCTCTAAACCAGCTACAAGCTGCTTCATAGCTCGGCTACACCATCCATGGCACCTGACCTCCCCAAGCAACGACCCAACGGCCCCACCAGGGCGCCCCCCTGGCGCGGCTCAGGTTCCCCAACCGGCCGCTGCTCACTGCGCTGTGCCAAGCGGCGGTGCGGAAGATGCAGATCTTCAACGCGCAGCACATGGCCAACATGACCTGGGCCATGGCCACCTTGGCACACAAGGCATAGGGGCCCAGGGTGCTGCCTGGTTGGTGGTTGGGAGGGATCCCTACAACCTTTTAAAGGGGCTACCAGGGGTGGCCGTTCAGCGAATGGTAGGCTTCAGGATGATTAGTAATGCCAACACCGGATTAATAACCCCCCCCTATAGGTCAACAAGGTCAACAAGGTCAGACCATACAGGTAAAAAATGAGACACCCCTGAATAATAAACCCCCAGTACAGATGAGCTAGCTGTGTGCTAGGAAAATGAGCAGCACTGAGCACCTGAGCCCCTGAGCCTGGGGGAGTGAGCAGTGAGGGTGGCCCAGCCATGAGAAGTAACTAGATTAATAAGGGTTTTGATTAAAACTAATCTAAAACTAATGAAAAAAAGAACCAAAAAAAGTTTGGGTATCCAGAGGGGTTTGATTAACTATGGGGGATTTTTGGCTGTACTTATCTTATCTGGGGGTGAAATCAGCACCTAATTAGCTTTAGTAAGGACCAGGGTCCAGGGCTGAGGAGGGGTATGATTAACTAGGGGGGTTTTATAAACCCCGACTTGACATTAGTGGTGAACTGATGGGTGAGGAAAATGAGTTGAGTCGCAGGTGGTACTGGTTGAAAGATTTTGGTGATTAGTTTACGGTGACTAGTAGTGAATAACGACTGAGAAATAAGAATCATGACTGGCCGAAAGGTTTATGGTTAATGATAAGACACACTTACTATAAAGTAGTATTCAATAGTAATTCCCTTGCAGTGCTGCAGGAACCCCGGCCACGTTCTTTTGATGAGAGTCAGTCCAAGCACTTTAAGTAGGGCCTGAGGGATTCTGATACCTGGGTGACTGGATTGTATGACCGCCCGTTTGTTTTTTGATTGCATGATCTATGACTGGTTCTTTGATCTCATCCAAGATTCCTAAATTTGTTTGAATCATATGTTTGAATTGGTTCCGTGGTCAGATGCCGGTGTTTGGCGTCTACAAGGGCAGGAAGCGACTGCCCAAGGTGGTATACTGTGATCAGTGACATCCCCAATGCCAAGGGCTCCCGAAGCCTTTTCTTGCTTGAGATGCCAGGATGAACGCTACCTGCAAGTCCTGGCTGAGAAAGCCATGGAACAGGTTGGGACGGTGGTGGGGATGTCCCTGGAAGGAGTCCATATTTCGGGTGGATCCTGGTTGAGAATTGTAGGGATTGTGCTTGAGGATCTTGAGGATCAGGTCCATTCAGAACCTGATGGATGTTGGAATCAGTGATGTTTACTTCCCACAAGCCTCGGGATCGTAGCGAAGGTCGACCTCGTCATTGTAAGATCTAGACCCGGCATATTCGCGCATATATTTACGCTAGTTGAAGCACTTCATCAAGGACAGTCACGGCATTGGCTGCGCCACTGGGAGAGGTGGAAGCATGGGGTGGCAACTTGTCTCCGCAGGTGACCACCTTCAACCCGCAAGATCCATGGTGGAAGGATGGGATGCGGCTTTGGGACCCAGAAGATGTTGAGCCAATCTGGAGCCACGAGTCGCTTGGGAATGTTGCCATAGTTCAAGCCTGTGATGCGGATGAAATTGGAGGTACAAACGTTGTGATCTTTCAAAGCTTCGATGTATAATATATCACATGGCATCATGAGGGTGAATGTGTGTGTGTGTGTGCATTGCTATGTCAATATGTTTGCTGATGGGGAAGGCTTTTGTGTTTTTGATGAAGTGCGGTTAGTTTTTGATAGGCGTCGCTTTAAGAGTCACATGTTCAAAGACTGCATTCGGTGCCATTTGGCTAGTGAGGAGTATCATTTGTATATCTCTCCGACAACCTGATGGTTCCCCAGACGGAAACCCTTCATTAACCATCAATTAACCGACAGCGGTGGCTGGACAGCCGCAAACTGATAGGAAAGTGATGACTCTTCCAACACCTTTTGCCACTGCGAGCCCACAGACGGGCAAATCCACCGAATTGCCTTTGCAATTGACATATATGTTCGGCCGAGTCAATCTGTTAAGGATCCCTCGGTGGTGTTTGTGGTCATTGTTCTTCCGTAGTTTCTGGTAATCGTTTGGAGTGTTCTTGTTCTCATGACTGGCCCTGATAATAGAGGCTGGATATTGTCAACCCTGGTTAATTTGTTCCAAACTTGGATGTGCATCCCAACGTAAGCCTTTTATGGACTTCTCACTAAACTTTTGTTCCAATCATACCTCCAGGATCCTCCAGGTAAGTAACTATAAGGTAAGTAGCCCGGAAGCTAATAACCAGCATTTTTGATAGTTTCACCAGCTATTTCAATGGATTTTTCCGAGCAACCAGGGGAGTTTCCCAAGGGCACTTGGCCCAAGGGCACCGGTTCGATGACGGCACGTCCCAAGGAATGCTCCAACCTGGTTTGGGCCTTTGCACTGCTTACCTTCCGCCACGATGCGTTGTTGGAGGTGAACCTGGCTGGTGGTCGGGGGGGAGCTCAAGAGCCAGAGCTACCTATCTGGGTGGATTACAGATGTGAACTTAGCTTTTTAGCTTCTTTGGAATATGATTGATTTACCACCATATAGCCACTAAAAGTTAAACTTTTAGCAAGGGATCTAAAAGCCACCAAGTTATGTATTCCTTGGAAGGATCCCTATTTGAAGGGGGAGCTATGGAGCTGACCAAATGGTCACTGTTCTACTCATGTTATCCATGTATACTGCATATGCACGTGCGTGTTTAAATATGTGTGTGACTGCGCGTGTGACAGGCACGGAGATAGACAGATGGATCGGCATGTATAATCAATCAATATGTCGACCTATAGTTTCAGCATTCGAGATGGCGATGGAGAGAGGGAGAGATAGGTTCAGCATTCGCCCCACATGCTATCAATAGGACAAGATCAATAGAGACATCAGTCACATTGGTTTGGCCCTGTAATGCGTACCTCTGTAGTTGTTTCTTTCATGTTGTTTCCCTGTTGATAATGGCTATGAACTTTGATGGCAAGTAGGTGCCACCATTGATGGATGAGTCCATGTTACAGTGTTCTTGTTGATTATTCTCCCCTTTTTATAGCCAATGTCAAGGTTTTAGGTAAGCCCTTTGGGGGCACTCGTTCCTAAGCGCAGGGAAACAAATAAACAAAAAAAAGGTACAGTAACCCCTTTGGACAACCTTGTAAAGGCTATAATCTCTGATGATCAGTAGGCCGAACCTTCATTGACCTCTCCACACTTTGAGGCGCTCAGCATTCGATCGCAAGAAATTGCCTCAGCCGGGAGCTCAGTTGCTGCAGGCAACTGGCACGTGCTGGCGACCATTTGTTGAATGGCTGACGCCCTGCCAACGCATGGGTGAGCACGTTCCACCATGAATCAAACCCTATCATTCCCGTTTGTTTTCCGTTCTCTTCATGTGCTTGTTGCAGAAACCAACCATGAACTAGCCATTAGCCAATCAGTTGCCAACCATTGACCGTTTTCAAACCATGAGCAACCATTAAGCAGCCATTTAGCAGCCATGTTCCAGGACCAGTCTAGCCATGTTGTTGCACCCAGCCCTGCGCCATGGCTGAGGACTTCATCCCCCAGAACTTGGGCAACACCGCATGGGCCTACAACCGCTTGGGCTATCGCCCCTCGCCCGTGAGCCGCGTGTGACGGCGGGCGTAGGGCTCATTGACTTTTCAGTGATGCCAAGGCATTTGCGCGTAAAAAATGCCTTGATCAATTTGTTAAGGATGATATTTGGATCTTTTTTTTGGGGGGGTAAGTATGAGCATATGCACCCCAACGAAACAACCCCCCTGGAAGCCCTGGCAAAAATATGTACCCCGGAAAAATCGGGCTAAGACCCACCGCGAGATTTGTGCCACCGAGGTGATGAGCGGCTGATGCAGTGCTTGGTGCGTGAAGCTGCGGGGCGACTCCACGAGTGCAGCGGTCAGGAGGTACTGGACCTGATCGAATCCATTGCCACAGGCAGGGGCTTGGATGATGGGTTGATGGATGTTGATGGATTTTGATGGGTTGATGAGTTGATGGGTTGATGAGTTGATGGGTTGATGAGTTGAGGTTGGATGGTAGGAAGGTTGAAGGTTGGTTGAGTTGATCATGGCGTGATTGGCTTGAATTTCATTGCTGCTCAACCATTCCCAGGCGGCTACGAGATGTCAGTACAAGGCCCTGAGTGGCAAAGACTCACGCAGTGGGCCGGAGAGAAGTTTGAGGTGGGGCTTGGTGTGTTGGCTGGGTACCTTTCTTCCAATGAAACTCAATTATTTTCTGAATAAAAATGCTTCAAATGAGATAAAAACTGCTAACCCCAGCCCCAGACCCCCTGCTAAGCAGGTGGATTTTCCAGCCCCGGTGACCGCTTCGCAGGGGGCTGAGGTGCCGGTCCCACCACCTCCATGCTGACGCCCAGGCAGTGCGCTCCTGTGTGGAGCGAAGCTGCGAGATGCCTCTGGAGCTGCGGAAGCTCTCGGAGTTCGATCGAGCGCTGGCGGTGCAGGACGCGGTGGACACGGGGAACCACCTCAGGGACCACCTGGGGACCACTTGGGGGCCCGGGGGGACCCGGTGGGGGCCGGGAGGATGCTAGGAGGGGACCATGCAAAGCACGTGTTTGGCTAAGACATGTCTCCAGGTGCCAGTTAGAGTGGTCAATGAAGAGTGATGATGAGTTAATGATGTTTTAAAGAACATGTTGTAGCTTTGACGCTGTTCTGTGTGCAAATGTCCATCTGAAAAGCCCTGTTCCAGCTGCATGTCAATCAAACATTAAGAGTGGCTTGACCAACATTTTGAAACTATGCAAGGTAATATCACCTACCAGTGTGATACCAATTGTGGTTCCCAGTGGGATTTTCCGCTGATGGCGCAAACGCCAGGATTATCGCGATCACTTGGCCAGTTTCAGCTTGGTTGGCCTGGGCTTCACCTACACGTCAGGATCTCCAGCTGGGAAACACGGGTCCTTGGGGTGATCACTGCAAGAAGCAGTTCGATGTATGGATTTGGTGCAATGAAAAATTGGCTGGTGGTTTTAAACATCAATGGTCCATGATGGTTAATGTTGGCTAATAGTGGTTAGTAGTGGTAAATCATCAATTTTGACTATAGTTTGCTAGTTGGTGGTTTGATTGGCGTGTTTTATTTTCCCTAGTATAGACTACTAGTATTAACACATTGTTGGTACAGTAACCCGTATATTTCTCAAAGGGGTTGAAAGCACCAACCAGCAATGTTCCTACGATGCAAATTGGCGTTGTTATTATGTTTGTGTTCTTTCGCTATGAGCATGTAGGTTCACAAATGTTTGCATTGGTCTTCCTGATATTACGCAATTGCTTGCCCCCAAGGCCCTACTTCACATGAGCATACAGCTAAGCAGGATGCCAGAAGCAGGACTGATGGGAGATTCACATTGATAATTTCCCTTTGTTAACCACAAGTCGCCATGGTTTCTGCTTGGTTTATTTTGCATCTCCCCCTCTCATCGAAGAGATGAGGCTGAAGGACCAGTTACATCCACCATTGGTGATGAGTGAGTGGTTCATGGTCAACCTGAGGGTTGATGAACCACCATTCATCAGACCAGTAGCTGAGCTGGACCTCAGTGCATGCGGTTGATCAGCCATGAGTGGACAGCCATATTCTTTTCGGTTTCCCTGGACAGCTGTCCTTATGCCCTTCAGTTGCAGGATGTTGCAGGTTTGTTGAATGAGAAAACCGTCGAACATGCTTTGATTGATCAAAGGCTATCCAATATTTACAGGCTGCAGTGGATATAATTTGTATGATGTGTGTAATCAATCATATGTAAACAGGTGTTTGTGTTTGTAGAGGCAATGGTAGGCAGACATATTGATGCAAGTGTACACTCGTATGTATACACAAATTGTTTGTGTGTTTTGGGGCAGTTTCACAAGTTGGCGACTTCACCCTTAGGTGTCGGATGTTGGAGCTTCTTGGGGTCCAGTTGCTTCAGGGAGCTGAGAAAGATGCTAGGCAGCAGGGACATGTTCCAAAGTTGCAGGGCCGATTCTGCCAGATGACAACCAAGTAGTTCCAGCATGTTCCTTTCAGGTACTTTCCCAATGTTTTATTTGTTTGGCACTGACACTGCCCAGCCCGCCGAAAAAAACATGTGACACAATCAGCATGTTCATCACAGTCGCAGTGGCTCAGCAGCTGGGGTCGCCCTCAGGATGCCTGGCAGAGGATTGCCCAGGAAGCTGCGAATGCCATCACTGGGACGGGAAATCAGTGGCTCGGAGCTGACGCAGCAGTGACCACTGCCAGAACTACTGGCTGTTGGTTGGGAGCTGCCTGGAGCCAGGGGTATCCCTGTGTTCCACGGGGAGCCAAGGAGCTGCAAGACGTGTTACCACATGATGGGTCTAAGGAGCAGCTCAAACATCCGGATTTATCCAGGGATATGTTTTCCTGCTCACCTATGGTACAAAAGAACCACTGTAAGCCTTTATCTATGCATTGCATTCAGAACAGACCAACAGTCAATTTTTCTACGGGCCCAGCTGCCAGTCCGAAATGGTGGTTAGGCAGCGACAAAGGGGTTCTCTACATCACAAATCTTAAGATTGAACCTACCTTGTTTCTAGAATAAGTGTGTGTTTCTCTGAGTGAACTCGTTGTCCATCAAGTCTCAAACATGCATCCTTTCGCTTTGAAGATAGTGGTGGTGGAGGCTCAGTCCTATCATGGGAACCCCAGTCAGTCTTGGCTGTTAATCACCATGGAAAGATATACCGAACCCATCCACAGCCCAAGTACCCAGCAAGCTGCCAGGTCAGATGTCAGCAAGAACGTGGAAGCGCAGGAGGGGCTAAAGGCCCCCCATCCCAGCTGTGCCGTTGTGGCTGCTGTTGCAACTTGTCGTTGGTGGAGCTGTTGCGATTCCGGCGGTTGTGCGTTTTGAAGAAAGTTGGAACAAGTGGTGGCCAATGGATGCTAACAAAGGTGCAAGCACATTAGCGGCAAGGTTGAAGGTGATTGAACCGTTTTTTAGGTGGCCATAAGCCTCGCTCGGCATTTCAGTTTCAACACACCAAGAACCTCATAGGTCTTGCTTCCTCCAATCAATCAACCATCACTGCCATCTTAGCCATTGATCATTGGTTGCCATTGGTAGCCATAGCTAGTTCCAGCACCAGCACCAGACCTTCCCTTGGAAGTCGCGACACCGCGCCAGGTTTGCCGCACCGTTTGCGTGTACCGCTTCTCCCTGCAGTGTCCAGGGCGCACCGCAGGGCGCAGCTGCGGGCCCACGGCCGTGACCAGCGGCCCAGCCGCGGACGATCATCAGCTGGGCCTTTTCGCGGCCACGCTGAAACACCACAGGTGCGGAGCTTGGAGGTTGTGGTCAGGTCATGGTGATCCTGTGGGTCATGGTGATCTTGGATCATGGTGATCTTGTTCCAGCATGAAATCTTATATGATGTGCTTGTTCCATCATGCATCCATGAAATGTTTATGAATGATGTGAAGCAGAAACTCATCTGCTAAGTTTTCAGCTGGACCTGACCTCAGGGGTGGCGATGGAGAATTCCAAGCTCTCCAAGCATGCGCACGAGCATCCATGGACTTGGGCTGCCAACCCATCGGTCTCTCGGCAGCTAAATGGTTGGTCCCTGAGCCTCCGGTGATCTACACACATACATACTGTTCACGTCGTTTGGGCCCTGAACCAAACCAGTGGGCCCTGAATCAAACCAGTGGCGACTCACCCGACTTAGCTACGGTGATTTGTATTGATTTTGGAGGGCGGAATACTCCAACATACCCGAACTGACAACAGCTGGGGGCCCGCCTGCAATGGATTTTGATCATGGCACCTGGAAGATCATCAAACACACAGTGTCAGAGAACCCATCACGCCATCAGACATGGGATCCATCATGTTGACTGTGGCCCGTCACCGGGTCAAGAAGTTGTAGGTTCGTCACTAGAGCCCATGCTGCAACAACTGATGGAACTTCAGGAATTGATTGCAAAGGATGATGGGCATATTTAGACTTTTAGACCGTTGAGCTCAACCAATCAGCATGAACTAATCATCAATCACCAGCACTCATCATTTTTTGGCCATCATTAATTGTCAAATGGGTGTGTACCTATCTAATTTGTACCCATAATCTACCCTATCAACTATTCAATAGGATCAATCATTGAAACCCATATGCTTAAACATTGTTTTTTCAACTATAGCCATTAATTACCCATCATATCACCATCATTTCAACCAACAATATGACGCTTCATTACCCATGATTCACTGTGTTCATTTGTTTGAATTGCTTCTTACAGAAAATAAGCCATGAATCATCATCAATCACCATGCGCCACCACTGAATAATTGATCCATTAAAACTGATCATCAATGACTTATCACCATTCATCACTGCTAATTTGCACACCCTTAATCACCATCAACCGCCACATTTTTCCACTAAAACTCATCATCAACGAATGATAATCATCACCATTCATCACTACTAATCTGCCATAATTAAATAACCGTTAATCGCTACCCCTTTGTTAATCAGAACCACTCAACATGCTTGTTTTGAACTGGTATCCTCCCTGGGTGTCTCAGCCCCAGGTGCTCCGCCTTTCGACGGCTCCGCCGTGGAAGGCGAGCTCTGGCTGCACGTTTCGGAGGTGCCGTGTCTCAGCTGCGTGGGAGCCATGGCTCAGTTCCGCAAGGCGAGGCTCGGAGCGCGGCTGAAGCGGCCTTGCTATCCTGTAAAATCTAAGGGAGCCAAGGGGTTTGTAAGGGTTGAATGTTGTTTTTAAGGGTTTTGTGGGTTCTTTTTAGGGATTTGTAAGGTTTTAAAAGTTGTTTTTTCAGAGTTATAGCCAGTGATAATGGTTAATGATAGGGGATGATAGCGAATAATGGTTAAACAGTTGTACGAGTTTGTCCACTTTGCAGGTACGGACATGTACTACCCATCCAGGTTCATACCCATAATTGTGCATGGGGAAACTATATAACAGTTTTGGAGGTACGCATGGGTATACTTTTTTCGGATAAACCCGTATCACCTACATGAATATTGCAAGTATGACAATCAAGTTTATATACAGTATTTGCTGAATCATTCCACATGATTGTTATACGCTAGAATTAGATATCATTCCTTCACTTATGCACCGTCACAACAATCGCATTGATGCTTGTTCACTGCATGGCCATTATGTCACCTGCGAATCACCTAAAATTCATGCTGCCTCATGTTGGGTCATTCTTGTTTCATCTACCCAATTCTACCCATACTTCTTGACCATGCCCCCAGATTTTCCAATATCACAATTCCCACCCAATTGGAGATAGTTTCCCAATGATATTTCCATAATTTACCATGTCTACCCATAATCATCTCCCATAATCTCCTTGGATTCAATCATCTCCCACAATGTCTACCCATAATTCTGCCATTGATACTCCACAATCATTTCCCATAACATAATTTCCCTCATGATTTGTTTCCCACGGCAGCTGCTGCACCTGCTGTGCAGGTGTTTCCTGATGTCGCGCTGCGACTGTCCTTCAACTTGGGTCGGCAGCCCTCCCAAGAGAAAGCCACTCAGGTCCTGTGGGGCAGCGGTTGGCCACCCTCCTAGCAGATCAACCTGGATAGATGGATGATCACCATACTTTTTAAGGGAATTTCTAGGGAAACCCTAGAAATCAGCTACAAACATGCGATTTCCCGTACGTTTAAAGATGATACCGCGGTTGTTGAGAAAAAGTGGGGATGACCCAAGCGACGGGTGGAACGATTTTTTCGATGCGAGTTCTTACGTGGTTGACCGGTTACTTTTGGAATACCTACATAACTTGGATCTTGTGGCGGGCTGGGAATTTCGTGTTCACCAAGCGCATGAGATTCCTGAAATGGGTCTGTGCTGCTTAGTCCTTTCCAGCTCTTAGTTGGTCATTACTGGAAGGTATGGGAGATCAGTATTCAGATTTGGACATGGTATTGGGTTTGATCCCAAGACATGCCAAGTTGGCAGGCACTGCTTGCTTTCACAAGAACTTGTTTGCATACATTTCTCACCCTTGGTCAGGCGGAGATCGACAGTCGTCCACAGCTGAGGGGTCGATCGTTTGGTTGATGCGATGATGCAGCTTGATGGTGGCGAAAGGATGATGCTGCCCAATTCTGTTCACAACTTCCCTCATTTGATGGTGAATCGTCAGCTATTCATAGGCAAACTGATAGTTGTTTCCACGGATTTAGCTGATGTAACACTATAGAAACACTTTCAGATGCATCTTGAAGCATCATAAAGCATCCAGTTGCCCAGTTCCAATTTATTTCCCAACGAATTGGAAACGCCGTGCTCCGTTTTACACGCCACCCGCATCCAAGCAACACTGGCACCAGCAGATGACCCGAGCCCAAAGAGACGGCAGCGGCGATGTGAAAACTGGGCTCCGAAAACTGGGCTCCGCTCTTGTGGTTTGCTGCTCTGGTTTGTGGACAGTTCTCTATTTCATCACCGGATTGCTGGTTGTTTGCTCCCCAGATTGCTGCAGGAACGGAATAAGAACCACTGCGAATGGTTGAGTTTCCTAAGCGGTGGGTGTCTTTGTTGCATGAGGCACCCCTGCTTGTGGATGTAGTTGATGGCCAGCTGGAACGTGGTTGTAGTTGGCCCAAACAAAAAAGCAGGGTTGTAATGATCATTGCTTATCAAGCCAGCTGTGTTGCTGTCACAGGTGCTCTATACTCTGAGTGCAATACCATCGACAACCTTCATTACTACCAAAGATTCAACCAGAAAAAAACCCTGTAGTGAAATATCAAGCAGCAAAAGAATCAAGCATCAAAACGTTGCTCGCTGCAGGATGGGTCAGCCAAGGCTGGAGCCAAGTGCCTTGACGAAGAGTGAAAGAACCCTAAGAAAGAACCAAGCTGCTGGCTAAAGAACCATGATCAACCATCAATAAAAATCATTAGCCATCATTGAAGCCATCATTAAGCATGGTTGTTCACCATCATGAGCCATGGTTCTCATCCATGACATGAATGGATTCAATTGTTTTGATACGTTCACCTTGCCAGTTGCGCGACCTTGATGTTGACCCCATGGGTGCCTGAGAGAAAAAATGTCAACGGAACAGTTTGAGCCTGAAGTTTTGTTCTCGGCCTCGTAATGTTGGTTTCTGATTAGTGTAACCCCCCCTAAAGTAATGAAAATAGATGAAACCAACAGGTAGATACTAATCAGAAACCAACATTAGGTTCTTGAGGTATCTTGAGGTTTGTTCTACGGAAATCTCAGCAAATGCGTCGTCATTCGACATCAATCGCCCAATTGTTTATCAACTCAATTTGCAATGTATAAGATTTTGTTCAAGGAGGAACGCATGATTACTTGCTTTGACAGCCCCATCGCCCAGATTAATCCATGAAAAAACAAGGGTTAATACCTTGTCCTCCAAAAAATGTGATTGCCCATTGTCAAGAAAGTATCAACATATCAATAGGCTTTAACATGCCATTGTTTATCTTTATGATCACCCGTGTAATGGTCAATATCAGTATGTTTCACCCCTTTTGATCTGATATCATTGTTCATGTCTTGGTTGAATATTGATTTTGTATCAACGATAATGGTAAACTGGTAAACCATTAATGGTTAGCATGACATGTGTCCCGTACATTGTGCTTCCCAGCTGGTTCCACTGGCGAAAGCACTGAGGTACCACCATGCTGAAAGCCACTTGGCGGCATGCTGGCCGCTCATCCATGCAATGGTGGTTGAATGATGATTAACAATGGCCATTTGCTGGCACGCAAGGCGCAAAACGCGAAATGAAATGAAATGCTGATAGTGGCTGATGCTTTGCACATCTATATCTATATCTATATATATATATATACAATTTTTGTTTCAGAACATGTCTTTACATATGATGTGCTTTGTACAACCTATAGTAGTTATGGCTAATGCTGCTTGATTAATGCTGTTTACTGGTAGGGTTGTTAATTGTTGGGGTTATGCAATGGTGGCTGTTCATAGTATGTAATAGTGGCTAACAGTGGCTTTTCATCATATTTGGTGATGGTTGGTAGTGGTCAATTACCGGTTGTTGGCACTCTTTGGAAGTTGCACATTCTGTCAAATATTAATTGGTATACAATGAATAAGGGATACCGAGCAAATTGCACTGGAGAGAGGGGGAGAGAGACAGAGAATGACCAACAACAACCAACATAATCAACAATTATTCTCCTAGATTGTGGTTGACCAATCATCTAATCTCCTGGTTGACAATGGTCAGAGGTTATCAATTTATATCGACCTATACACATGACCAGTTGAAGCACCAAGAAACGATAGCCAGCCCACGAGTTGAGTGGCTAGCCAGCGAGGGTCGGTCACTTGGAAGCTGGTGCCGAACGTGTGCTCAGCATGTTGGTTTAGCATCGTTTGTGCCATAGAGAGATGGTTTGTTGATGTTTGTTGATATGGGTTTCATTAGGTGGCTGATGGTAGCTAGATCTCCCAGCAAAACCAAGTTCGCCCTCGTTTTCCTGATCGGCAATCGTCCACCATGTTAATCCAACGCGGGTGGAGTTGCTATTGCTGGAACGCTCCTCCGCCTTGGCATTGAGTTTTTCACCAGCTTGAGCCCCTCTGCCGTCCACGAGTGGTGGCTACCTGGGAATAACCGGGTCCCTAGTTGTTGGATGTGCAGCTGGGGATGCAACTGGGACTAGTTCCTTGCACCATGTTGCACCCTAGGTCCGGAAGGTGGATGAACCCCTAACCACAGTGAATGTTACTACTTCCATCTAGTTACATCCAGTGAACATGACACAGTCACTATAGCTAACCATGGTTTAAAACCTTTGCCCAGTGGCTGAACTAGCCTCTATGACCATGGTTAGTTACCTTTAGTATCCTTTAGTCACCACATCTATAGTCAATCTATCTATTGGTTAGTTAACTTTAGTTACATGGTCAGTTAGATATCTATAACCCTGAGTCACCATGGTCAATTAGTTGCCATGGTTAGTTATCATGGTATCCTATGGTTACTTACCATGGTTGGCTAAACATGGCTAGGTATGGTCAGTCACCACATCCTCCACCGTGGGTTCACCACACGGCGCGGCCAGGACGTTTGCGCTTCAACGACGGCGAATCCGTGAAGTCCTTCGAGGTGGACCTGAAGCTCGGCTGGGCCGCGGTGGGTTGCCGCCAGGGACGACTGATGCCTCAGATGGATGGGAAACGATGGCTAGACATGGTGAGATATGATGATTGGATAATGATGGTTCGGATGGGGATCGATGGTTGGATTGATGATGAATCGTGATGAGGTGTGATGAATTGTCCAGGGTGAAGCTAAACCTTTGCGGCGTACCTCCCGGCTCAATCCCAGGGCACCGCTTTATCCTTTGGTGACTTCCGTCATAACATAGGGCCGTAACTTTGAGATAGCTCAGCTGCCAGATACATCACTGGATGCTTGTGATTCTGGATGCTTGTGATTTGGAGGTTCGCTGATTTCATAGAGATGTTTCACTCCTTTTGTGTTGGATTGTTGGGCCATTGGAGAAATCGCGGTAAAGCATCCGCTCTTGCTTGGTGATTTCGGTTGTTCACACGTTTGCGCCGTTTTTTTGTTTCCCTCTCTCCCCCCGCGCATGTAGAGCAAGTGCCATGCTGAGTGCCAAAACGCATTGAGAATCCATCGGTATGAAACCTCTGAAAAAAGTTTAAACTATGTGTTGATCCAAGCTGTAGACTTGTGACTGCTGACCATCCTGCTTGCTAAATTATCAAATTGAGGATTACTCAGCGAGACTAGATGCTGCCCTTTGTTGGATCACGGCGATTCCAGCTGCATCCCCCTTGGATGTAGATGATAAACAGCTATTCTTGCTGGATGATGGCTCCTTCATCATACAAATGCCTATATATGAGCACTTTGGCTTAGGTGAGGGGTGCAGGCTCCCAGGAGATTAGCACGGCGCCGCCGTCCTTTCGACCTGAGGATTGATGATGACAACTTTGACACCACTTTGGATTTTCACTGCCACATGGAGAATCCGGAAAACTGTGTCATCCAGGGGGATATGAGCCTTGGCTTTTAGAGGTCAAATGCTGCACTGCTCCATCATTTGTGGGATGCCACTTGCATGACTTGCATGGATCATTGGACATAGATGCAGCGACCGAACAATGGAGCCAGCAGAATTAGTGCTGAGCTTGGGCGCATAGCCTGGCAGCCGGGCCAGTTGCATGATTGAACTTTTAGACTTCAGATTTACTTTTAGACTAGGTCAATGATGGTATCATGTGTTGCTTCGGTCAGCTTCCAAAAATCACAGGTCAGGAGTTATGGAGAACCAGAGGCAGAGAGAGAAATAGAGAGAGAGAGAAGGCAAGATCAGCAAGATCAGAAACAAAGACCAAAGATCCCTTGCTGCACGCAGCCCCCCAGCAAGTAATTTATGGCTGTTGGCTCAGGGCTTACACACGGGTATGCGGTAGCAAGGTGCTCAGGTGGACGTTTGCCAGAAATTATGGTACTGGGTACTATTGCCTTTCAGTGGCATCAGTGCCCTGCAAATCGGTGACGAAGCAGGATGTGGGTTATTTCACCGGGCTTTCCCAACGAAATCCAACGTTCTTCGAGTGTAAACTCGCGAGAAACCGCAGTTACCGCGAAGCTCTCAGAACTTGTGCAGGTTATTTCACTACAACTGGTGGTTCCACACGCTAAATGGCCACTTCTCTAGGATTTTTGGCGCTCCTCCCAGAAACCTCAGCAGCCCAGGAGCGTGTCAAAGGTGCTGATCTTCGACAACGACCTGTTCCCATCCAGCGCTGCTTGGCGGACGAGCTGAGCGCTAGGCCCTTGCTGAGTCAGTGGTGGTGCGCTCTCAGGTCTACTGGCGATGGGCCAAAATTAAGCATTAAGTAACCAATATAATGGTGGTTTTTAGGGAAAACAATGTTTGATGAGATGGGGGAACCAGGGGTACAGGGTTAGGACCCATAGCCAACTCAGGTCTCCCATTTCAGGGGATTATCTCACCAATCCCATTCTGATTCAACTATGGCAAGCTCAGCATGAATTTTTTGAAAGGGCCACTCAAGTGATTCGAACGATGCTTGCAAAGTCGTGTGCTGTGTGCTATCTCTAAGACTCTAAGATGTTTTGTTTCGATTCTATATTTTCTGTGGAATGCAATGCAGACGTTTCAATCGTAGCTTCATGGACAACTCTGGAGGGCCACTGCTGTAGTTCCTGCTACCGAGGAGTTTGAGCCTTACCTGCAGAACATCAACTATGTGGAGGAGGCGTGCGCCTTCCAGCCACAGCCAGACTCATGGATTCACCAGTGACATCTCTGAGGTCACCACCTGCAGGGGGGTTGGTACCCAGTGAGACATGTGATCAGCCAATGATCTGCCAAACCGGGTCAATCTACCACACCACCATGGGCCAATCTGCATATTATATATCGATCATATAGTATATGTTTGCTTGTTGGTTTTATGCTTTGTTTCAAACACCATCCCCGCAACCTTTCGAAACAATTTTGTGGTGACTTGCTTGTAGCCGAGGTGCACCGCTTGCAGGGACGACACGCTTCAGGGGGAAGATCCTTGTCAATTGTTTGCTGTTTTTCCGCCAAACAGCCCCGGTTCAACCACTAGTCACATCCGGAGGGTTTAGTGATATGGCAGTGGGTCAAACCCCCGTACCCCTGGTTCCCCTATCATTAACCATTGTTTTCCCTATAGTTGGCTGGGTGATAACCACCATTATTGGTTGGTTAATATTGACCCATGGCCATATGAATCTCCCATGGCTTGATGCTAAGAAGACAAGCCATGTGTCCTTCTTCTTTGTGCATTTCCATGGCTTCCCCGGGGGCATCACCGGCACGCAGGGAAGCCTCCATTCCATCGGCTTCAAACTGCCCCTGGGTAGATGCACCAGTCGGTGGCAAGGAAAACTCCAGTGGATAGAGGGCTACCAGGTGGACCTTGCAGGTGATGACACCATAGGAAAGTCCTCCAAACAAATCTGGGATGAAGACTGAGCGAATTATTTGGATGAACACATAACACATTATATTTGGAGATGAAATGATGTCTAGATCGATTTCCCTTGGGCTGTTGCCCGGGCCGAATGGTTGTTTGGCTTCATGTGTTTTATACATACTTTCTTGGGGCAGGCAATGGCAAGCAATAAACCACACCCAGCTGCAACCATGGTTTGATATCAACACAATGGTCGTTTGACACCAAGAAACTGGCCAATTTTCGAGGGGCTCATCCAGCTGGTAGCAACGGTGTCCCCACTTGATGACCGGTGATTCCACAAGTGAACGAGACCGTGGTCATTGATGTTTCTAGTAAGGTTTCCATGGCCTATCTTCATCTCATTTCACAACTGTGCAATTAGATTTTCATTCATGGCAATTTTTTGAGAGTGCTTGTTTTCTTGCCGAAAGTTGCAGCAGTGTGAATGCAAGCCGGTTCTCCTCAGTTGTTGATATTGTAACGTGATATATTGGTTGCTTGAGCTTGCAGACACAACAAGATGATCCGGAAAAAACGCATCGGTGCCTCCATGCGAGTTAGCTGTTATCGGTTGGCAAAAAATGATACACATAGAACGCTGCACCTAGCTAAGGACATCACAATGTTTGATGGTCATAAACTTCAGCAGACCGCAGACCTAAGGGGGGGACACTCCTCGCATCTCCCTGCAGTGCAGCCGTAGGAAGGTGGTTTCCAGGCACATCCATGAAGTTCCCCCCTCAACTGACCCCTTGGGGTGAACTACTTCGCCACCAGCACTGGAATTGCCTGTGAACCCTTGGGTTTTTGCTAACTTTGATGGTTCACGGGATGATGGGTTGATTGATGGTTCACGATGCACACTTGCTAAGCTTGGAATGATATGACCCTTGGATCATCGCACTGAACACACTTTGCTTGTCGCATCTCCCTGGGACAAGTGCGGGCTTCCTTTTGTCCAAGTGCTGAGGCTTTGGGCCTTCATTCGCTTCACCTTTCTGCATGTGCCCAGCATCTGGTGGAAGTCCATTGTGGCAGTCTTCTTGGCCCAGCACCTTGGAGATACGGAAAGGCGGCAAGGTCAGCCACCCGGTGGTTGGAAAGGGGCTGGTTTGGTGCTTCCAAAACGGGTTCGTCCATGGCCATGGTGGTACCTCAGAGCCAGCTATCGGGGAAACCATTCACAGGGGTACCACTGCGGCTGTTGGACAAACCTGGCATTTGCCCAAAGATGTGGGTTTGTCCACCAATGATGTACCCCTCCGGCTTCACCGAAATAACTTGTGACCTACCGTCAAAGAATAGGTGGTTTATTCTTTGGAAACGCAATCTCCTTGTTTCTCAAGTCAATTGTGAGGATGATTGATGGACATGATGTGTCCATTTCTTCGTGATGAATCTACAGGAACCCGGTTTCCTCGTGTGCCATGCTGCTGAGGCTGGGAAATGCCTACTATTTGATGACCATTTACCTCAAGGTTGGAACCTTGCAAGCTGTTTGGGCGCACACTGGCATAGCATGTGCGGCCCATGCAAGGGAACCTGACCTGAGAGGTCAGTGACCACGTGTAGTGTTGTAAGTTTGCGCCCAGGTTTACTTGGTAGATGTATGTCTCAACGCCTCTCGGCTCAGAGCATTGTATGGGAGGGGGGGATTTTGGGGCTGCATGCTCCATGCTTGGAGAAATCACATGTGCCAGGAAGTTGTTGGTCGGATCATCACTTTGCCTGACTCACTAAAGTGTCAAAGATACATGCACATACATATGCAGCATATGCACAATAGTAACCTGCTGCTTCCTAAAGAACATCATCAATGTTTGGAACTATCATTGGGGGACACGGCCCACTTGGTTCAGGCCATTTGGAGTTCCAGACGTTTACTGGTACAACAGCTGCCTTCAGGAGACAGCATCATTTGCCAACTTTGGTGGTTTTACTCGGGGTACTCCCTAGCAAAATTCACCAGGAGGTATACCCTGTAGGTAGTTCATCATGTTGGCATATCAAGGTGGACTAGGTGATCCTGGCGTGGATGCGGCCGGATTCTCTTCATTTCTATTTTTTTTCGGTTGGCCATTGCTGATTCTGAGCCGAACTGTGAGCAAGAAGGCTGTGGCTGGGCACTTGGGCATTAATGGAAACAATGATCTAAACATCAAAGGCCAACGGTACCCCCGCAATTCATCAACCTATGGTTCTTTTACCTGGGGTTAACATTACAGTACTGATTACTGATGACCGCCTCAAGAAAAACAATAGCAACAATAGATGGGATAGATGGTCTCCACTACTATTTGGACGAACCATTGGTTTTCTCTAAAGGGCGTTGTGCACTGATCTCAAGCTGTGCCATCCAGCGGTCCAACTGAGGTGAAGGATGAATCAACCATGGAGAGAAGCTTGGAGTGTTTGGGTCGGTTGGTTGGGTTGGTGGGTTGGTTGATTCGGTTGTTGGGCTGGATGGTTGGGCTGGTTGTAGTTGTGACTTGCGCTTGCTTGCTTGATTGTTTTGCTTGTGCTTTGGGGCTTTGTGCTTCGGCGTTGTGGGACTGTACACCTGCAACCCGGTTGCAGTGCCAAATTGCTCACTTTGAAGCATTCCAAAGAACAAAATGAACAAACCCACCACCTATACTAAACCGGTCAGTTGGCTAGTTCGCGGATTTTGTTAGTCATGCAGCTACCTGATCGCAATAGATCTATGTAGTTGGTTAGTTGTTTCATAGTCTTTTAGTATGTAGTTGTTTCCTCGAAGCACGTTCGTGAGTTCTTGAAGACCTAGTCACCAAAACGGCTTACCCCCAAGCCAAACACAACAAAACATATACAGCCTGTGTCAGGACCAAAGAAACAACACAAGAAGCTACGAAACTAAATGGTTAAAGTAGCTAAATCATAGGGAGTTGGTTAGTAGTTGCTTAGCACTGCTAGTTGCTTAACACCTGTAGTTGCGGAACTATGAGATCAAACCAACTACCAACCATACCAACTACCACCAATGAAATTACTAGTTACATACCAACAAAATCTTTTCAACTGCAGATGGTTTCATAAACCTTTCAACTAAGACCAACTCAACTATTACGAAGTACCAACTACCATGAACAAAATCTGACCAAATGATCAACTATCAGCTGGTCGGACCTACATTCCTAAATATCCAACTGCATCCAACTGCCAACTACCAACTACCACCACTGAATCACCAGCAGAGGCTTAATAAATGACCACCTCAACCGTCGGAGTGCCGGATTTGAGGACTGCTGGTGCCTGGCAGTCGTGGTTTGACGGCTGCACTTCTGGGCTTGGCTTGGCCACTGGGACAGTGCGAGGGAGATGTGGGCTGCAACCGAGGGTCCAACGGAACGGTAATGTAGGCAGATGGTTGTGCAAATATGTGCAAATGACATGCAAATTGAGTGCATGACATTTTTGTGTATATATTTGATGATAGGTGGTTTGTAGTGAATATGTTTCTTCAAATCCTGGTAGATGATTGCGCCATATTGTCAAACGCATGGTTTGTAGAATTTTCATGCTTCTGATGCTTGTGATATTGGTATGAATTCGCCTAGAACCTTTTCATTGACAGTAGGTTCTTCTCATGGCGAGATGACTTGATATGTGGTCCCATGTTCGATGGTCACCAACTTGTTGCACCGGGGATGGTCCGGGATGATATCATGCTGCTTAGGTGCACATGGCGGCACCTCTTGCATGATCAGCCAGTGATTCAGCGGTAATTACTGCAATGCTCAGCCCAGCAATGCGGGCTGTTTAGTGTTTCATATTGTTGCAAGGGTTGGTCGTTGGTTATCCCATGGTACCTTTGGATGTTGTGTGTGTGTGAACCTGCCAGTAGCTGACGAATCATGATTCACGAAGTCCAACGGAGGTGTCTAGTGGCATGAGGCAGCAGGTTAATTTTGTCTCACTCATTGAACCAAAACAGCCCACAATTTAGGACCCATGGTCCTGAATCACTGCAACTGCCTCCAACTCAGGGTGCTGCCAAACTTTATTTTAGTCCCTTGGCTGCTTAGATGCTCCCAGTCCTCCAAGCAATGCTGTGCACCAGACTTTTTAGACAGCACATGCGCATGCACGCGCAAAAACATATGTTTTATGCACACATGTATGCAGGTGCAAGGAGGGGCCCGTAAGATATATCTAAGTTAAAGAACTTCTAACTTATGTTAGCAGACTTATTTCTAAGTTAACATAACTTAAGTTGCGTGAGTTGTAAGTGGATTTATATCTTACTTATATCTTTCATAACTTATTCATATCTTTTTAGTTCTGGTGATTTCATGACATGGTGAGTATGCAGGAAACGGGGGTAGGCTCATGATCACATTCAAGGCAGCCTTTTTCTTGATCAAATCAGGCAGTGAACGAAATCTTCAGGGCAGTCTTTCATCCAGCTCGGGATTGTTGGAGCCTGCAATCCTTCAGTCTAGTCGAGTGTCAGCAGTGAAAACGTGAGAGCCAAAAAAACTACAGAGACTCAACTGCTCAAGATCCAAACGTGCTATAACAACAGGAAACACGTACGCGTTTACATCAAGTGTTTCTGTGTAAAGTGTAAACATATACGCGTTTGCACGCAGTTTCTTCTGAAGAATTAGAAACATGATATGTTTCTTGATTTTTCGGCTGCAAAAATTGTAAACATGTAGATGTTTACAACTGTGCTGCTTCATTGAAATTAGGAAACATGTCATATCCAAAAATAGGAAACATGAAGAAACACGAAGAAACACGTTGTAAACACGTTTGTTCTGAAAGTGTTTAAATGAAAAAACACATACGCGTTTCCCATCTAGAAACAATAAACATATCCATGTTTCCTCGTTTTTCTTTGTACTGAACTGGAAACATATATGCGTTTCCATCGTTTATCCCTTAAAAAGTGGAAACATATACAAGTTTCCACCTTTTTAAGGTTAAGTTAGCCCAAAATTCCCCGAAGACTTCTTTTTTGGGGGGATATTTGGTAGTCCAATTGTTCCAGAAGTCTCCTCTTTCTAACCCCTGGAACTTTGAACTCTTTTTTTGCCTGGCGCAGTTCAACCCAAAAGCACAACAAGGAGTGAAACGGCTGCAAATGCCAAAATGACCTCCCATTCTGTCCCGGCTAGTACGCGGAAAAAAGTTGCCTACAAAAAAGTTACGCTTTACATCTTTTATAATTTTTTTGTATCTTATTTATATCTTCTTCCATGAAAAATTATAATTGTACTTGCAACTGCATATCTCACATATAACTTCATACAGAGTTAAAGAACTTGTAACCTAAGTTGGCCAGTTTCTAACTTATCTTATCCAACATATAACTCAATTTGTAAACCAGGGGCCTCTCCTTGTGTCAATGCAACTGGCACCTTCGCAGATGCGCAGTTACACCCACATCTATGTAGATGTGCAATGTGCACACTGGCTTCGGCACTCCTACAAATGCAGGGGCACATGAATATGCAGTGGGTTCTTGTTTGGGTGTATCAGCTCGCAGACAATCCCTCAACTAGGTTTTTTTTCGGATTCTTGAGATCACCCCTTTGTGTAGATCATTTAAGATGGCTCCCCCAGGTTATTTTACAGCGATTTGCAGGGATTGATTGCTTTTGGCATATGATGGAGGATGGCATGTGCCACCTTGTACAACAAGTGCCTGACACGAGCTTTGCTCAGGGTGCTATTTTGCACACAGCACAGGTTGAAAGGTTTTGGCACGGGGCGATCCATCCACGCTGCTTATGCCTTGGAGCTGAGCAGATGAGGGAGTGGAAATACACAGATTGGCTTGCATACCTTCGCAATCCCCTAGATTTGCAGTATGCAATTCAGGGAAGAACTGCAGAAGGATGTTTGTTGACGGCTGCGATGCCACGTGGGGTGAAACATGACACGAATCAGCCGCTGATGATTTCCCTTTGGCAAATTGGAGATGTCCACTGAGATCGCTCCCCGGGGTGATTTAGGCCACAGGCTCACATTCTACCAGCCTCGCACAGCTTGGGGGACAGCAGCCTGCCCATTCCAAGCCTCCAGGTTGCTGCTGATCATTTCGAAATGTCGGTCAGGGATGCCCAGCTGAGGATGTGGTTCGGATCAAACCAGCTAGTGACTCGTGAGTAATGACCGCCAGTGGTTGGCTAAGTACCTGTTAGTTGACTGTTTGTTGATCCCTATTTAATGAGGCCAATTGTTGACTGAAAATGAGTTGCTTCCGACTTGAGTCCATCAATTTGCGACGTGCATGTTGCTCCTCGGGATGAGGCACAATGGATGAGTCGTTGTTTGGGATGCTGACGTCCACAAAGCAGTTCCCCTAAGCTGAAGACTATCATCACCCTGAAGACTTTCGTCACACTGCATGAACTGTTTGGCAATGCTGGCTCTAGTTGATGTCCTATGACTTTCACACTTCTCAGCATCGCTCCGCAACGTGAAACCGTGGACGGACACGTGTGCTGCCGGATTTCGACCAAGGTCTTGGAAATGGGCTTCCATATCCGCCAACACTTGCGCGTCAACCTCTTCCGCATCTGGGATGGTGAAGTGTTCTCCTTTGTGGCAGTACATGAGGACACGTTGATATGGTTCCAGGTCCATGTTCAAAGATTTCTTGTAAAAGGTGGGCCCCCTTGGTTAGCTACGTTGGTTTATAACTTATAACTATATTTAAATGGCTTATACATCAACTTCTAACCAGGGGGGCCACCTTGAATGTTGTATGATGCGACTTCTACTATGTGATGTGACATGGGTCACGACCCAGCTGCCACCCAGGTGAAACTACAACAGCAACGGCAACAACAACCAACAACAACAACAACAACAACAATCATCAACAACAACAACGACAACAACAATCATCAACAACAATCAACAACAATCAACAACAATCAACAGTCATCAACACAAGAACAACAACAACAACAACAACAATAACAACGGGTATAGTATAGACAGTAGACAGCAGTCAGAACAAACCGAACTTTCTCGTGACTGCCGTCGTTGCTGCTGTTGTTGGCAGTGTCATCACTTCGAGGCAAATATTTGAACTACACCCGTCATTCCAGGCACATCCGCCGACATTGCCCGAGTTGGTGTCGCTGGGCGAGCGGAGTCATTCAATCAACGGTCAGTGAACAATAAGTTGGTTAATGACAGGGTCTCAGTCAGAATCCTTTAGAATCTTGAGAACCAACCACCTCCTGTGGTCGCAGTAGCTCCATTTTGTTGATGGTGGTGTTTTTTGGTGCAGTTACCACCTTAATGACTTCACGGATGTCAGGGGGTCGACACAGTATGCGATCCAAAATGCTCAAAAAATGCTGATCCGTCCTCGGGATACTCGTTATGGACAGCATGTAGGCTCTAAAACGGACTACCGTCCTGCCCCGAAACTAGCCAGGGCACGAGTTCCAATCCAAGACTTGAAGACCAGCATGATGGAGGACGCGCTGCCGGGAATCGGCACCCTGGAAGAGTTACATGTTTGGCTTTCCATCAATGCGAAAGGGTTGATCCATGTAGTCCAGTGCTATCCATGCACCCATGATAATGGAGTGATATAGGCACCCTGTTCCAATTGGTGCATTTCGTGCCAAAGACTGGTTGGTCATAGCCCCCAGGAAGATTGCTGGGACCCATGAATATGAGCATTTATCCCTCGTCCCTTGCTGCCTGGGATTGCAATAGCTTGACCAGCGCATATAATAAATGACATTTCCAATGCAACAGAAAATGGAGCAAACATGAACGTGGGAATTTGCTACGTGGGAAACCATAGCTACGTGGGAATAAAATATCATAGCTACGTGGGAAAGAACGATGAATATGAGAGCAAACCATATGAGTGTGTGCAATTTGCTCCTCCATGAATGGAATATTCTCAGCACATGCCACTTATCATCCCTTTGTTCCCTTGGGGACTGGCCAACAGGAGCCACTTGGGCCATGCTTGGGGCTTGCAGGACATTCCCACCCTCACCAGGGATGGTTACCTCATCACCTTCGAAATCCTGAAGAAAGTCTTGAAGGCGCCAGCCAAGTCGCAGCACTTGGGAAACGGCTGCTGCTGCTGTCGCATGAGCTTCTCAGCTTCTGGTGATGTTATGATGGACGGGTCACCCGCAGGTGATTGCAGGGGTGGACCCTCCGGAGTTGGAGCGGTTGATTTTATTTGTCATGCAAGGTTGAAGTCTCCACCAAAACCGGCCATTGCTAGACCGGCTAGACTCTGGCGATGCAGGTGTGTTGTGTGGGTTACTATTTGCTGAAGAAGCATCCCAGATCTGGCATTCCTTTGGCCATCTACCCAACGCTGATGTTCCTTGGGCTGCAGCTCCTTTGAGGATTGGATGGTATCAAGCTGATTAATTTCGACCTCAGTATGGTGATTGTCAGAACGAAGCCACCAATTTGGAGCATGTCAATCTTTTGGACATTGCCTTGCGATCACTCCCCTGGTTAATGGAATTTCTTTCGTAAGCAACGCAGATCGACTTGTTATCATTAGATTTCATTCTACAGAGCCCGAGGGTGCTGCTTCATGCAATGCTTGACGGCTTCATTGGGAATCTATATCAAAAAAAAATATTATTCCAATCAATGAAAAAATATTATTCCAATCAATAAACAAATATTATTCCAATCAAAAAAAAAATATAGCATGGGAAAGGAAAGAAGGAAGGAAGGAAGGAAGGAAGGAAGGAAGGAAGGGGAGAGAGGAAGGAAGGAAGGAAGGAAGGAAGGAAGGAAGGAAGGAAGGAAGGAAGGATGGTTGATTTCTATATGTGGTT
>VSDK01006309.1:121607-140993 GCA_009767595.1 Symbiodinium kawagutii | reverse complement strand
TCGTCGTCGTCGTCGTCGTCGTCGTCGTCGTCGTCGTCGTCGTCGTCGTCGTCGTCGTCGTCGTCGTCGTCGTCGTCGTCAGAATCATTTCAAAGCCATTTCAATGATATAATGATAACAACAATCACGATCCTTTTTTGAAGCAAGAGTAAACTGCTGTAGTTGCATCACCGCCACAAGCCGCAGCACCTCATTCTTGGCCTCCTAGGCTACTTTGGTTGGGCTCGCGGTACCAGAGAAGGTGCGGCAGTTCCGCTTAGTGGCTCAACTGTAGTCAGTGGTGTCCCTGAATGAGCCGATCCTTCGCAGCATTTTGCCACTGGCAGGGGCCAAGAATTTGGCATTTTCAGTTTCAACAGCAACCTGTCAGAAGCAAAGACGATCATATAGAAATGTTTGGATAGTTGGCCAGCAACCGGGTGTAGGGCACTTGCTGCTTGCCCTATGCCACCTCCTTTGCAGGCTGTGGCTATTGAAGAAGAATGGCGACGGGGTCAGCGACACACAAGGTGGAAACATCAGGGTCAGCCATTTGGTGAGCAGCAACCCATGAGGAAAATTATGCGATGCCGGCCCTGGCTGTTTTTGAACACTCTCGAAGACACATGGGGGCTTGGGTCAATCCCAAACATGACCTAAAACGGCTACCAGGCGGCAGTTCCCATCCAATCAGCTAGACTAGTCCGGTCATTTATAGGATTTGGTCGGCCAGGGGTGGAGGAGGGTTTTGGCCCGCAGCCACATTTGTTTTCTGCATTGCATTTTGGCTATATAGTTCAGATGCCAAGCGCCAAGTGTTTCCTTAGCAGGAAATCATGGGGCATAGGATGTGCTTTGGCCAGCTCCATGAGATGTGATGCAAAAAAATCCTCGAGACATCCGAAGGCAGCAATAGGTCCCAAAATCACCTCCCTGTCACATGAGGACGCCAGTTGACTTAATCACTACAATGTTTGAAGAACTTTGGCAGGTCAATGCCAGCCCCAGCAAAGCCAAAGTGTCGATGGAGCAAAAACTCAACCCCTCATGCCTCGTGTATTTCTATTTGTTGCTCCTTCCCTGAGCAACTTTGACTAGTTCAAAATTATTTCTTGTGAGTTGGCCAACATATGCTTGTAAATAGACGATTTGATCCGTGCAATTTAGAATGCCGTATAGAGTTGCAATTAATTACATGGGCATGAGTATGCACAGCTAGAATAAATACTGTATACATTTGAATGTATGTATTGAAACCAGCTGTGCATAAACCACTGAATTATGCATGAGAACATTTGCCAGGGTATACCAAAACTATTCAATATTTCTTTTCGGATGTCAACATCAGTGTCGAGCGCTTGCTCCAACTGGAGCCCCAGCCAACATCTTCCCATCGTGGGACTCGTTGGGTGGGGGCCCTTTTGTTGGCCAACCTGACTTGGCAGGTTGGCTCTTGCATGCTGAAGACTCATTCGTCTCTTGGGCGCAAGGGTGGGGTTCAGGTTCACTGACCGGATAGCGTGGGCCACGGTTGATTGTTGTTATGTGGAAGACATGACGAAGCAGGTCTCATATGGAAGATCCATGGAGGATTTGACCGCCATGGAGCAATCACATGACCCAAATGCAGGCGTCATATGTCGTCGGGAAGTGGCACAGGTTGACCCGAGTATAGATTGCAGCTGTAGCTCATCATGCTCCAAGATTTAGGTATCGAAATGGGCTAGTAGTGACTACTAAGAATCTCATGGGTATATCTTTTTGAACAGTTGATGATGTTCAACCCTGCACTCAACAGTGCTGATGAACAATTGGCGACTATTAAAGCCACTATCGGCACTCATTCACCCGTCTTAGTCACTGCGTTGGGAACCATCAAAAGCCAAGATTGACCACGACATACCATGACTACATCCATTCTTCAGGGCAATGATTTCCTTACATCCATAGCCAGATCCAAAACTCACCACGACCATCCCACCCCTCCGACCACCCCATCCTCCCCGCCACTCCCTGCCACCCCTTTCCTCCGGATTCCTGAGGAGTTGGTGAACGATTACGATAGCCGCGTCTCGGCTAGCAGTTGCATGGTAATTTTGATTTGACAGAGAAACAGCTGGTGAATGCAGGGATTCGTGTTGGCCGATTGTTTGTGATGGACTTTATGATGCTTATACTATAGTGGCTTACGATGATTTATGATGGCTCTTATGGTGGTTAGTCACATGACAATTACATTGCGTAATGTTGCATGATGATCGATAGTCCTATAGGATTGTCATTGACAATGGTGAATCGTGGTTACATAGTATGATTATGCAATCGTGGGAAGCGATGCTGTACAAACACGGGGTTCATGGTGGCCACTATGGTCAATCACTAGGGTTGAAAATGGATTCATCATACAGTGGTTAAACTGACAAGTTTACATTGTGGCTAGATCCATGGCTGCTAATGGCTGCAGGAAGCATTGGGAGTTACGCTTTGGCAAACAGATTGATGTTGCACCATGCAGCTCCCATGTCCTCACCGGACCCACCCTGACCGCCCTTGGGTTCGCCCGCCAGGGAACGCCATCGTGGGGAAGTTCCAGAAAGTGCTGCAAGACCAACGGAAGCTGGTCATGGCTCTCAAGTCCTTCTCCTTCTGGTCACCTGTCAGCAGGTGTGAAGAAGCTGCTACCCATGGTGGTGCACCAAGAAGGCGTCACAAATTCGGTTGGGTAACCACTGCCAGACCTGGAAGAAAGAGGCTGATGTTTGCCGGGGATTGTTGCTGTGGCGTTGCTAACCACCATAGTAGATCCTGGTGATGATCATGGTTGTCATCGTCAGCATCGTTGTCATCACCTCCATCGTCATCATCAACACTATTGTTTACTGCTGGTCTCATCCCACGTATCATCGCCAACTATCCCAGTATTAACGGCTATCAATGCTGCTGAGTTGACAGCAGTACATGCTCAATCCTTCCAGTTACCTCTAGCCAGGGAACCCCTGGCGAAGGGATGCTAACCTATAACTGGAAGGGTAGGGGTACACATTTTCATAGTGGGGTTCACCATTTGCAGGGCGAACCCTGCTCCATGAGCAGCCCAGGAGTGGCATTGTGATTCCCTGGATCACCGTCATTGCCACGGGCTTTTACATCGCCGCAGCGGGCAAGCTGGTCACTGAAGGTGCGCCCTTGGCAGTGTAACCCCTATGGAAACATGTATACCAATTTTAGGGCTTCATGGCATATTTGGGGGTGCATCTAGGTAAATATGCCGTACATGGAGTATTTGGTGCTACTGAAATATAATCCCACGATTAGTGCGATCCCTGTAATAGTAACAAGTTTGTCCAAAATGATTCAGTATACAGTAAACCAGTTTGTTTGTCATACCCCCTGATAGCGACATGTTTCTTGGAACAGATTGTTTGTTTTGAATGATGTGGTTGTTTTGCTTAAACTTGCATTAGTATAGGATTAGTAGGGGTTTAATTTGGGGTTAGTACAGGATTAGATATGGAATTGGTACAGCATTGTGGGATACTGTGGTTGCACCCCATGAATTACTCGTACAACATTGTTTGGGGGGATTCCAGAGGTTTTGTTTCTCAAAGACATACAGATATTTAAATTACATAGCTAATTGATGAACATTCTAGTCGAAGCCAACATCCCTCCATGGCTGTTTTGGCACCAGCAACCATCCGACAGCCTACATGTCACAGCTGGCAGGAGAGTTATCGCTCGGATCCTTCTTGGCCACCATCAACTTGTACAAGGAGCCGCTGGCCGCCGCGACACCAGGGGCAGCTTGGGTGAACGTCAGAAAGGGCCAGATCCACTTGGTGTAAACCTTTGGATTTGACCAGCTTTGAAGCTGCCAAATCAGATCCACTTGGTGTAAATCTTTGGATTCGACCAGCTTTCTGAAGCACATAGAGACGAGATAAAAGTGGATGACTGTTTGGGTGCGTTCGTCATCAGCCCAGCCCACTTGGTTGTAGACATACTTGGATTGCTACTCATGGCACTCCCAAATCTATGGCGAGCTGATGTGACGGGCTTCCATTGCCATGTGGTGGAAGACGTTTCTTCCAGTGCCGGTGGATGTGGCCTAGCTTTGGGGACTTTGATGTGGCTGTTTAGTTTACCAGTGATTGGGGCAGCCATGCAGGTGTGGGTCCACAGTCCGGGTTCTTTCGATAGGTCATGAGCCGCATTCAAACCTGATTGTCAAGTGTTCGCCATAGCGTTTGCCGGACAGCCGTGGGATATCAAACATGAAGTCTCAGTCTCATCACTGAATGTGAAGCACCAACTGGGGTCCACATTGGAATGAATAGGTGCTGATACTGGCTGGTGGTTTCAAACATTTGGTTATTTTCTCAATAGCTGGGATGTTTGGTTGATTGACTTCTGAAGTTGTCCAGGTTATTTTGCTTGGTTTCCTGGTCATGGGTCATTGGTCTCCCGATATTTTCCACGTTATTTTCTCAAATATTTTGAGATGGCTTATGACAACCTACAGTCACCAACCACTGATGTCATCAACCTATCCTGGCGTCGTCAGTTGAAGCCGGCCCCGATTTGCCCCAGTCTTCTGCAGGATTTGGGCGACCGCTTCCTTGGGATGCTTGGTTGAGCACTTGTCGCGAAGCCGAGTTGGACCCAATGGAAAGAACGGTCAACTACCCTGGGGTTTGCTCGATCCATCCTGCTTAAACTGCTAGTGATCGATAAATAGACTAGATCCAATGTAATCTTGAGTAGTGATCAATCAACGGTTGATATATGGGAGATCCATTTGATATTGATGGATTCTGGGGAGGAAAAAAATAGCCAGAGAGATCGTGGTTGGCGATGGTTCCTGGGAGATAGGAATGAACCACCGGTAGTTTCACCAGAAACAGCTTGTGATTTACAGTCGGAGTCAAAAAATGAATTTGCCAGTATACCCTCCAGGAAACTAACCTGGACCTTACATGACCTTACTAGAAGGGCATCCCATAGGGAAACTGGTCATCTAACCCCCTACCTGCTAGGGTCAAGCTGTGAGTTTCCAGGAGCGTATCTAAGAAAGATGCTGTGTTTGATTAAAGCTCACCATCCAAAAGTCAGTCCTTGGGAGACCCCGTTTCAGTAGTGAAGCCCCTTCTGTGCAGGGCTGCCGCATGCCTTTGACTGATCGTGAGCAGCACTGCTGCCATGCAAGTCATCATCATTTCAGGAAAACTTGCTGATTGAACTTCTGAACTTTGATGAGTGTACCCAAAAGTGGGAGTAACCCTAGCCATGCCCGAAAGAAGGCCCTTTTGTAACTTTGTAGCAGGGAAACTAGCAGGTTCGGGGCCACCTTAGATGGAACTGCTAGCAGCGAAGGTCCACTGCGAAAACTTGTGACGAGTTTTATACAACCAATATAGCAAGCCGGTGACCAATCCTAGCTCTGGAAACACTTGCTGTATTACGGCTAGTCTCACTCACTGGTTGGTGGTTTTAACATTTTATATTTTCCCAAATGTAATTACTAACAAATGGTTGGCTTACGTTTGACAAGCATATTTTTCATAGGGGTGGCTCAACCACCAACCGCTGGCCGGGGTGAATCCCATGGGTGTTGCTGCCCCCAATTTTGCACCTTGCAACGTTGGACTTTGGGATTAACGCCTTTGGGATCTCTTGGGGTCTTCCACTACCAGGATTGGAATTGAAACCCAGTCGCAGTTGGATTACATTCATCCACCAACTTAGTAGTTTTGTAGGTCTGTGGGATTAGATGGATTTATCACATATCCACTGAACAATTCCGTTTCAGCAAGGAATCTGTAAGCCACCAAGGCATCGCTCCCCTCCTTGAGCAATCCAAGGATTTTTGCTGACTTCGAAGCTTTATCGGAGGTGATTGATCCTCTCTCGGCGTCTTGGACACGTTTGGTCAGGGTGAAGGAGCTCCAAAATGGAAAAGTCGAAGGGTGGATGGTAACCCCCAACCCTGGTCCATTGACAACAAAACGTTTGCTAATCAACCTGGCAGGTCACTAATCAATCTAAGACTTCTCCCTGCAAGGGTCGCGGTGAAACAGCCAGTGCTCCATTCAACTCCATACATGGAGGTTTAGAGGAAGGGTTTCACCACCGATGCCGGATGTGTGACACCTTGATGTTGCAGTACAGGTAACCAAGCCAGAAAATTAGAAATGATGGCACTAGGCTGTCAATCAATGTCAACCACCATCGATGAGGCTCTTTTGCTTTCTGAATTGTTTGACCTCTCTGAGCTGAGCTGTCTCTCCAACCGTTTTGCTGTGTGTGTGTCCTTGTGTGTGTGAAGGTGTTTGCTGAACTAAATGTGAGTACTCTTTCTGTTGGATGTGCTATGATGGCCAAACGATCCCAATTCCAAGGATTTATCTTGCTGTGACGACGACAAAGAATTCCTCGGTATCATAGCACGAGAATCTTAAATTCCTTTGGAGAAATGAACCCCTGCAAGTTGAAAATCTGCATTTTTTTCACAGAACTCAGCTGAATACCTGGGATTTTCCCACCAGAAAGCTGCCAGAGACGTTCCCCCACCATGGAACCAGCACCATGCGGTGCACCCCAGGTGTTGACGGTGCAGTTCAACCTGGAAACTGATCTGCCACAGCGCATGGCTGCCCACGAGGAGCACGAGAGGAGCGCCAGCGGCCAAGCCAGGGGTTAAATTCATGGCCCTAAACAGCCCAGAAAAGTCATCATCCCACAGGCAAGCACTGACCCACCCAAGAATAGTCTGGTTGCTGGTTCCAATCATTTTGATGCATGGTATATCATGGTAGATCTGGTGAATCAATTGATAAGTCTATCGCATGGAAATTATTTGTTTGAGCGGCATCCCAATCATTAGCGGACAACCTTACTAGAGGCCAACAATGATGAACGCGCCATGATGAATCAAGAGCTTAGCTGGAACTGGTGGGACTTATTAGACACCATTCAGTGAAACCAAACTTTTACTGTACATTTGCTTGAAACTTGAGTTGTTTTTGCATCATGACGGCCCTGTGGCATAATCAACGTGCAGATGTAACCATTTTTTTTTAATCATGGCAAAGCATGAATTGACCATTCTTAACCAAAAACTGACCACTCATCAGTCTTGCGGGTGCCAGGTATGTGATGAAATACCTGTCCGAGAATCAGCCACCACCCCTGCAATCCGTGACGCCAGAGAGCGCCTACGAATCTGGGCTTCCACTTCTATTCACTTACACCGGCAAGCAGGTAATGGACTAAGTCATAGCCAACCCTACGCTTCCAGCAACTGCTTTTTTGCAGGTAACTGTGATACCCTGACATAGGGATGGTTCCCGGCATAGGAAACCGGAAGAGTAGCCAGGAGATGCCAGGAGTGGCCACCGGTATCATCAGTTGATCGCATGAGTTCAGCATTGATGGGTTGGAATTGGTGTAGGTGGGTTACACACCACCCAGATATTCGGGAATTTTCAGGGTCTCTCATGGTTTGTTGTATACTCATATAATATATTCAATGATTTAAACTTATACATACCATTTTGTGTATTGAATGTGATATCCCATGAAAACCTAATACTAATATCAATGAAACCATTTCATTTCCCACTGTCTTTGTGTTCTTGATGAGGATACAAGTTTGGTTGCTTGCTATATGCTATCCTAAGCTGAGAAAGCAGGTCCAAAGGTGCAGGTGATAGGACAGAGAGGTTGGGAAGAATTGGCCAAAATGACTTCACACCGTCTTTACATTCCAGAGATGACAATTTGTCAGACAAATCTACAGTAACTCCATCCAGTTTGAGTCCGTTCATTGATACAATTAGGAGGGACGTGCTGTTTTACCAGAACATGTCCATAGCTTTTGCACCACTCAAGCCCCCGTATGTATTGATGTTCCTGTTGTGTGGTATGTGGCATATGTGTGCCTATATTTAAAGATCATTACAGATCGACATGCAGTCCTGGCGCATGCTTACCAAGTGGTGGATGCCTACCCAAGAGCTTCCCACTGCCAGGGTGTCCTGGTAGATCTTGGGAAGGCCAGGTGCTAGAATGCCCCAGAATCATTAAATTGATTGTTGGTTGGTGCTTTTGATTGGTGAGGAATGGTTATAGGTTATAGTCTATAGTAATGGTTATCGGTCAGTAACCGCTATGTAGATGATTGGAAAATATTCTTGGGATGGCAACTCACCACCAACCACATGAAATTCAAACCCAATTTTGGGATCCAACTTGAAGAAACAGCCAGCTCTCAGGATACAATTCCCATCTTCATGAAAGATGTCCGAAGCTCAGTCAGAGAGATATTGAGAAGCACCTGAAGCCCGCTGTTTCTGGTTGCCATTGATCTCCGTTTTGGTTGGTGATTTGTCAAGACCCATCATGTGATCACGCCTTACACACTGGTAAACCAACAGCAATAGAAAATCACATGTTTTCTAAAAAAAATCCTGCTGTTTACCAAACGGCAAGTTTCTGAACCATGTGGCTTCAAGCTGCGCGTTCTTGAGCACTGAATCATCCTAAATCCGCATCGTTGGAGTATTGAAAGGCACACGTTCGGAGAACCTTTGAGAAAAAGGGTAGCGAGCATTTCGTTTTCCCAAGAATAGAGAGGCAGTCAGAGGCGGCTTGGTTGAGACATTTTCCTTCATGTTCCTTTGATTTCATGTTCGGCCTTGCCCTTTCACTTGCCTTACATGCGTATGTGACTGTTCTGACGTAGGTGGTGTTGAGAAGGCGCATGGACAGGCGAGGATCAGGGTGAGCTTGAGGTTCGAGCAATGGCTACGTGGTGACAAGTTGTTCAGGCCTATTTTGGCAGCAGATGCTGAGCGCAGAACCGCTTGGGACCAAAGCGACACCCCATCCAAAGCACCCGCCGTTGCAGGGAAGATGAAGCTGCTTCTGGTGGCCACTGGGCGCGGAAGTTTGATGCAGCAAGGATTGCTAGCAAGTCAACTGAGCGTGAAGTTGAACAACCTCCGGTCTCATATTTGGAGCCCACGGCCAGGTGGAAGATGTTGACTTTCTGGGATTATGCGTTTTAGATGGATTGTGCTTTATTGATCTTGGGTCAATTTCGATCAATTTGGCCAGTACACATAGGTAAGGATAGTTTGCGTAAAACCTCTTTGTCCCGAAAGCACATCGGTCACCGAAAGATACGAACCTTCATTGATAATCATAACCACAATTTTCTGACCATCAACAAGATCTTCATTTCCCATCATCAACCACTTATATAATTTGCCAGGTAGTGTTTATTTTTGCCCGCTGGCCCCAGGCCCTATTTGATTCACCACCATCAACCAGCCTGCGCTGCCTAGGAACTGTATCAGCTACCACTCCTCAAGGCAGTTCCCCGGCACGCTCCTGCAGTCCAGTGAGTGAGGTAAACAACGACTGCAAATCGCAAGCTTGACGATGAATGGATATTGATGGTGGTTGATGATGATTAATGATGGTTATCAAAGGTTACTGGTGGTTGAATATGATTTCCGTTGATTTCAGGTATAGCGATGGTGAATAATGATCCCCAACGACAGTTCACAGGGAGCCCCCTTTGATATCTCTTGCCTTGCCGTCATTTCCCAGCTTGCATCAAGAGGGATTGGGATAGAATCGATCAGGTATTGGTGACTGGTTCTGCTCTATTGCGAGTACCCCTTTTCCCAGTAAAGAATTTGCATACACTCCACATTGAAGACATTTTGGACATTTTTGGACATGCAGCACTGCAGATGGTATACATATACATTACGTGTGTGGATTTCACCGTCAAGGTTTTTTTAAAGCCCCCATGTTTGCCACAATGGTAGGTACCCCAAACAAAAGTTTTCATTATTTGAAGTTACCCAGTTAAGCGATAGCATCTCAACACTTAACACATCTCAACACCGAGATGCTCAGGGGGCATCAAACTCGTGGTAAGCATCCTATTTCATGGCAATGCGACACCAACATTATATAACCATCAGGCATCAGTAATCATGATGAACTTATCATTAATCGTCAGTCATCAGTATTGATTATTACTGAAACTATGACCATTCATCATCAGCCCTAGTTTTTTGGCATTTTTTATCATTTCTATAGATCTTACTTACAGTACCCTTCATTTTATATTCCCCGGTGATCATTGTGGGTTATAATCCCCTACAGCTATCATTCACGATCACCAACCATCATTTAACCATCACTACCCACTGGAATCCCTCTGTTTGTCAGGCGTTATCCTTTTACCATGGCTGAGCATCATAAGTATCATGATTCATTATGATCCCTATGATGGTAGACTTGTTGGCGATTCTGCTGATAGCTCGCGGTGTACAACCACAAGTGTTCAAAAGTGTTACACTAAATGCCAAACAGGATGGGCACCTTGCCAGTTTGTCCAGGGCCTATCTCCGGTCCACCCTTTCTTTTTGTTTGCAGCGGTCCTCTCACTGTACTTTGACCGTAGCATAACTGCTCCGGAATTTTCTGCAACACTGAAAGGCTAGACACATTATAGAATCATTAACCATGAATCATCATTAATAAACATATGGTCCTTCCTGCAAACCATTACCCAACATTATGAACCCATCACTCAGCATCAACTGCACGTTCTGCTGAGGTTTAATTTATGTAAGTGGCAAGTCGGGGTCCGGCAAGAAGAGCTGCTTGGCCCCCGCAGAACTCGCGGACCAAGAACCTGGTTCCTAGCAAGCTAGGTCATAAGCAACCATCAATGGCTGATAACCAATGGCTTCTTATGGATACCAAGGGCTATATAATAATGGTTGACAAAAAATAGCTAATGATGGTGAATTCGCTGCTTGATATTTCCCACAATGGTCGAGAATTAGCAATGATTAGTAAGCTCGTCAATGGCAAATGGGAAGAGAAAAGAGACAGTAGCCAACAATATAGGGGACACGGATGGACACAGGACATACCAACTATGTTATTTGGCTTTGGCTCAACATGAACCAACCCGCTATAGATGAACATCCCACCCGCTCGACTACTTCCGGTCATGTGAAGAGATGGGGTACAGGGCTCCTCCAGATCCTGAACCCTACTGTCAAGCCCAACAGTAGCTACTGCAAGGTTCCCCCCCCCCAGGGGCCAGCTGACTTAGCGTATAGCAGATGAGGCATTGGTTTATAGCTAGGGCACCTGCTGGTACCATTGTCGTCACACAACTATCTCTCGTTAGATGCCGAATCTTCACCAACTTAGAACAGGGGGTGCCCTGCCTTAATTGGTTTCCTATTACCATCAGTTCTGCACCACAATAATAACTCTAAAGTCCGAGGCCCATTTTTTTCCATGGAACTGTTCCAACTTATCACCTGGTTTGCTACCACCATTTCTACCACCATTTGCCAAGGTTTGCTGTCAATGATCACCCGAGACGGTCGCTTGGATGCGAGGAAGTCGCACATGAAAAACGTGAGCGGAGCTCCAGCTCTGGGGATGGGACGAGGTACACCAACATGAGCCACTTCACCATAATAACTATTCATGAGCCAATAGGGGCCAATAGGATGATAATGATGATCACGATATCCTGTTAAGCCAATAGGATGATAATGATATCCTGTTAAGAAGCCTCTTATAAGTATAATCGCATATGATATTATACATGTTTGCCAAAATTGTACTGGGCCACCTGCTCGCCTTCAGCTCCGCTGAAAATCTGGGATGGCGATGGAAAAATATATACTTAGCGCAATAGTACAAAAACGGGCCTGTTACAAAGGTGGTTTCAAGATGGTTCAAGGATTCTGGGTTCTTTACAACTGGTCGTATACGGGACGAATGGTTGGAATATGTTGGAATGAATCATTTGTTTTTCGTGTATGTATATTTGAGAAACGTACTTGTTACTTATCTCATCTTGTGCGTCCATAGACACGCATGTTTAAACACATTCAAATGTCTATGATATAGATAGATCAGCATGCAACCTTCACAACTCCGTCCTTTCCTGAAATAAGAGTATATTGGCATTGAAGTTAATTGCATATCAACCATTGTCAACCACTATCAACCACTACTGACTGATGACTATTAACCACTATTAGCGACTGGCTGTTGATAAACTTAAAGCTACGTTTTTACCAATTGGCAAACCATTAACCATTAATCGGCTATTATCATATCTCAATGCTAAAGTTCACCGCTAACCGTTGGATATTGAATATCATATGAATCATATGTTACTACCAAATATTCTTAACCATCATGTGTTTTTTAAGTATTACTATTTTATCGAACTAAGTTGACTCATTGTTAACCCTCATATCATTAACATTGCTTTAGTAATACCTTGGTTTTTCAAAGGTCACAGTGAACTCAATGGTAGCTGCACGTTACAACCAGCGCCACGACGTCAGGACTCCCGGACACGGGGCAAGTGCTGATCCCTCCGCATTTGCGCGTGGTCCACGTGTCCTCGCTGCCGTCCTTCGTGAAGTCCATGGGGGCGTCACTTGGAGGAAGGGGTGGTGAGGATGTAGATGGATGTTGGTGGTCAATTAACATACTGTATGCATTTCTATGGGATGATAGCTATCAATGATGATAGTTATCAATGATGCTTACGGTCAATATGTGGGGGAACTTGATGGTTGTCAATGGTGATGGTGGTGGTGGTGATGATAGCTTGGCTATGTTATTGATGCATGACTTACCGTGAGAATCACATGGCTGCAATTACCTCCAGAAGCAAAGATGGAGGCTTTGATTTGACGGAAAATAGAGAGAGAGGGCAAATGATTTGCCCCGTTTCAGTCGATGGACAAAGTCAGTTTTTTTGTTCCATTCGATGGGCAATGTCAGCTACACACTTGTTGGGATTTGTTGGTTTATGCGGCAGAGCTGCTGCATCGTTGCAAGCAGCTTGTGGCCACAATGCCTTGACGGAACCCATGTCACCGCTGGGTACGAGTTTGGATCAAGCTTTGGCTCAGTCTGTTCCGCGTCCTTGCGAGAAAGATGGAGAAGCTTTGCTTGGTGCCAGATGTCGTGGAGTTTGCAGCTGTGCCCCTGGAGGGCCCATCCTTCTTCCTTGAGCCCTCAGATGGTCTCCATGACTACACTGTGAACACTCAGATCTTCATTGCCATAGCCAACCCGCAATCCCAGGTCGGCCGTGTGAATGAGGTCTTGGGCCAGATCTGCAAGAAGTTGGACCAGAAAAGCTTGTTGCCAGCTCGAAACGACGAGCTCACCGTGCGACGCTTGGATACTTCGCAGATGGAGATGCAGTGGCAGGGCGGTGTGAAGTGTGTCCTTCCCATGAAGGATTGCATGTTGCTTCCAACCGCAAGCACTTCAGCTCCCCAAGACTTGGCGGAGTACATCGCCACCGAAGTGGTCAAGCACTTGGAGCTAGGCGATGGCATGGTGGAGGTGAAACTGACCCAGGTCTCCCGGGCTTCCAAGCACTCAGCAAGTGGCTGTTTCTCAGTGCGCATGGAAGCCGATGAGTTTGCGACCAAGTCACCTCCCTCAACAGCATCAGAGGAGGAGGAGGAAGAGTCGCAGCTGACGCCCCCCAGCATCCCCAGCGCACCTTCATCGCAAGCTGGCAGCGATGTGGGAGAAGATGCCTTTCGGCTCCTGTTGTCCACGCTGGGCGTTGAGGAATCCTCACGTCATGAGCTAGACAAGACACCTGCAAGGGCTGCCAAGGCCTTTCGAGAGATGACAGTAGGGCTGAGAGTCCAAGATCCACTGTCTGTAGCCCGAGGGGCTGTCTTCAATGTGGACGGAGCCCATGATCTCGTTGCTGTGCGTGAGATTCCCTTCCACTCCCTTTGCGAGCACCATTTGCTTCCCTTTGCAGGCACAGCACATATCGCCTACTTTCCCAATGGTCGGGTCCTGGGCCTTTCCAAATTTGCACGACTGCTGCAAGTCTTTGCACGTAGACTTCAGCTGCAAGAACGCTTGGGCCTTCAGCTGGCCGAAGCCCTGGTGGAGTTGTTGTCGCCCAAAGCCGTGGCCGTGAACCTGGAGGCTTACCACACTTGCATGAGCCATCGAGGGGCCGGCGTGCCATCCCGGACTCGGACCATTGCCATCCGAGGCCCTCAGAAGGATGATCCCTGCATCCGTGAGCAGCTCTTGAGCGGAGTGAGTCGCTGAGTTCCGCAACAGATTCTGTGGAGCTATTTTATAATGGTGCCCCAAATTGCTGTCCTGATCAGTGTGGTGGCAACACGGGGTTTCACCGGATAATTAACAACCATTGACAGACTGCATGACAAATCCATGATGTGTTGCTGTCAACTTGTTTTCTCTTGAGCAGGCCTTACAAGGCGAAGTTTTTAAAGTTTTTCCTCTTGAGCAGCCCGCACGAGGCTGTGCGATGTTCAATTTCTTAAGCATGTTTTATCTGAAATCTCAAGTGGTGGGCGAATGCATAGTAGTCTTGATGGTGCAGGCGCTCTTATCAAGGGATTTTAGCGTCAAGCTGCATCGCCAGACCATGCCCATGTATATAGACTTCCTCAGGGGTCCAAAAACACCAGCTACGAAGATGGTAAAAACTGTGCGACACTGTGTGAGGTGCTTGAGATGTGTGGGTGCCATTTGAGAAGTATCAGAACAAATCAGAAGCCCTCAATGCCTACCCACTTGGCTGCTTCTTCCGTGCCCTCACAAAGTTGCATATACTATCACTATGGTTTGTTCAAGTTCCAGAATCATGGCCATGTGCAGCCTGGATCTCATGCATGTCGGTATTGCAATGAGGAATGTCTAGGGATGCCCATCATTTTTCACCTCCTGTAGTGCATTTGGGCACTATGCTGGCACAGTTAAACCAAAGGCTATGAACATAGCCTTGTGGTGATGGAAAAATCACCTTTTTCTTCGTGCAGAAATATAACTATATAGAATATACATATTATGATTATGGCCAACATATTGGATATTGACTTTCCACCCTTGTTTACTGGTTCCAGCATGTGGTATGAAGCTCACATATTGGAATAGACCAAGTCCCCAGATGATCTTTGGAGATTTTTGGGGTGGTGTTGTAAATGGCTCTCGTAACCTGCACCGTGTTCCAGCGTGAGCAGCGACATGGTTCACTGAGGTATGCGAACATCGTGCCACTTGGCGCAAGCAGAGCAACCCATGGCGTAGCACTGGTGCCAAATCAGCCCCAAGTCCTGGGTTCCACAGCTGAGGCCAAGAGCCAGTTTCCAAGTGGATGTGGCACCCCCTTTGCTCGGAAGTGGTTCCTAGCCATGGAGTGACTTCATCATAGTCCAGCCACCCTGGAAGGTTTCTTACCATGGTCGGCCCTCCAAAAAACCCCATCCGAGTCATGTTACTTAGTTTCTCCATGTGACCTTTTTGTGGGTTGACACCGCCCGAGGTGGTGCCCGTACTGCAATTCCCAAAGTAGTACTGCCAGTGATTTGATCATGATCGGGGAAAATTTCTGAAAATCATGTTGGGTCATAAGCAACCATTTCAAGGTCCATCGAGCAAGTGCTTCTCTCGGCTATGTGTGTAATCTTGCAGATTGAACTGTGTCTATATCTTCAAAAGTGCCCAACATCGACCCCACCGAAGGGGCATCCCAATAGGAAATGATCTCCGACCATTTGAAATGGTCTACGTCAATTACTGTGAATTTCGAGAAGGATATGTACTTATATACATTTGCACGTTCAGTTCCCATGTGCAAAGACACGACGTGGGTTTAGCTTTCCTTGCCCTCACCTTGTCCTTCCATTTTTCCCCGGTTTAGCATGATTTTCTTGGGAACATTGTTCTCCGCACCTTGTTGCTAGACGCTTTGTACCTTTGTTTGCGCACAACCTTTATATAGAGATAGAATGAGATAGAGATTGCAAACCTTGAGAGTTTGCCTTGCCAAATTTAAAGATTGCCAATTTTTTGTCCTCAGATTGCCTTTGTTGATCTGTTCTTACGTCACTCCTCAAGAGTTTTCAGGGAACCCTGGGCAACGGCAGTGAAACTGCTAAGGTTTGGTGTACCTCCATCGCAGGACTACATGATCTATGCCAACGTGGACCGAGTGCCTGAAAGGGCGCTAGATGGAGAGATGGTTGGGTTCGAGGGTTGCAAAAAATCACTGTGCATGGGGTCATCTTTGGATATGTTTTGGTATAATTTTGTGGTATAGATTTTAGATCGTGAGGGGTTGAGTGAGTTGGAGGTTTGGCAAGTTGGAACTTGGAACTTACGCTTGAACTGTCACAATGTGATGTGTTTTCGCAAACCGCGGGGAAGAACAGTGAGCCATGGTGAGCCAAGGAGTGCATTGATGTTTCTATGTGCAGTTTATTTTTTAGGGGGTGTTTAGAGTGGAGAGGAAATCAACAATAAAGGATGACAGATTTCTAACCAATAATATCCTCTCACGTGCCTTTTTCCGTTCCGCATGGATATCTATCTATGTCCCTACCCTTCCAGTTACGCCTATGGTCTGTGCTATATAGTAAGTAGCCAGGAATCCCTGGCATAGGGATGGTTGCTTATTATCAAGGGAACTTGAAGGGTAGGGTATCTTTTTTTGGAAACCATGTGAAGCCACCTCTTTGCACCTCAGCTATCCCTGGATGTGGATGAGCGGCCCACATGTCACTGACAAGATGCTATTTCATGGGTCAGTGAATGGCAGCACCATCATTTGACACCAACCGACGGAGCTGATATGAGCTGATAAACGTCGTAATGGTTGATTACCATACACCCTTAACCACGGGAAAGTCTTAGCGGCCGTTCAAACTAACATGCACTAGCAAGTTGAAACTCAAAACAGCTGATTGCCATGCACCATGAACCATCCGAACTCATACACCAACCCTGGACCAAGCATCGAAACCTCACAGGTCGGACGAATTCTGAAGCGCCTCTCTTTGGATCAAAGTTGGCTGTACAACACCATCCTCCAGGAGTACCCGTGGTGCCACCAAGTGGCAGCGGGGTTTGGAGGCTGAAAAAAGGGGAAGGACTTAGTGAAGCTGGTTGCTGTTCATTTGAATTTATGCTTTCATGCGTTGCTGTTTGTTTGTTCCCTGAGTTTTTGGACCCCAGATCTCGTTCTACACTTACTTTTTGGAGGATGTCTTGAAGTCCAATTACACACCTGATCAATCATTAGTCTGGGTTTCCTAACAGCTAGTTGCTCTTGTGGTACCGGTATCACAAGCCGCCCAGAAACGGGAAACCATCAGAATCACCGGACTTTGCAGTTTAAGCAGCAAGGAAACAACAGCAACACAAGGAATGGGGTTTGCGGCTTGTCATGGCGTGCCCTTACCCGTGTGAAACTTGACATCATGTGAGATCCAAAACCACCCGCGGATTAGATTGTGTTTTTTCAGCTGCTTTTCCTATATATAATTGTTTGCCATTACAGCCATTATTGTTGTCCACCATTGATGAAATATGGTATGGCCTGCTATGATTGTTGATTGCTGGTGTTATCGCTATAGATCACTAAGCTTGGCCATAAATCTCCATTGTTGATCATTCCTGGCTTCCTGACCATCAGAGTTTTTGGTCATTTTCCCTCTTGACCATCACTTGACTATGAACCAACAATTATATAGTCATTCAAATTCCGATCAGAAGCGAAGAATAGGACTGAGGAAACCATTCCTGTTATTTTCAATGATTACCCCCTGGCAGACCCACCTGGTTGCTTGCAATTTTCACCATTTATGATGTTTTTTGCCTACAGAGACTGATAATTTTTGGCGCAACCAGGTTAGTTTGCCAGTTGTTACCCCTGGTTCTAAACCCTTGCGAGTTGGTTATGCCTTCCTGGTTGATTTATGACTTCCTGGCTATCAAACTTCTGTCCGGTGGCTGAACTAACCCCAGTCACTCACCATGATGAATCTTACCGGTATTGTAGGAAGGGAGCGGCGGCCCAGGGTGATCGTTTCACTGTTGGTGAACTTATTCCTCATAGTTAATCACGAACCGTAGTTAACCATAGAATACCCCACATATATGCCATAGTTTTATTGACCACTATTATCCGATAACCATTATTATCACCACGCGTGCGAACCATTATTGCCCCAATATTAACCATCACTAACCAGTCGCAGGAGGGCGAAGATCATGTCCCACACCTTAGCCTGGACCCAAACGTGTCGTCGGTGGATGGCTGAAAGTGTCAGGTTTGATGGGCCCCACATATAAATGGTTTTTTAAGGGGTGTACAAGGTTTATAGGGGGTTATAGGGGTTAGACTTATTGATAATGGCTACTAATAGGTAGAGAGATATTGTGACCAACAATAGCCAATAGCAATAATAGCCAATTAATAATAAGTAATACATAGTAATACTATGGCTGATAATAGTTAAAGCGCTGGTCGCGAGTGAGGTAATCATGCTTGGCAATGTTGAGATAATGTTAGCTAATGGTGCGATGATAATGTTTAATAATGGGTAGTAATGGTTTGTAGTGTATAGAAATGGTTTGTAAAGTTTATGAATTTGACAAATGATTAATCATACAGGATAGCCAACAATAATGATTGGCAATGGTAGGCCCATATGAACGAACCACCCACAGTTTACTTTAAGCAGCTGGTGGTCTATCCCAAATATAGAGGGTATTGCTATGGATCTGAAACTAACACACCAACGATGTTTGGGAGAGGGACCGTTAATGCGTGACACTGCTGTTTGATTTTGTTCATTACATTCCGCCAGGTGTATTTTACGATCAAACTACATCATCAGATCCCCTACATCATCTGATGACGCCAGGTTTTTTTTACAACAGTTTGATTGCTGTCTTGTAGGGGATCTGATGAGGATGTTCATTCTGTTGAATAGGTGTCGGTGACGGGCACCTGCCCATTGAATGGGATTTGGATGGGATTGGTGAATTCCTCATTGTGCGTGAACGTCGTGACTGGGGAATTTGCTCACCGGTGCAGTAGGATGGTGATCATCCACTATCATCATCATCATCATCATCATCATCATCATCATCATCATCATCATCATCATCATCATCATCAGATCCCCTACAAGACAGCAATCAAACTGTTGGGTTCCTTGGGAAAATCCTGTTATTTCCTTCCAATCTTCCAGCGGTCTGAAGCCACCTGTAGTGACCCTTGGCACATCGAATTTGAGGTATGGAAGAGGAGGAGGGGGCTGATCACGAGGCGCGAAGTGGCCACAGGATGCCGTTGCGGCCCGTGGTGCTTTGGTGACGCTTGAAGTACCGCATTTGGCAGCAGGCGGTATACTAGGGAAATGACCCAACAGATTGATGACGATGATGATGATGATGATGATGATGATGATGATGATGATGATGATGATGGTAATGGTGATGGTGATGGTGATGATGGTAATGGTGATGGTGATGGTGATG
>VSDK01006309.1:114899-121479 GCA_009767595.1 Symbiodinium kawagutii | reverse complement strand
GATGAGGATGATGATGATGATGATGATGATGATGATGATGGTGATGGTGATGGTAATGGTGATGATGATGATGATGATGATGAGGATGATGATGATGATGATGATGATGATGATGATGATGACGACATCTACGAAAGTTGTAGTTCCAGAAGCAGATATTAGCAGCGGTGAAGTCATGCATTGGTGGGTATGGGCACGAAGTGATTTAATTTGCTGCAACATTAATATGGTGCTTGTGTCAAATAGACCTCCCTCATTTTTCCTCCCTTCTTCGGTCCAATGTTGAAGTTTGGACAACACGTAGTGGCTTCAAACATGTTTGCCAAGTGGCAAGCTGCACAAGCATTTTCGTGTTTCACAACTGCGCAATCGTTGCTGGATTTTGAATTTGATGTTGAGTTGCTATGTTGATGTTCTTTGTTGGAACGAATCTGTAGGATGTGTTTATGTGCATTGCCTGGCAAACCACTTTTTTTTGTCATTCTATATGTTTGATAAAAAGATTCATTGAATATTGGTCCAATTTGTTTTTTTTGTCGTTTGCCGTCCATCGTTCTTTCATAGATCCCGGGCTTTTGTTAGGTGGTTTGTCCATGAACCTTCAAGGTGGGTTCCCAGAAGTTATAAACCAACTTTCAAGTGGTTGGGGGCGCACTTTGTCTGGTCTACCCCTTGGTTTCAGTGGCTCTGCAGGTGCACAGCGCATGACATGGTGGGCACACCGGGTAGGGGGTGCAGGATGCCCTGGGCATGGGCGGTTTCCCCGCGGCTCAGGACGACCATTTCAACGACAGTCACGAGGCTGGGACCTCAGGAGTTGTGACAAAGAAGGAAGCATATCACTGGAAAGTGCCGTGGGATACCTCGGTTGATGAGTCAATTCATTGTAAATGACAGGGGTTAAGGACGCTTAGAGAATTGTTACGTTATTTTTTGGTAGTGGTGGTTGATAATTGTTGCGTTTCAGAAATCAGCTGCATAGCACTGGACAATTGCCATTAGTGTGCAAAACTGCTAAGCGACTTTGAAATCCTGGAGTGTCCATTGCTTTGTTCGATTAGCAGGATGTGATGATGTGGTTGGTGAATGGCCATTGGTAGATGTGCTCATGAATAGTTGGAACAAGCAGCCGTTTCTTGTTGGTCAGTCCATGCGACTGCTGCTTAGTTGGGACTCAGTATGGTATGGTCATGATCTCATCTCTACTTGGGATGAGCCAACAAGTCGACCAGAATAGTGTTCGTGATGGTAACACCAAACCGGACATTGTGAAGTGTTTCGCTTCTCTGAAGGCACTGTTTCGGAGGGAGAGTCTTGGTATCGCTATGGCTGGCACATGGTTAGCACCATGGGAATCTTCATCAGATCACATTCCGCAGAATTGCTCTGTTTCTGATGGGAGGGCCACTCATTTGGTGAACAATTATGAACAATTTGCCACCTCTACCCATGATAGGTCGTTGAGTTCTTGACTCTTCACCTTTGTTGGCCATGCGATCACTATGTTAATGTTAAGGTATTTTAGTCACGAAACAGTAACCCATATATATGATAATTGATTAGCAACCACTAGCCAGTATTGTATAGTGTCCGTTATCAGCAATTCCTCAGCCATTATTAGTACTGCCATCACAGAATAGTTGCTTCATGGTTAGCGAGTATCAATGATAGAAATGATAGGTTCACACAATTAGTTGGCAATGTTCTTAATGATTCATTGTGGTTGGGTCATGGTCACTTGCCTGGGTGGGTTACTTAGATACATCTAGATACTTAGTTACTGTACTTGTATTTGTACTTAATGATTTGGTAACACAGTTGATAAGCAACACTTAGTAAGTACAAAACGACCGACACCTGTACTTTTACCAGTGATCCTTGGTTGGTTCCTTAGATACTTAGTGAGTTGGTGCTTGGCTGGTTCCCAGTTGTTTAGTTACTAGTGATACTTTGCTTGGTTAGTTCGTTGGTTACATAGTGAATCGGTTAGTTGGTAAGGGCCATGCACCATGACCTTTCAGGACGAGGAACCCGAAGAGCTCCCAGAAGAGGAGCTGCCCGTCAACGGTTCTTTGAAGTGGGTTGAACATGGTTTAACCAGCAAAATTGAGGGAGGACGACTGGTTTAACCAGCATAAATGAGGGGGTGCAAGTGGTTTGACATAGTTTAACCAGCAGAAATGAAGAAACAAGTGAGGGATAATAACCAACAATGATAGGGAATACAATGCTTTATGATGGATTGTCCAAAAATGCTGTATCTCAGTGTGCCTCGAAAGCTTGTTGTTTCTCGATTGATGCTGGCTATGAATTTGAATGATGCTCCCCACCATGGCGACAAGGACTAACCCAAGTGGTCGGTTGTATCATTGGTGTGATGCCAACCGTGCATAGCTTCAGAATAGTCATGACTTAACTCTGGTTATCATGATGGCGCAAGCATTAGCATGTGCTACCATTGTTAACAATGTTAACCCATTGAGCTACCATTGTTAGCCAGGGGGTATCCTATTATCGTGACTAGATTGAGCTACTATTGTTGACCATGACTATATTCAGGTCGTCGGGACATCCAGTTTTTCGGCCGTGTTATCATTGATCGTGATTGGTTTCACCAGTGTTGCCATCGAGGGGCACAGTTATTCATCCGGCGGAGAATGATTCTTACACTGGCTTTTGCACCTAGCTGATCACTTGGATATCATCATCACCATCCGCAGAACAGGAAGAACTCTCAGCATCAGCAGCTGATTTTGAAGGGATGGTCAGAGAGACTGCTGACTCAGATGCTGGAACGGCACTAAGAAATGCTAGAAACCCTGTCGTTAACCATGACCAGCTTATCCAGCTTATTGACCACGATTTGTTGGAAGTAGCATATCCAACAACTCTACCAGCTTACAAGTAGTGGGACATTGAGAAACACATACCTACGCTCAAATGATTGATTGGCCACCTATATTAGTTATATTAGTTAATCATTTACCTACTATCATATATATTTTTTATTTACATATCATATATATATAATATATCATCCATTATGATTGATTCACCAACCCTTCACACCTTACAAAGACATGTCAGGAGCCCTGGTACGTCAAGATGAGTCGCAGCGAAGCGAAGCGTTTGCATCTGGCCCGTGCATTCATTGCAAGCCCAGAGGCCGGGCCCTGCAGTTCCAGCCATCAAAGGCTGGCTGATTAGCGACCCAGGGTGTACAACAGTGTGTGTGTGTGTGCGTCATGACCTTAGGAAGTGGACATCCAAGAGTGACAAATTTGGGTACCGACTTTAGTTGCAAAGACCCCTCTGTAGGCTTCAGCATTCTCTCTTTTTTTCTTTCGGTGGTTTGGCTGTAGGCGAAGTAGTGCTGTGTATTGACTACGAGTGCGAGCTGATTCATGAAGCAAGTGCGGACGGTATTCTTGAGCATATATCCATTCAACATAGAACGCACATTGTGGCCTGTGACCTTATCAAAAGATTGGTGAAAGAACTCTGTTCTATATGAGTCTTTATATGAGTCCGCGTGCCAAAGACTAAGGGGACCTAGTCCATGCACGTACTCATTCTATCCATATTACCTGCTGAGTCCGATTGCCTCATCAGTCTCACTGTGTTATTTTCCTGTCCTGCATCCGGTAGCTTCGCAGTCGCTGAGCTGAATTTTCCAGCCTGTCAGCAGTGCTGTTGAAATAGTTTTGACTATGAAGGACTTTGCCCAACCAGGATACATAATACAGTCTTGTCATAGGGCAAACTTTAGGAAGTGACTGGTTGTCCAGTCACTAATCGTTTGTCAACAGCAGGCAATTTTCCCATCCAACCATTCCCATCCAACCATTCCCATCCAACCAACCCCAACATCCCATCAACCCCCACCCTCCCCGGGCACCTACAACGGATTGAGATCCTGTCCAGCCCTGTCAGGTGATGGTGCTCCACAACCCCTTGGGGGATTTGGATGAGAACTTGGCTCAGGAGCAGCAATGAATTTCTGTGTATATTGGTGCTTTTTTTTTTGGTGGGGGGTGTGATTGATGTGCACATGACGCATGCAACTCAACATCAATACGTTGTCCATGGATGATCGATGTGCACACACATGTTTCTATTTGTTCTATTAGCACTCCACTTGTTCATCGTTTTCACTACCTATTTTAGATATGCATTGTTCATTGTTATTGCCGATGTTCATCGATACATGAATGTACATAAAATGTTTAAAATGACTATTCTATAGTTCATTCATGTTCATCCTGCTTACTACGTATATAGTTATTTATTCCTGTACTAAGTGTTACCGTAGAGTTTTTCAAATGATAAACTAAATCTAAGAGCTGTGGGCAAAGCCCACAGACGCCTTTCAGTGTCAAACAATCCAACAAAATCATTCCTATATGCCAATATAGTAGATAACCACACCATCATCAAACTAAATCAATCATTCCTTTCATAACCACACAAAAATAAAGGAAGTTCCTATAGCAGGTGAACCCGCTATCCCCTTGTGTACCTCTTCGCCCCAGGACGTGGTCCAAATGCTTCGGGATTTCGTGGACGAACGTGGCCTGGAACTGGACCCGGACACCAAACACCGGCGACGGAGGAGAACGGCGTGACGCGGCGGTTTCCGCGTCGGGTGCTGGGAGGAGCTCACAGCGGTGGGGACCGGGTCAAGCAGGTCATGGATCAACCCAGAATTCTGGTTAATAATAATGGTTGATTCATGATAATGGTTAAATAATGGTTGATAATGGTTAAATAATGGTTGATAATGGTTAAATGATGGTTGATAATGGTTAAATAATGGTTGATAATGGTTAAATAATGGTTGATAATGGTTAAATAATGGTTGATAATGGTTAAATAATGGTTGATAATGGTTAAATAATGGTTGATAATGGTTAAATAATGGTTGATAATGGTTAAATAATGGTTGATAATGGTTAAATAATGGTTGATAATGGTTAGATAATGGTTGATAATGGTTAGATAATGGTTGATAATTGTTAAATAATGGTTGATAATGGTTAGATAATGGTTGATAATGGTTAAATAATGGTTGATAATGGTTAAATAATGGTTGATAATGGTTAAAAAATGGTTGATAATGGTTAAATAATGGTTAATAATGGTTAAATAATGGTTAAATAATGGTTGATAATGGTTAAATGATGGTTGATAATGGTTAAATAATGGTTACATAATGGTTACATAATGGTTGTAATGGTTAAATAATGGTTGATAATGGTTAAATAATGGTTGATAATGGTTAAATAATGGTTGATAATGGTTAAATAATGGTTGATAATGGTTAAATAATGGTTGATAATGGTTAAATAATGGTTGATAATGGTTAAATAATGGTTGATAATGGTTAAATAATGGTTGATAATGGTTAAATAATGGTTGATAATGGTTAAATAATGGTTGAAAATGGTTAAATAATGGTTGATAATGGTTAAATAATGGTTGATAATGGTTAAATAATGGTTGATAATGGTTAAATAATGGTTGATAATGGTTAAATAATGGTTGATAATGGTTAAATAATGGTTGATAATGGTTAACTAATGGTTGATAATGGTTAAATAATGGTTGATAATGGTTAAATAATGGTTGATAATGGTTGATAATGGTTAAATAATGGTTGATAATGGTTAAATAATGGTTGATAATGGTTAAATAATGGTTGATAATGGTTAAATAAGGTTAAATAATGGTTGATAATGGTTAAATAATGGTTAAATAATGGTTTAATAATGGTTGATAATGGTTGATAATGGTTGAAAATAATTGATATTTATTTAATGTTCTATCAATGATCAGGTTGATAATATTATTTTTTTGGTTGTTGATATTAATAATGGTTGAAATTAATTAAGCATTAATCGAGGTTGTTAACCAATGGTTGGTAATAATAAGATTATGGTTACTTTTTAATAATGGTTGTTAATAATGGTTGAAAAAATGTGGTTAATCATAGGGGAATAATTGTTAATAATAGGGGAAATGACAACGATAGCCGGCTAATAATAGTTAATAATAACGGTCAATAATTATTAGTAGGGGTTAACAATGGTTGATATTGGTTGATAATATGGCGATGGGTCAAGGTTTTAACTAACCAATTCTTTTGGGGATAAGTTCAACCAATTAGTCGGGGATAATGGTGGTTAAGCGATGGGTGAAAGTGATGGCTAACCAATTCGGGATAAGTTCCCCAACAATTTCATAGGAAAACGAACGTTTAATGATGGGGTAACCAGGGGTACCGGGTATTGACCCACTGCCATGTGTCAACTTGAAAAGGCATGGAAGTTCCACATGGATGGTTGGAGCCCTGAGTCAGAACCAACCCAAAAAGATCCAAAAAAGAGGTAGGTGAATATCCAAACAAAGACTCTAGGAGTAATGATTGGGTTGGTGGCCGGAAGTGAAAAGGCCGAGACGAAACGTCTATTATATGGTTCCCTTGGAAAATGTGAGGAACAAGGAACCCTTCTCCACATGTTCCCTGTGAGTGCATTCTGATTGGTTGGATGTCCGTGAGGTTCTGGCACTACTTGTTCGA
>VSDK01006309.1:107399-112399 GCA_009767595.1 Symbiodinium kawagutii | reverse complement strand
CAGGAGCCAACATCAACACTACATAGGAACTGCGAACTTCACTGTTGGGCCCCATCCACGGATCTTAGGTTCAAAGACATGGCAGACGTGACGTGCTCGTTGGGTGACGTGACGCATGAGCGGAGCAGGGGTGGTGGCGTTGAGGGCGAGCCAAAGTGTATAGCGGGTGATAATGTTTGGTTGGCGGGGTGGTTGTTGGTGACGAATGGTTATATAATAAAAGGGGGTAAGAACCAACGTCAATAGTTAAACAATTCCTACTTGGTGGTTTGATTGATTTTTCTCCAATATTGAGGATGCTTGGTTCATTGACACGAGTTTTTTGGAGATGGCTAGTAACCCCAAACCAGCAACAATCGCTGTATCATAAGATTTTGTGTCGGATAGATTCTATACCAGAAATTGGTGCATCATTTGGCGAAACTGTTTGTGGTCAAATGTGGTTTCACGTTTCAACCATTATTATTTCTCTTTGGCATCAATTGATGCAATTGCAAAAATCAGAAAATGGCTTGAAATAGAATAAACCAGGATAACCTCCACTAGGTAGAACCAACAATGGTCACATCATGTTACATCACCTCATCAAGGCCATTCACCAACCCAAAAAAACACAGTTGCCTATGAATACCCAACAGTCGAATATGCAAACAGGGCCCAGCCAATACAGCTGCGTATCATCCACCAGAAACATCATGGGATCATTCCACACCCATCGGACCCAGTCAGCCGAAACACAGGCGCTGCTGCACCTGCGCTCAAAGTCTCTTTTCAAGCTGCGCTAAGCGTCTAAGAAAAATGGCACTCCCAACCTTTGAGCCCCTGCCTCTTTCCAACCCAAGCAGATGCAAGCTGCATCAGCGATTGATCGCTTTGTAGTATCCTGGCCCCTTCCACAAATCCACAGGGGTGGACTTTTCCGTTTGAAAGTGAGCTCGTACTGATCTTACCAGGTAAACATTTGTCTTTTCTCCCATCAGATTTTGTAAGGTGATTGAAAGTCTTTTTGAACAAGGTACAATAAGCAGCAATAGTTGGTTCTGCAACATCAAGGCGCACCTCATGATCATACCAGGCGCAAAACACCATTTCAAGAAAGGAAGTAGCAAACCCAGGGGCAATATGCCACTTACTCCGTTTGAAAAAAATCACAATTAGATTCCAGTTGTTACGGGAAAGTGAATTGGGAAGCCTGACATTATCCTGTAAACTAAGCTTGGGTCGCCACTTGAACATGGACACAGGCAACGACCAAGGCCAGCGAGGTAACTGCGACTTAAATTCTTCCATGGTTGAAGACATGCTGAGAAATTGCTGCTCATGACTTGAATTTGGAGCAGTGGGCTCCGCTGGTTCCATGGCACAAAGGTTAGCAGCCAAGTGGGCCAACCAAACATGCCAGCTCTCGATTTGCTTTGTTTCACGATCAAACTTCTTTTGATTGAATTGTTGCATGACGGATTTCTTTGCCAGTGCATCCGCCTTCTGGTTATTGATGATATTTATGACGGTTGTATTGTGATGTTGAGCGAATGATTCGGTGATTTGATTATGGTCAAGGTTATCTGCAAGGTGCGCAGGGCACCAAAACACTTTCAAAGGACATGCATGTAAAGCACGACGTTTCTGAATGAGGTTATGAAGCCACTTCCACCATGTGATATGCGACCAGTGTGGGAGGACCACTCCCCGGTCAATCAAGGTTTTGATTTGCTTGGCAATGGTTTCACAATCAGTGTAGATTCGGCATGGTCCTTTAGCCAATGAAAAAGCCTTAAGGATTGCCCACAACTCCGTAGTGTAGCTCGATAAAGCGGGATGAAAAACAGGACCGGACCAGGAGTGACCCTGATCATCTACACATGCAAATGCTCCAAGGCAGTGCCAAAAGGAAGCGGCAGCAGCAATACTTCCATCCGTCCAGAAAGTACAAGACTTTAAACGATTTGCTGTCCAACAGTTAGGTTTCAAGTTTTCAGTTTTGGAACATTGCAGTCTGCTTTTGACTGTGGCATCAGGCACTTCAATGATTCCAGCAATTGAAAAGTTTGGTCCAAACGTCTCTCCTGGAAGGTTTTTGCGGGGGAAGGTGTTATTGAGAGGGCATTCCATAACTAAATGGTGTTTATCCTCTTTAGGTGATCCACAGAAACGGCAAGAAGGGCAATTTGCTGGGTTTGCAGCACTCAACCTATCCATAGTGAGATGCGATCCCACTAGTGTAGCCTCATGGAGTGATTTAAACTTTAAACCATTCACTGTGATGTCTTTGCAAGATGAAAAAGTTGCCACTGTGCGATGGTAATCAAGGGCCCCTGACGAAGCAACAAAATCTTTCCTGGGGCCGATACCAGCCATCCGATAGCAGGTTTGACGGCACACCATCTGGAGGATCTGTTTCAAGTCTTTGCGGAAATCTCTGAAATCACAAGGGGAAGCCTGAAAGAATGCACATTTGAATGGTTCAACAAATTGTATCTGCAAATAGTCACAAGCCTCGCGGAATCTGCTTACCAGACTGTTCTGGTCACGCGCGGTTTGTTCAAATGCATGGCACCAATTGGCTCTGTTTTTGTCAGTTGTGTTCTTCAAGAAAGACATAGTTTCCAAAACAGCATTGTAGGCCCTAGAAATAAGCGGGTCAGAGCGAAAAGGTTTATGGAGGAGCCCAATCATCCTCCATCTTGATCGCCAATGCGGTCTGTGCTTTCCTAGGACATAAGAAATTTTGGATTGGATAGCCTTGAGATCTTCCTTTGGTATACAATTCACATTGGGGGCAAAGTTCATTTGGGGGAGAACTTTACAAGAAATTATGTGCTCCTTTGTATGAACTGGACACGGAAGAGCACCAATCACAAGAATTTCACGACACAGTTTGGTTGTTTTGGCTTTCGGCCACGCATAGTTGCTCTGCATTGTTGTCTGTATGCGAACACCAAGGACATCGAACCCATGTGCCAGGTTCATGTTGGGAAATGTCTGCTTGATAATCTTCCTGGCATTGGTGGAGGTTGCCCAAATGTCGCACTTCTTTTCATTGATGGCCTGTCCGGTGAGCTTGTCCCATGCACACGTCATGGCATACACCTGCTCTAGTTTCTCAACATCATTGACACTGGCCCAAACATATGAGTCGTCAATGTAGGACCGGGAAGAAACTTCAGGAAACAGCTTCAGCATTGCCGTCCAAACAAGCTGATGTAGGTTCATCGACAATATGGACAGGGAGCACCCCTGGAGCATACCATTACTGGTGGTGACCGGGGTGGACTTAGACCATCCCTGAAAGACAGTATATAGTTAGCTTAGTGTACAACTCATTCACATAGTTCGCAAGGCCAGGGGGGAGGCCAAGGGCTAACATAAGCATGACCACTACAGAGGGAATGAGCCTATCAAAGGCTTTTGCCTTGTCAATCTTCAAACCAATGATGTGGTCGCCTGTGCGATGCGCAGCATCAATCTCCGAGCGAATGGTAGTTGAAACATCCGCCATTAGTTTTCCTTTGATCCCTCCTACGATCTCCTCAGGAAAAACTTCCTGCTGCCACGAAGTAAGTTGCTTATACCGAAGCCCACTATACAAAATAGCAAAGCAGGGAAGGATACTGATGATTCGTTTTTGAAGGGGGTCACTACTAGAATTTTTATTCAAGAAGATTTGTTTTGCGCAGCACAGAATTTTCGGTAGCGGTCGCTGCTGGGACTCAACCTCATTAAAGAAGTTGGCGACCTTCCCCATGACCAATTCCGGAAGCAGTTGGATCTCCGGAGTTCGCCAACCATCTAGACCGGCAGCTGCGTTTGGTTTACGGTCTTTGGCTTTGGCCATAAGATCACAAGCAGCAATGGAAGGCAAAGACACAGGGTTACGAAATTCTTGTATGTAAGGCCAAATTGTAGCAAGCAAGGCATGTGGCTGTGCGACCCCTGCATTTGCACCAAAGACACCATCCCATTTATCTTGGATTATATCAATAGCATCCGGGGGGTTATAAACAATGTTATCATCCTCATCATGTACTAAGTTGGTAGGACTAGAGTGAACTTTTGATTGAATCCACTTGAAAACTTTACCCGACACCTGGTTATTCTTGGTAGCATCAAGCATTTTTCCCGAATGCGTAGCACGGGTTCTCGTTTCATAGTGGGGGTCTGGGGGTGGAGACGTGTTCGCTGGACGTTGCGTTTACGACCAAAACCGTCCGCAACCGTCCGCAACCGTCCGCAACCGTCCGTCGCCGCCCGCGGTAGGGCCGTAAGGCCCGTACCATTGGGGGAAGCGTGTGGAGGTGGTCCTTTTGCGTGGTTTTGCGTCTCCTACAACCTCGTTTTGCGTGACAGGCGTGGCACTTTGTAGCATTTCAGCATATCCCATGACGTGTCCCAAGTCCATTTTGTGTGGCAGGTGCAATAGATTCTGCACAGGTGTGTTGCTGTGGTGTGTTGGTGTCGCGGGCGGTCCGGTCCCCGTACCATTGGGGGAAGCGTGTGGAGGTGGTCAGTTTGTGTGGTTTTGCGTGTCCTCCAACCTCGTTTTGCGTGACAGGCGTGGCACTTTGTAGCATCGCCGCCTGTGTCATGACGCGTCCCAAGTCCATTTTGTGTGGCAGGTGCAATAGATTCTGCACAGGTGTGTTGCTGTGGTGTGTTGCTCTGGTGGGCAGTCCGGTCTTTGTACTATTGGGAGAAGCGTGTGGAGGTGGTCAGTTTGCGGGTTTTACGTGTTTTGCAACGGCACTTTGTCGCATCGCCGCCTGTGTCATGACGCGTCCCAAGTCCATTTTGTGTGGCAGGGGCAATAGATTCTGCACAGGTGTGTTGCTGTGGTGTGTTGCTCTGGCGGGCGGTCCGGTCCTTGTACCATTGGGGGAAGCGTGTGGAGGTGGTCAGTTTGCGGGTTTTACGTGTTTTGCAACGGCACTTTGTCGCATCGCCGCCTGTGTCATGACGCGTCCCAAGTCCATTTTGTGTGGCAGGGGGGATGGGTTTCGCGC
>VSDK01006309.1:86072-103576 GCA_009767595.1 Symbiodinium kawagutii | reverse complement strand
GAAAGAGATCGAGATAAACTTCCAAAATGCGAAATCTGATCGTTCGGGCCTTGGCCGTTCACTCATATGGGATGGTGGTTGGATATTTATCTCGAAGTCATGGTGGTGATTTCTGGTTTGATAGATTTTTGCCCTGAAAAATTGAAGCTTATAAATCAAATATCCATCAATCACCAGCTATGTAGGGTGAATTTGTTGGTTGTGAGTGGTTACCCAACCATGTTGATAACGCGAGTCTATAAACAGGCCATTGAAACTATGGGTTCATATTGCAACTACGAGTTGTGTTATGATCATGAGGTGGCAGCCTGATGCTGAACGCGGATAATGGTCCGTCAAACCATGACAGGAACTCATGGATTATAATCAAGCAACGACGTTGTCCACAGGGGTTCTTCCACCTTGGCGACCGCCGCGAGTTTACAACCCACTTCCCAACTAGGACCTAAGACTTAAGACGAAGCAACAGACGCACTGATAACGCCACCTGCAGATACCTGTAGTTGCTGGGCTAAAGGCAAACTCATTGTATACCTGTAGATACCTGTATTGTATATTTCCCAGGCATTGGTATTTTGGCTTCCTCAGCCCAGGATATGATTTTGAACTTTTCAATCTAACAACATTAGTGGCATGGTGCAGCGGAAGTAGTTACGCCCTATAGTCGTAGTCGGAAGATGACACCGAGTCACGTAGCCGTGATGAATTGCAATCTGGAGATGAAGACGGATACAGTCTACAAGTTGGGCACCCCAGTGTTGTAAGTTGGCTAATACGCCATTTAAGTATGGTCTGGTCATACCTACCAGCTATGAATAAGTACCCTATTTAGTCAACTATAGGCAAACTTAGCTGTTTTGAAATGTTTCATTCATTCAAGATTGTGCCATGCTGTTCTATTCAAGGGGTGACGTACCATGCAGCCATATCAAAGTGATGTGTTTGGCGGCCAAGCAGGGCTTACCAGTGAATCATTGCTACTCCAAGTGATGGAGAGAATTCTGCTGCAAAGATGAAACTCTACATGAACAAATAGGTCAATTATTGTAATCAGCAGCTATCATATGATCAACCATTATCGTTGCTGGTGGGTCATTGCCAATGAAGTTTTACCTATGAATCATGAACCTTTCATAACCATTATTCACCAGCTTTCGGTTCACAATCATTCATGGATGATCCCCGTCTAGAACCCCTTGTATTAGATGAATGTTGGTATTTGATGATCCCTATGGATAACCCCTTGGTATTCGACAGATATTGGTGGTAAATGTCAAGCTATTCACCAGGGATATACCATTCACCCGGGAAGTTCATCGCGGCCCCAGGAAATCCAAGCGGTTGGTGGCACTGTGGAGGTTGAGCTGACCCGGAAAGCCGATGGATCAGCAGTCATTGAAAAACATAAAACGGGTTTTTGCTGATTGTTGGTTGCTTGGTTGGTTCAGTGGTTTCATTTGATGTTGGTTGTTTTTGTTGTAGTTTGTAGTTGTTTTTTTGTTTGTTGTTGCTTGATGTTGGTTGTTATTGGGTCTTGGTGTTGGTGATGATTCGGATGGTCTCAAATAGTTGCCCCCTGTATTGACAAAAGGTTGGTTGATGAACACTATTGTCTTCATAGGGGTTGAAACCACCAACCGGTGTTGGTGAATGTTGGAAGTTGAGCTATCCTCGTTGTCATTGGCCACATCCTCAATATCATGACATGGCTGTAGTCTTCCGCGTCTGACATTTCCATCCTATCCCCAATTTGACAAGCCTAGTTGCACGCATGCACGCGCACCAATTCAATAGAGTTTATGTTGCAACTGCTTTGACAAGTATTTGCGTGCCTCTAACTGTGGGTGTCCCCATATACCACGCCGACTGTTTTTTTTTACATGTGGGCGTCAGCTTCGAGAGGTTTTACGGAACAAACATTTGATTGTTTGCGAAAAGCGATGTCGTACCTTAGCAAGTTATATAACCAATTGCTCCTCAGCAACAAAAAATGTGATGAGTTCCTAGGATTGATCACAGCATGGAGGGTAAACTTTACAACCATACCACGAATTGAACCTACCATGGGATATAGTTTTGATTGGATAAGGTTTAGCTTGTTGGACAATAACCGTAACCATAGCAACTTGCTACCAGAAGTTTTGATCACCAACGACGTGAAGGCCGTGAAGGCAACTGCTATCCAGCGGGGTCAGCATACTTTCTGTTGTAGCGCGTTGCACCGCGCCAGTGGCGAGAAACTCGCGCCGTTGTGCACTTGTGTCGACCCTGAAATCTGGGGCAGAAAACGCCGGGGCAGAGGGAGGCGTGGCGATTTTGTGGCCCCACACGAGTGATGAGAGGCTCCTTGTTTGACAATGCCATTGATGAGTGAATAGATTCATGAAAATTCATGAATGACTTTGACCTCATATGTGACATCCCTGTTCAATCATATGATTTTCATAAATTATGAGCCATATATTCTTTCAGGGCATGCGATGGTGAACTCAGCCATCCCCAGGGGTCGTCAGGGACCGAGGTAGGCCCAGAAGTTCCAATGATTCGCCAGTTTCTTGAGAGTCGAAGCCCCATGGTTTAGCCCTCGGGCAATGACATGTACAAAGTGAGACCCCCAGTTCCAAGTTACTCAAATTTTGCGATTTAACTAGCTTGTTGCATGTACTAGAACTGGTGCCCTCCGTAGTGAAGTTCTTCATAGATTCAAAGTCTGCACAGGCTCTCAGCTCAATTATGCTTAATTAGTTTCAAGATTTAAACAACTTCAAACCTTGACAAACTACAGTAGCAGAGTGGCCATTGGTGAATCAGCCAACACCTGCGCAAAGAGCAGATAACTGCGGATTGATTGAACCAAGGCATCCCCCCAAATTAAGTTGGTCAACAAGCTATATTTAATTGTTGTACCAATTTTAATTGTAATAATATATCTACCAAAACTGGTAGCAACACTTGTTATGTCCACCAACTCAGCTGGTTCAGTTGGCCCGGTCCCTTGTGATCAAGTTGTCGCAGCGCTGGGTGAATGGTCTGATTCGAAACATGAATTCAGCGAGGTTTTGCTAGAACAACTTGCAGTGGCTGATAGCAGCCATGGTGCGATGATTGCAACCAAGTGCGACTACCATGATGATCATCCCATACATCATCAGCTGTCCATAGTGAATCATCAATTAACCATCAACTTACCACGAATTAAGCATCATGATAGATGATCAATTACCATCAATCAGTTAACTTACCATCAACTTACCATGAATTAACCATCAATGAACCATCAACCGCCATGTCTTGCCATGTGTTGCCACCTGCAGTGCCGGCATCGGATTCACAACTGCAGTTGCGGCTCGAGAAGTGATCAGCCAACCAATCGCTGCAAGGATGTCGAATATCCCAGGCCGGGGACGCGTCCCTGTTATGCAAATGAAGCGCGCGTGTGATGCACGGCTTCATCAGGTCATTTTGAGGTGGCAGCTCATTACAGAGAGGGTTCGACATTTTGTCAAGTGGAAGCCGGGCTGCTGTGTCATTTCCTCATTGAACTCGTGGGTACATCTGAAGGGCCTGCCATGGCCTGCCCTTTCACCAATTATGTACTTGGATGTGCAGCTGGGGTTATATCCATGGTTATAACTCCTATAAGGTCGCTGAACTAACCCCTAGAAACCATGGGAATTGGGACCACTTACCTTTGCCGTGGGGGTGCACATCCAGCCGTAGCCCTGGACGAGCGGCTGAACAACTGGGCACCAGGTGTCCATGACTTGCGACAGCAGCTTTTGCAAGCCGAGACGGGGCGAAAGGTGCCGGGGATGGTGGCCACCGGTGCATCATTTTTGGAAGGAAACCTGGGACGTGATTGTTACTGTAACCATCCATCACCGCACTGATTCACCACTAGCTAGCCATGGTTTCATTAACCGCCATAGCTAATCATGATTAATTACTTGTAATAGAGATCAATTATATAGTCATAGTTGGTTGTGCGGAGTAGTTCAGATTCCGTAGGTGATTCTGTAGGGATCTGGCAAAAGTACACACGGCCTTCGAAACGATTGGGTTCAACCTGCACTGGACTATACCCATTGACAGCACAGTTATGACTGGAAAAAAATCAATTTATCAGCTGATCATCTTGCAGGCCTCCGCCATTCAAACCAAGTTTGACAACCACAGCGATGAAAATACCTGAATGAAGCATGGCAATTCACAGCGTTTCCTTCAGGTTGAGATGCGGGTAGAGATTTCATTACTTTAGGAACCCTGCGCTTAGAGTCTGTGTCGAAGCACCCTCAAATTGAGTTAGAGACTCAGACTAGGTGTGCGGGAATTTTTCTGCTACTGGTAGCCTGAAGCTGTTGCATTGAGCCATGTTGAAGTAAAACAGTACGAACCGTGATCTTCTATAAGTACTGGTTGTTGGTTGCAAACATTTTGGATTTTCCTATAGTAGTTTTTAACAATTGGTTGGGAAAAAAATTCAGAGGGGTTGAAACCACCAACCAGATAAATTTCACCATCAACCAGGATGCTCAGGCGGCGTAGCGGCACGGCCGCCGGTGCAGCTTCAGCTTCGTGAGTTGAGGGATCTGATCCCAGGTAGGTGATGTTTTCACCCACAAACCTCACTGGTCTTGGGAGGTGTGAATCGGTGGTCATCCTTTCCATCAATGGCAAAATGTCAAGAATGCCGCAAGTGGTTCATAGCAGTGCAAGTTTCCAAATCCACGTGGGATACAAGGTTTTTTCCATCAGGAAGTGATGTCGAACTGTCAAACGGTGAAGAGGAACTCCACAAGCCAATGCTCAGAATTGGCTCAAGCTGGTAGGGCTTGACTTCGGTCGCAAGATCCATTCGCAGGAATCGGTGGACCATTGTTTTATGAACCGCGATCTCCCACTTTGGCATTTTTCTTGGAATATCTTCAGATACATTGGCGACTACTTGCATGATTTCGCGATTATTTTCCTTCTGTGCTGCTCGTGTAAGTTATTTATTCAAGTTTTGCTGTTTTCTTTTTTTAACGGTGGAAACATGAATGAATATGAACAACTTGTGCGAGAACCTCCCCCTGCAATTGTTGGAGATAGAATTCAAAAAAACCTGCTGTATTAGTGATTGATAGTGTTTGATGTTACTTTGTGCCAACTATTCTTGCTTGTGTTGTGAGCAATCCAGATTCTACCAGATTTGCACGGAAAAAGTCCGTCTCGTTTCCCTTTTCCTTTTTTTGGGGTGCGCCCTTTTTGAGGTACAGTAGTATAAAACTCCGGGATGCTCCAGGTATATGGCAACATGCTGGGCAAGACATGATGATTGCCATCGTTCAGAAATAGCAATCCCACCAGGAAACTGGGATTATTATACATTGTTATACAGGATTGTTATACATTATTTGTTTCATTCCTGTTCTTGGTTTCAACTCCTTTGCGTATTTCATTGTAATTAAAGGAAACTGGGACGCTTGCCACTCGCCCCCATATTTCAGACCTTCACATAAAGATCACCATCGACACCTTACAATCCTTACATGTTGCTATGTATGTGGATGTAGATGGGCTCTACCTGAAACATGTTTGTGGGTGCTTGGACGGTTGAGGTATGTTCATATCACCTGCTTTTTTCCTCGAAAAAATGTCAGAATGTTAATTCGTGACCCACAACCGCTCAACAGCTCATGGCCGTGCAATGTGTTGGAAAATGATCCAATGATTCATTTCCAAATGATCCACATTTGGAATATCTACCAACAATTGCGTATACATGATTAGAAATACCTGGATGACTAAGTCGACAGCTTCAGGTTATGTTTGCTACAGAAGATCCGTGGCTGGCCTCTCGTTTCGCACGCAATGTATCTATTTGACGCTCTACATGTCGCGGTACTTGGATCTCTTTGATCATGCTCAACATGCAGCTGGGACCACTGGCAAGGAGCAACCAGTGGATGAATAACAACGTTGATAATATGATGTATGATCTTAGAATATATGAAATTGATAATCAAAACTGGCTAACAGATGTTAGTTCATAGATGGTGACAATGGCAAATGTATGGCGAATACTGGTTGCGTTAAGCATGGTCCATTATTGGGGGTCCTCAAACAGCAACCATGAATCATGCTAGATAATTATGGTAGACTATGGTGGCTGTTTTGTTGAGCCTTTGGATATGTGAAATTCTGGACGGAAGGCGTGCACATCAAACAATGCCTTTCCAACTGGTATTGTTTGTTGATGATGCAGTTTGGACCATATTTGTCACTGGTCTTGGGGTCGGTATGCAACTACAATATACGCTCCTATAAGTTCCCCCGATGCGGTCAGATACATCTAGTCATCTAGTTCCCAGCAAACAGCGTTACACTCGCAACCTGGCTGATGCTAAGGCATATTTGGTTTTTCACAAGATCTATTTCATTTGCGCCACAGTTTTGGCATTGCTGTCCTTTCTTTGCTTTCGTGAGACCTATCAGCATCTTGGATGCAGCCGCCATGCTTCCATCTTGCTTGGTGCGCCGTGGTGTTGGCTGTGGTGGATGATCAGTTCTGTGGCAGAACACCATCGGTGGGTGACCCAAGTGAGGTTCTTGTGACTTGCGAAAAGTAATCTGTTTGTGCTCCATTTTATTACTGGGTTGGTTGATGGATGCTGATGGGAAAATCTGCTGGAAACCTTTGTGTGAACACCAACTGTATGAGGGTTTCCTATAGATTTCCCATCAACCCAGTGATCTGAGGAAAGATGCAGATACCTGTCCCGCCTTGACGTTCGCCATCCTGGCTTTGTTCATTGCACCCTGGTCTGCGGCTGACGATGCGTTGATGGAGATCCTTTGGACCTGGTCGCAGACCTTGGAAGGCTTCGCTATGGTGCCGCAGTACGTGTGCTCCTACCGCAACACGGTGTCAGGCGAGGCGTCGATGTTGGTGGTTTCCTTTGAAGGATGTGAGAAGTGATTGAAGTATTGAAGTCGTGTAAAAGCATCAGCTTGAAGAAAACCTGGGTTGGTTGGTTGGTGCAAAATGGTGCGACAGCATTTTAGTACTGCGCACTTTTGAGGGGGTGGCCCCCTTCCTGAGATTTGCCCAGAGGCAGTGGCACCTTGGTTGGCATTGTTTTCTCCTACAAAGGCCCCGTCCAGCGGGCTGTTCTGCCCTACAGGCCTTTAGAAGTTGGGGCCACTACAACCCGTTCAATTCTTCCATAGCAAGCCCACTGGACAAACACAATGTTTTCCACCAGATTTGGTTGAAGATTATGAGAGGTGTTTGCTGCTGTGAGTCGGTTGTTGGGGATACACCCATGGTGGTGCGAATTGGTATAACCCATGGGCCATAAACGACCCTGGAACTTCCAGGAGTTGGAGACCCTTGGGGAGTTTCAGTATGGGTATGCCTGATGGGCACATATCGTTTCTTTTATATCCTGAGCCGCAGCTGCACGTGGCCCTGGTGGGCCCTAGTGGGTGGTTGTTTGGGTGGGGCAGGGTGATCGCTGGTCGCTGGTGACGAGCATAGAAGACAATTAAGTTCATCAAAGTTGGACGATTAGTGGTGCTGTATCCGGCGTTGATGGGGGAGAGAAAGTGAGATCAGTGCTATTCAGTGGGAACCTCAACCTTCAGAATTCAATCAACGACCGATCCCACGAAGGAACCAGCCTTCCTGGTACTCGCAAATCCATTTTGCTCAGGATCTAATTCAACAAGGGTGGGATTTCACGCACAAAGCAAACCTACACAATCGCAAGATACAAGTTGAATTGTGTGATAATGCTTCAATCTCTATAGTGATGGATGACATCCATGGATTGTAACATGTATCTAAAGTAGACAATCTAAGTCATGATAGAGGAATAACTATTTGAGATGGAATAGTGGAAGAATACTAATTGGTGGTTTGAATCATGTGCATTATGCATTTGTTAAATGTGTTATTTCCCTGGTTTTTGGGATAGTTGCTTGATTGACTATTTCTTTTAAAGGGGTTGAGACCACCAACCAGTTGATGACTGGGACATCCATATAACCCACTTGTTCATTTGTAGCTCAAGATTTACCCTCAACAATTTGGTCAGTGAATGTGAGTAATTTGGATCTTCCAGGAATTGCACTATTTGGCGAGCATTTTCCTTCAGGGGACATTTCGCGACGTGCTGAAATATCATTAAGGCCAAGGGGAGAACTAGAGGTACAACTGAGCTGTGAGCGACTGAGGTCTAATTTTTGACCACCAAAGTAGAGTGTCATCCAAGCAGGAAAAGGACCGGTGACCAAGCTGCTGGATGATAACTGGCAGGTTTGGTTAGATGGCTATTTAACTGGATCAATAGCTGCAAGAAGGATACTGCAGCCTATTCCTGAATCAAGTTGAGATACTGCATTACGCAACCCGTGATTCTACCTATGCTGGAACACAGCTAGCTCATTTCTCATAGCCGTGTAAACAAATGCCCTCTTGCAGCCCAGGAACTGGCTCTTTAAGAAGAGTTTGTCTGAACACTACTGGGATCCACATTCGTGGTTTGGTGGGGCCGTCAATTTGTGCTTTTTTGCAGACTATGTTCTTCGGCGTGCCAGAAATGGTGTTTTTTTTTCTGGAGTTGCCATGCTTTCACATGTTCAAGGGAGATGGTGCATGTAAAATAGCTGGTGATTGCTATGAAATACGGGTGGGCATGGGATGCTACGGGCCGGATTTCATACGATTTCCCATTTTTTTTTGTCAAACCATGTTTTTCCTTAGGATAGGGCCGGTATATAGGGGTTATGTATGCCACGACTCAAAACTGCTGGGGCCACCTTGACTGGATCATTGCGAACAGTTTACCTTGAGACTTACAGGGTAGGGCACTGCATGGCACTGTTCCCATGCTGCATACTGCGCTGCTTTCCTTAGGTTCTTTTCCTTCTTTGTGGTGTGTCCTGCTTGCGTCGTGCAACCCTGATCTTTGACGATGGACTGCATCACGTGGGCAACGAACTTCGTGAGCGCTTAGGTGGCTGCTTGTTATCACCTGGTCAGCGCTATTTGGAAATCGTGCCGCCCCAGGCAAGCCCCTGGGGTGAAGAGCTTGGGGATGCTAGGGAGCCAATTGTTTTGGTTTGTTATTATTTGTTGTTTTGACGCCATAGAAACATGACGGATATCCCAAGACTATAGTGCTATGACAATTTTCACTTGGCTTTGTAGTGTTTAATCACACTTGGTCACTAAAACTGGTAATTGGGTTTCGTCGGAATGTTATATGAAATGCATGTATATGGGCATATCCAATGATTTTTGCATGCTCGACACACACGTACATATCGAGTGCTGTTTTGGATTGATTATATTCATATTCATGGCCACGTCCAACAGCGCATATCTTCCGAAATGTCACACCATTGTTTGTTTCCCTGGTTCACTTGAATGTTGTTGGAAACAAACATCCTGCATCAGCCAAGGGCCGGGTCCAAAATCACCAACCATTGCATTGTTCAGACAGAAATGGTCGCCTAATGCCACAAGATTTTTGTCGTCACACCTTCGAATGAAGGTTTCTCTTTCCTTGGACACATCTGAAGTTTCGGAGCATATGGCTGGTGGTTTTGAAATGTTTGGAACATTTCTTTTTTTCCCCACTATTCAAAAATGGTTGACGCGTTGACCAATATGTTTGAAGCAGTTGAAACCACCAACCAGTTTGCCTCCTCCGCATCACGGGACCTGCCCTCACCAGGGGATGGAGCTTCGTGGAGCGACTGCCTATGAACCTCCCCAGACTCGCATCGGAGCAGCAACCGAGTGACACCGCAGCACAAGCCCTGCCGCAACGGGAAGATTGCGACCTGTGGACCAATGCCTTCCGGTCGTGGCCATGGGAATCCGCAAGTGTAAAGAAATGCTTTGCCATCGAGATCGGCGAGACAGCCATCGAAGTAGGGCTTCGGGTCTCCTCGAAGTCCGTGAGCCAGGAGTTTCGTAAAGTTCAATCGACCTGGGTTTCCTCCACCGAACTGTTGGTGCATAGCCACTGGCTCTTTGTTCTTTGTTGATGTGGGTCCATATGGTGAGCCACTGTAAACATCCAAAAAAGATGTCATGGTTGCATATTCCAATCATTTTCATCCGCCATTTTCCAATCGTTTTCAATATGTCAGCCATTGTCAGCCTGCCACATCGACCATGTCAAAGCTCATCATGGGTAAAACCCATGTGTGACGATGCCATGGGCCTGGGCCAACCTCACCAGCGAAAGAAACACAGGGCAGCTGGTTCATCACCTAGCTCCCAGGCAAAACAAGGCTGAGCATCAGCAAAGTCCGGAAGCAGTTCACTGATTCTACTCCTTCGTTGCTTCACGTATTGGGCAGGTATGCATGTCACTGTCACATCATTTCACATCATCTCAGGTATAAAATACGGTTCTGTGTCAGATTTATCTAAAGAGTTTTTTATATAAAGTTGTTTGTTTCCTTGGTATGATTCAGCGCGGAGGGCTCTCTTTTTCACAGATCTTACATTCTTTTTAGTGAGTGTCAAAACGATACCAGCGGCTTGCGCCCTACCAGGCACCGGCCCTGAAACACAGGGCTCCGTGCAACTATTCTAGGGGTTTGACAGGGACTCAACCATTGCGAGCAATCAGTACTGCAGGTGCCTCAAATGGTTCATTCACCGGTTGATTGCGCGATAAGCTCAATCATTGCTGATATATCTAGGCTGAACAATCACTGGAATTGAAAATTAATTCCAATGTTGCTAAATTCGAACTCACAAACATTGCCAAATTGAAATACACCCTACTCTTCCCAAAATGATAGGTAACCATCCCTACCTGGGGTTCCCTGGTCACCTACTATAGAGCTACCTACTGCAGCTACATTTGCTGCAGCGAAATGGGATGCTGGGCTGCTTGCTGCTAGGAAGCCCTCCAGATTCTCTGTAGCCAACAGGACAGCGGTTTGCTGCTTCAGCCTTGGGGGGGTGCTAGCTTACCAGCAGCGACTTGTTTCAGATAGACGTTTCATCAAGGTAAGTGGTGGTTTTGAACATTCTTTAGTCACCAACAACAATGATTGAACAACTACATAGTAAGTGGGTTTACTGCTGTTGTTACGGGTGCCAACCCGACATAGTCATTATATAGGTCCAATCAATTCTACATAATCATAGTAAGTTGCTACTACTGCTGCTGTTACAGATGCCAACCTGACATAGTCAATTGTTTACTGACTTTGTGAGCCAACTATTGCAGTGGTCTCGTCGTAGTTGGTCTTTTTAGGTTTTTTTTTGTTGCGTGTGCATGGATGCGATGTCAAGATCCGATTGTGTACGCACGTGAATACAACATGCCCATGCACAAACGAATACAAAGGCAAATGCAACTATCATTTCAAGATTGCTCACCCAATATGCATGTGATTCAGTTGATCCCATGCCAGGGGTCTTTTCTATTTACTTACATGTAAGGATTACTAGAACCACGGTTCAAAACCAATTCCAGTGGTTACTTCGAGCGGTGAAGCCGGCAGTTTTCCCACAAACTGTGGTAAAGGATGGCAAGCCGGTAGATTCATTTGTTCATATACCACCACAAGTTACTTGCAAGCTCGTGGCTGTGGATCTGTGGATCCACCAGAACATCATCAACCATGATTGCTGGTTTCATCATTGCCTAACCATCAACAACCATATGGTTTTTCCATGAAGCGTGGGTTATATTATTTTTACTTTTATTACTGTTACTATTATTGTGTCTTTTATTCATTAATTGACCGGCATTAACCATATGGATCCACATTTGTTTAACCAGAATTAGCCATCAGTAACCATGATCAAGCGGCATTGACCATATATTTTTTGGTTATGTATGAACCATGATTGACCACATGGATCCTCTATTCAAAGTCTATCCAACACATCATTTGCAGCAGGTTCTCTCACATGTGCCGAGCCAGGACCAACGGATCAAGGCCTGTGGGACGTGCCGACGGTAACGATGGCTGGCGCTTGGTGGGGATGACGCTGGTGGTCAATTCTGGTTGATGGTGGTGAACTCATCCATGGTTAGGTTGTCAAAGTTGATACATCATGATGAGTGATGGTTGATGAATGGCTGATTAAAGTTGATCAAAGTTGATTAATGGTTGTACTAAAGTTTATGTATCTCCGTCTTGAAGTTGATGTATGGTTGATAGCTTATTGTTACAGCTAAGACGGCGACTTCCATTTTGCTGGGGCGCCTTGCACCGGCACCCGGACAAATCCAAAGTAAGCTGGATCTTTGTTGGCATTTTTGGGCCACCCAATACCATATCAGGATTTATTTGGTTCGTCAAAAAACTAGAAGAAAATGGTGGAAGTAGCAACGGCAGGGGAGGTTCATGCATGTTCATCCACAACAAATTGGAATGATTTGGAACTTATAGATCATGTAGCTACAACCAGCAGACTCAGACCTGGTGGCTGCCCATGCCCACAGTCAGGTTGCCTGTTTTGGTATGTGCTTTGTGATGTACTGGTCCTGACCACCAGCATCCGAATCGGGGAAGGCCATCCATAACACCACCTGCATTGGGGAAGCCCATCCGTTCACTGACTATCGTCAAAGACTCGCATGGTTGAAAAAAGAGCACCATGGCAAGCCAAACCAAAAAAACGCAAGTGTTCAGGTGCTTAAAACGACATCTCTGCTTGAGGGGTTTCCAAAACCATCCTCCAAAGTGGAGGGTGCACCTTGTGCAGCTTTGTTTTGGAATGTGCAAAGTCCAAGATCTTGCAAACACTATTCGAAGTAAAGCTGCAAACTATGGTGTCATGCGCAAAACGCTGCAAGCCATTCCGATTGAGAGGTGAAATGTCCCAAGGACTGCAAATTGCATGCTCAATGAACCATTTCAAGTCATGGTTCCCCAGTCGCGACTGTTGGATGGTAAGGTCGATCCATTTTTTCCGCTATGGGGAATTACCATCCAACACATGTCCCATGGGAACCCCAAGCGACAGCATGGTAGCTGTTCCCATGCCAACACATCACGGCAGTCGCAGGCACTGGAGGAGATGAACAGCCGAAAGGAGGAGCTGTTGGGGAGGCTACAAAGGAACAACCCGCTTGTGTCCACGGCAACAGGGGTTACCGTAAGATGCAACAACAACAACAACAACAACAACAACAACAACAACAACCTAAAGACACACAAATGCATTTTTGAGCGTGGCACAATTTCAACAGACTCATATATATATATATATTCTGCCATCAATTCAAAAATCGAAATGACTGACTCCTGCAAGAATGATCCATTACTTTTATTGATTTTTTACTTCATGCCGCTTTTGACGCACTATGGCGCAGACTTTAGAACTCGACCTGGAGACTGGTTGCAGTGTCCATGGCGATTCGCACAATTTGTTTGGCCCACTCGTCCATGGTGGTGACGGTAGCTGGTATTCGACTGGTTTGTCCATCACGTCCTGGCTCTCAAAAATGATGGGCAGCTGTGGGTTCATCAATCACATCATCGCCAAACATTCAACCAAGTGAGCTGTCACCATCCGCCATCCAGTATCAACTATCGATTTCTACAACATGTGGTGGTCCAGCAGCATTTTCATACAGCTTGGTCCTGGATATCGAGCATCATGGAGTGCCGCAGCAATATGGATCGATCATGTGCAAGGCCAAGCAACTCCATGCGGTTTGGGTTGCAACATGTTCCATGAACAATGTGTGTAGTGTATGCAACATGCACGGGTTTACTATCCAGTGGGTAACACTTCACCAGCTGCATGATGAAATTTGCATTTGCCGGGTGCACTGGGGGCACAGTGCAACTTGTAGTGTGGCCAGCCTTCACGTCAAGTCCTGTAAGTCCTTTGACTATGGTGGACGTAAGCTACTTTGCATGTAATTACCACATTTATTATCGTTGCATATCGTTGCTTTCAGGCAATCTCAGCATAATAGGCATCCCAATGTAATTTGCACTCGCTTCGAGTTTATCAAACTCATTCACTCATAGCTGTTGAGCCACCACTGATTACACCTAGACCTTCCTGAGGCGTTAATTCCAGCCCGAGTGTCAAAAGGCAGAAATTTCTGCCTTTTCAGAATGTCGCATGGATTTCCGCCTTTTAGGGATTTTGGCGATTTGGCTCAATTCAACATAGCTGACATTTGTCATTGGCTAAGAAGTGCCATCTCCAAAGAACAAAAAACTCCAAACAATGGTGATGTCAATCCCATGCATCTCTGTTTTCAAACCCCATCAACCCCCTATCCAAGTTCCAGCTGTGCCTTTGTTTTCACTTCAGAGAGCCACCGATGACTCCAAAGCTGAGTTTGGCCATGCAAGAGGCCGGACTGACCGTGGAACAGGGGCAGTGCTTGTTGGCCATACTTTGGGAACCAACCTGAAATCATTCAACGACACTTGGAAACTTTATCAGCCAAAGCAGTTTAAGTAGGTTAAGCTATGTTAAGCTTATGTTTCATCTTCCAAGTGTCTTTGATCTCTTTTTGACACGTGCTGGTTGGAACTTTGCTTCCTTCCTGCGCTTGAGAAGCACATTCACCTTTAGGAAATATCTCTCAAACACGCGTCGGTCGCATGTTCGGGTGGAAACCCTTCTGCTAAGCCTACTGATGCGTCCCACAAAGTCCTCGTTTTGCTCACAGCCCCACCCTTGGGGGCTGAACACCAACTGACATCCTTTTGACAATTGTGTTTTGAGATGCCAGGCTAGGTGGTGTAGGCCATGCATCTTTGGCTTCTGGGCAAATGCCCTAATGTTCAATGAGATGGCAATGCGCCCCATCAACGCATACCCCCGAAGTACTCGCATGATGTTGCAGTAGAGCTTCGTGCTGCAGGGGCGTGGAAGCCAGAGCGGATGGGAGTGGACCATTCGCAGGTCCAAACATGCTTGGCACAATTGTACCATGCGTTGCAGCTCATTCTTGTAGCCATCCACAGGTGGTTCGTCCAAAAATGTTTTCAACATAAAGACGCAAAATTTCAGGAGCAATATTCCATCGGATCCTTTGGCATTCACCCAAGGTGATGAAACGAGGGTCTTGAGGTTGAAAAAGTTCTTGGTGAAAGACCGCAGCCCTGGTGTGTAACTCATGCTTGCGCAATAAAGCGTGAAGTATGCATGGCAACGGGCCAACCTGTCAACGATGTTTGTTGTGGAGCCGGGAAAATCCAGAAACCCCAACCTGCACAGGATTATGATGACGCTTCCCACCGTATCTCGGACAACTCCTAATTTGTGCAAATGAAATATGTCGCCACGCAACAACTGTTCAGGGCGGTTGTCATCGTAGGGAATGGTTGACATCACAGGAGGTTCAGCTTGATTCCAAGGACGCCTAGCAAACTGGGTAGAAACCCAAGCTGGTTGTTCGGACACATCTTCAAACGGTGCCTCCGGGGACCCTGCAAGGCATGCATGACACAGGAGACTGTGGTCCTTGGTGGTCGCGTTGGCATATGACCTCGTTAAAGACATGGTCTGTTTATGGAACGCCATATCTCCTTTGATGGCTACCACTGCGCCGTAAAATGTCTCAGAACCTGGCAGTTGCACTCCCGTGTAGAAAAGCTCGGTCAGGTCATTGGTCATTGCGGTGAACAAAGCATCCACCAGTTCAGGTTGTTTTTTGTACAGCCATCCAGCCAATCCAAACAAAAGGCAGTGGGTAAGGTATGAGTGGCCAGTGTAGTTGGTCACTTGCCTTTTCAATGTTTCAAAATCATCTGGACTCAAAGTGGCCTGTTCGTTTCCAAACGATGGTAAATCTGTACGGTTGGACATGTCTGCAGAGCAAGTACAGTTGTTGACGCTGGGGTCATTCAATGAACCCATCGGTGTCTCCATTGCGAACACCAAATAGTTCGTCCTTTTCAGGGCTCGGCCCTCGTCCCCATGCAAAATAATGGGAACCACATTCTCCAAGTGGGCCGCATGAGTATCAAATACTTTGTGCTCACCATGCTGCAGCTGATACGCTCTCCAAAAAGCCCCAAAGTTCATCTTGGGAGATCCAGACCATCCAGCAAAGATTTGTGGGCACTCAGTCAACCAGTATTTCACCCAGGAAGTAGGTTTAACGTGGTACGTCTCGATTTTCTGAGCCAGACCACTGTCAGTGCACTCATGTTCTGTGCACTGAATGTCAACGGGTAAAGAAAAACCTAATCTCTTGAATCTCTGATGCATATCCCGTGATGCATTGGTCAATGTGCCAGGTGCAGCAGGTTTGCCGTGCAGAGCTCTCAGAGACCGGTTTGCACTCTCAGCTGTGGCCTGGGCGAATGGAGCAAGAGGCAATGGATGGCAAGGTGATAGAAAGTTACCGTGCGAAAGGAAGCATACCAAAGAATGAACCAGGGCCCTGACTCCATCCCCCAAAGTCTCTGCAAGATGAGCATCAAAGTGATCACCCTGGTGTGAGGAAGCCGAACCTGGCATGCAGGTCTATGATCAAGGGAAAGGTTGGGACTTGAGAGTATCATCAAAAAGTATCCTTTGGGAGATAAGTTAAAATAGCTATTATTTGGGCAATCATCTTGTAAAGGAACATTGGGCTACTCCAAGGCAATTAGTACCCGGCAAAATCTGGAAGCATTCTGAAAGCAAAATTGTTTCCTTGATGGCTAGTAGAAACAAACTCCGGCCATGCTGAAAGACTGCAAATGTTTGACATTTTTCTCCGGGTCAGGTTCCATCCACGAGCTTGGAACTGTTCAAAACACCGCACGGGTTGAGTTGGTAATCCAACTCAGGATTGTAGGTGCCCAACATCACCAGTAGGTGCTTTTCCCACCCTTGGGAATGCTAAGCCGATTGAACTCGATATCCCATCGCAATGGAAAATGGAAGCAAAACAATGCATCTTTCTAAGAAACACCTATCATTTAGTGGTTACCATGGGCAACATCATTTTTGCTTTGTGGGACATCATGTTCGCAACCCTTGCTCCAACATCCCAAGAAAACAAACAAAAGGCCAAAGGTTGTGAAGGATCACTCATCTTGTTCGGCCTGTGGTTTAGCCATTTTGGCCTTTCCACCACCCGGCTGTGATTTGGCTTTTCCACTCGGCTTAGCAGCCTGTTTGACAGCTGCCTTGGCCTTAGCCTTGCTTTTGGGGACCTTTGGTGGCGCCCGCTGCCTAGGCTCCTCCTCTTTGCCAGCAGCCGGGGATCTTGGCCTGGGCCGGGCAGTAGAGGGATTAAAGCGGTCTTATCATGTCTTATGGTCTTATGCTGGAAGCATGCCACAAAACCCTTAGTTCCGAACTTTGCGAATGCATACAGGGACAGCGAGGCGGCAAGCCTCAAAGATGGGTATGGCAAAGGGTTGCAAGAAGTCATTGGTTGAACATGTGATGCAGGAACTTTACATCATGAGATTCATGAGGCTCACACTTGCAGCGCCCCTCTCCAAGAGTCTTCTCGATATCTTTCTGTAGCCTTGGTGAATGGACTTATCAGCAAAGGTCATCTATC
>VSDK01006309.1:64211-76799 GCA_009767595.1 Symbiodinium kawagutii | reverse complement strand
AGTTGATTCATGTGCGGAAGTTCTGAAAGCTTTATTGCAATCTCTTTGGTCGATTTTGATCCCGCAACCGGCGCAGCAAGTAAAGTTTTTGCTGTCTAACTGGAACCCCTCTGAAATCACAGCCTATGCTAAGGCCAAATCCCCTGATCCGGCAGCCATCATGACTACTTCTGACCTCGGGCGATGGTGAGCTTTGAGTTTCAAACCAACACGTAGTGCTAAAGACATTCACTGACATTTTGTTTGAATCGTCGGTACTCAAACCATGAACTCAAGGTTGCAGACAAGATTCATGAGTACTTCTTCACAATGCTGGCTAAGTAGAAAGAAACACCGCCCAACTTGAAGTTCTCAGAAATGATGTCAGCTCGAGCTTGGGATAGGAGAACCTTAAATTTGGAACTACTGGGTGCTGCACAAACATGTCCAAACATCCTAAAATTTCACCTCGAGAATGCTGTTTCACCGGACAAGCAGCTTCAGGGCGATCGTTGAAAAGGACCCGCTGAACTTCATACCACCATTTGGATGGCATTGCCAGTAAGCCTCCCAAAATCACTGGCAGCTATTGCTGTCTACAATCCTGAGCTCTTAAACCCTTTGACCATCGACATGACATAATGGCATACCGTGCAAGATTGCACAAAACAAAAAATAACTAGGCCTTGCTCTTTCAGCATAGCCAAGGTGGCTTGCTCAAGTGCCATAAAGTAGATGGGCATGGCACCAAAGGAAATCTAGAGGTCTAGCGGTTGACCCACAATCGGTTTGATCCCAAAAGCTACCTGATGCTTTCACTCACCAATTCCACACTGAAGCTGCAATCTTGCAGTGCATGCACTGCCAGCATGCATGGCCAGCGGGGATGCACCTCCTCAAGATGAAGTATCGGTAGAGCGAGTTGAGAGGAACAATGGAATGCTCAGGTTTGAGCCATCTAGCCACATGCAAATTATCATAGGATGATGTGTTTGGTGAGATTTCCGCCTTTTTCTGGAAATCAGCCCGAAGGCTGAAATTTCAGCCCGAATAGTGAAAAGGCTGATTTTCCAGAAAAGGCTAAAATTACAGCCGTTTCGAAGATGTAGGCATCATACCAGGGATATAGGTATCACCCGGCAACGAAGTGTGACTTCACTAATTCAATCACCAGTGACGCTCGCCACAAAGATGGTGCTGTCGTTGCTCTCCCACTTGCAGTGCCCCGGCCTGTTGCGATGGAAGGGGTCGGTCCCAACAGCCAGCCATGATGGTTACATGTCGGTTGGGTCACCAAAGACAGCGAAGGTTCAACATCGGCAATGGTTGAAGTCCAATATAGTCGAACAGGGGAAGTTTGCCAGAGAATCTGATGAATCTGCCAGTGCTGCTGCTTTCTATAGCTGTTGAGCTGCTTGGGATGGGTGGTGGTAGAATTTTGTTTGAACAGAACCCCTCCGCGTCACGGTGGTGAATGGCCGATCTGTACGGTTGGTCAACCCCAAAGGATGGTCAATTGTCAGCATGGTCAGCGTTTGGGCGCGTGATTGTTGTCTCGGATCTACCATTTTCTCGGCATTTCTTAGCCAATATTCGAGATGAATTAACCCCAATCTCTCCAGTTACCTCTGCTCTGTAGTAGCCAGGGATCCCAGGTAGGGACGGGGATGGTCACCTATTATTTAGAGAACTGGAAGGTAGGGAACATTGAACATCGTGTTCGGAATAAAGGCTTAGGAATGATTACATGCCAGAATCATGAATATAGCTCGTTTCGAACCACCATGATTGTGGATCAGCCATTTTTAGCCGTGATCATTACGTAATATTTTGGGCATCATCATGGTCATGCATAGAACTTGTCCAACGTTACCACTACACTATACCACTATCACTACCACTGACCAGTGACCAGATTTTCAATGGGTCGTATCAGCCATGATTGATTTCGATATTGTTATGAACCATCATTGTCAAAGTATTATCACTAAAACGTGATGAACTTTTCGATGTCATCCATCAATGAGCCCTTTCATGAACCATCAAATCCACCATCAATTCACCACTGAATAGCCTCAATGTGAATCAGACATCCACCAGAAACCGTTCATTCACCATCAACAAAAGTAATTCACCAACCAAGCAACCACTATTTTCGATGACCAACCATCCATGAAACCGAGTATCATTACCCATTGGCAAACTAACATAGCAATGGAGAATCCAACATTTATAGCCCTAGTTTCCCAGGTCTTCCGAGCATACAAAGTGATGATTTTCCATTGCTAACTTAGGGACGACCAGAGGGCAGCCATCCATGATTCACCCACTATAAAACCATCATCAAACAACTGTACTTCACCAACAAGGTAACCACTGATTAATCACAAGTATTAACCATCCATGAGCCTCTCGGTTGCGAGTGTTTAGATTGTTTAGTTTCTTTGGGCAAACCCCCTGGAAGCCCTGGCAAAAAAAATGAGCCATTTGACCACCCATCATTTTTTTGGGTAAACCCCCCGGAAGCCCCCCATCATCATTAAAACCATCCATGACCCATGAAACGCACCCTCCAGGTGCTGGGCCTGTTGCGACTTGGATGATGAGCCCCCTGAGCTGAAGGCAGCTGTTGTCCGTTGCTGTTGTTGCGCTGGCCGTAGGTGCGCTCGTTGTCAAGTTATACAAGTCACCATCCATCAGATAGTAGGGTTTCTCAGGATAGGGTTACCTCCAGTTACCATCCTTCAGTTTTTAATCATTTATAGTATTGATAGTCATAATCTAGCAACTACAACTGACTACAACCATAAACTGGCAAACTATAAAACTGGCAAATCATCTATATCCAAGTCATATAACTTTCTCGCTTCACTATGCCACTCTGGCGGCTGAGCCATGCCGTAACGGGACGCTGCGAACAGGTGCCATCCGCCGACCTCCGCTTGCAACGCTTGAATTTTACCAAGGGCGGCTTGCCACGCTACGGAGCTACCGGAGTGGCCTACAGAGTAAAACGGTTGGGGAATGGCTGGTTGGTGCTTGATGACTGGCTTAAGTAGTGAACGGATGGAAGTGGTCAACGGATGGTTCATTTTAGAGGTTAGTTGATGTTTCATATAGTCATTTGGATCGCCTCACCGGCTGAGGTGCTACCTGGGCCACGGATGAGCGTATCGACCGCCGCATCCCTATTACCACCACCAATGGCCCCACGGTGACGAACAGCCGGCGCCAAGAATTGAAAGAGACACCTGGCACCGCGGGCACCGCGGAACCTCCAAGGGCTCCAAGTGGAGGGAGTTGATGCCTAGGGAATCTCAAGTGGTGGTTTTTCAAGTCATAGGGGGCCCAAAAAATGGGGCATTGATTGTTGTTGGTTGTTGTTATAGTTATTCAGTAGTGTTATTACAAGATGATAGTTGTTATTAATGATTTGGGGGCACCCCTATTTTGAGAAACCATCAAGCAGGATCGGGGCGTTGAATGGGTTCAAGAGTCTATCACTTGGATCATGGCAGCTATTGAGAATGGATGCGAATGGTTGCTATCACCTGACCAGATAGCTTTTCATGGAAAGCGCTATCAGATTGCATTTCTATATAGTTCTTTGTAGTCTTTGTTCAGAAGTCTTGGTTCCCAGGGTTCCGTCGTGGTTCCTTAGCAATGATCATGGCGCAACCAGAGTGGCTTGGGGATGGGGCTACAACCCGAGCAACCCAAAATTAGGATTTTCTCGCCTTTTGTTTTGAGAGCACCTGGTTGCTGTTGACACACCTGGTGTAAACCTTCTTGAACTGTTGGAGAGCTACCCTTGCCACGTGGCACTTGTTGTCAGGGGCCCTGGAGCTGGAAATCATGTCCACCCCAAAGCTCAACGTTTGGCGAACGGAGCTGTTTGGGGATGGTTGGTTGCCCCCGGTGTACCCAGGGTGTGACCCGTTGACGCAGCCACGTGGCCCAGGATGATGAAGGTCTTTGCTTCACGCGCACAGCAGAAGGTGGCCATTCAGATCTTCGATGAGCGCCTTGGCTCGGGGATGGTGCCAGGGGTTGATCCGCCAGCTGGTGATTTCAGAGATGGCTGGGGATTACCTACCCTTACAGGTACCTACCTACCTGTTACCTACCGGTAACCATCCCTACTTGGGCTTCCCTGGTTACCTACTCTTGAGGTAAGGATTGGGTACAGCTTGATCTCCGTTCTGCCACGGGTGCTTGTGGCGTGACCATGCTATGCTTCTGACCTGGCTGGTGTGTATGAGCCACTGGCTGCTGGCTGGGAGCGATGAGCTAAGCCATTCGTGGCATCTACACATGTATCCTTTGACCAGGAGCTAAGCAGCTGTGGGATTGTTCTAACTTATAAACAAAAGGTAGGTTGTGAATCATGCGCGAAGCACAAGTTGTTTTTCCACAAGCTTGGTTCCTCAATGAAATTTGTTGTGCCTGTCATGATGTTTGTTGATGTTTCCTCGCGTTGTTCTAGTGCTTATGAATCATGAGCATCCATTAATCATACTAGCCATTGACTAATCACTGTTCGCCATTATTACCCATTGATTATAACCACTATGAAGCGAATGATGGCAAACCATTTTAAACCATTTGCAAACCATAGATTACGGTAACAAATCATGATAAACATTTTTTAAAGACCATGACAACTGGGCTTGACTTAATCACTGTTGACTGTAGGTGAACCATTGATTGCCTTTTGATGCCAGATCCCTATTAGTAAACCCCCAATAGTCATTACGAGGAACCCCCATACCCCCCCGATAATTTCCATATTAAAATTATTAAACCCCATGTCAGATGGTCAACCACCAGCTTTTTAGTAGGTAAACTTGGGTGGATCGAGCTGGATCTGCCACTACTCAATGTCACTACAGGTGTGGCGGCACGGTCTCGGAGGGCAGCTATCAGATCGATGATCGCTTGCGCATTCTGAACTTTGTCTCCGAGGACTTGCTGCCCTTGTGGTGGGACCGCCGCAGCGTTGAAGTGCGTGAATGAGCGATGTTTGAATAGTACTGTGCATCACATACGATTGGAAGATCACATACTATTGGAAGATCACATACTATTGGAAGATCACATACTATTAGTGGTGAATGATCCACCGCTGCGTTTGAATAGTTAGATGACTGTGGATCTGTACTTTGCACCCTGGCTGTTCACATCAAATGAATCAAGTGGCTGTCGGGATGTTCACCCGCACAATTTTGGGATGGTTGAGACCCACATAGCCACTTCTATCAGTGGCAGTGTTACCATGTCACAATGGCACTACAAGGAAAAAATGGGAGCGATACATCTGTGTAAAGCGATGCGCCCTCAATATTTGATGGTAAATCACAAGCGTCAAATCAGATGTTGGAAAGCTCAACTGTTGATGAGCCAGAGTTCACACCATTCACACTTGCGCATTCTGAATTCTTGCATACTTGATGTGGGTACTTGATTTGCGTGAATTTATTCTTTACACTTTTAAGTAACTCTTGGTTTTGTTTTCGTGTCATGACTGTTCTCAAGTGGGTCATACATAAACTTAAACCGTGACCTACCATCATTTGCCATTATTATTATTATTATATATATATTATATCCATTGCTATCAAGCATTGTGAAGCATTTGGAACTTTTTGACCAACCCTTATCAACCCACCACTAGTAATTCACCATTATTAATCACATAATCCTTTATGAACCAGCGCTGGGTCATCATTAATTCACCGGCCTTTACCCATCTTGATTAACCGCCAGTAATTAAGGAACCATTATCAACCCAAGCACTGTAAACCTTTATTACCCTGGTTTTACCCGAGTTAACCACTATTCACCATCACCATCAACCATGATCATCCACCACTATCCACTAGTAACGATGATTAATGATGCTTGGCAGTACTATTACCACCCTATCTACCACTACTATCCATTACTAGTACTGGGCCCCTACTATCTACCTATCAACCACTACTATCCATTACTAATGATGATTGACCACGGCCAAACGGGTCAGGAGACCAAAGACCGGTCCGTCGCCTTGCAAGGTCGCTGCATTCACATTGATCAGGTACGGTGGTGGCGGTCAGGTTCTCTCCCCTGTGGTTCACCATCCGTTCTCAACTATAATTGTCACAGGTTATCAACTCTATGGTGGTTACCAACTGTGATTAGGGTTGATTACCAACTATGACTACCATCCGATGATCAACCCCAATCACGCGTTTAGTTGTTGGCAGCGGACGCTGCATGTGCGAACGGACTGGGCAAGAGCCCGGGACCAGGACCAACCTGGATGGCTCAGCTAAAGCAATCATTTTTTGTGCAGAAATAAACATGTTTGTCCTGGTGCTTTAATATTTCAATCATATTGAATCAACGTTGATCATGTTCAACCTGTCTACCAAACCCAGCGACAACTACCAGCCACTTTTTTGTCAGGCTATCTAAAGATGGACAGTGAAAAACATGTGAAAGCAGGGCCAAACATGCATGGTTTGCAAGTGGCATGGCCCTCTACCAGGTCGCATTGCAGTAAGGGATCATGATGGCACGGGTTGCTACTTGTCATTGCAATCATGATTGCCGTGAATATAATGACTATCACGATCACCACCACCACCACGAACATCATCATCATCATCATCATCATCATCATCATCATCATCATCATCATCGCCCTCCTGACCTGGAATCACCGCTCAGATTTTGGATGTGGTGCTGTCCAGTGAAGCCCTTCACCACATCGAACCAGGCTGCAGGGCTGGAAGATGCTGGAAGCTATGAGTGCTCAGTGCTGATGGGTTTTTTCAGGCCATAGCCATGGATGACAAGACTGATAGGGTTCACTTGGGTCACTAACCATCATTGTAGGGGTTAACCACCTGGATACCACCCATCTACAGAGAACAATGACCTGATGATAAGCTTGCAGCAGCTGATCATGATAAGAATGAGACGCCCGTCATGATTGCTTACCCCTTCTTAAACCAGCATGGAAGCAAACAAATTGCCACACTTTATAGGTAATCTAAACCAGCTAATATTAGCGGATTTTCCATTTCTAGTTTAATTTGTCCAAGTGTATTGCCGTGTCCACCTGGAGATGTTTTAACCGTGGCCTGCATTGAAGCAATGGTTTGGCCTGAGGAGACTTCATTCGAATATCCTGTTGCTTCAGTGACTGTGCCATGTACCTGGCATCTCGCAAAATATGGACCAACTGGTAACTGGTTCTACAATGGTTACCAAATAACCACGGATGGTAGTTACACATTTGTTGCTTGATGCTGCACAAGATGTGCATGGTGCAACAATTGTATAACTGCTGGTTAGTGATGACGAGTGACATAGTGGTCAATTATGGTTGGTACTGTAGCACCATGAGAGCAATATACTCGGACAGGATGAGTTAGGCTCACCGCCTGGTTTGTTGGTACATCTAGGTGGGCACTTATGTTACATACATTTATTCAGCACTTGTACACCATTGTTGTTCAACCGTTATTTAACTAGCTGATTACGAACCATTACTTCACCATTGAATATATGACCGCTCATGTGTAAACCGTTAGTTGGCCATCATTGTGTCATAATCTTACAGTAGTCAAACTTGCAATAGCCATTGATATGTACATCATTCATTGACCATCCTAAACCTGAATCAGAAACCAACCATTCACTGACCGTCAAGTAACCATTATGAACCGGCAGTTCAGCACTATAAACCATTGCCTAATTAGGCCCGTGTCAGCCATTTTACCGGTCCTTAACCATGTATCAAACATCACCACCAGTCAATTCCCCAGCCATTGACCAGTAACCAACCATGAATTAATCATATTTGAGCAGTACTTTAACCATTTTTAGCCATTGATTCACATTTTTAAGCCAATGGTCAGTATTCTTTGTAATTAGAGTAGATTTCTTGGCCATTTTTACCATTTTGACTAGTCCAAGCTATTTTGGAGCCATGTTTAGGCCACCCCCTGGCCATTTTTACCATTCTCCATCCATTTGGAGAGACCAACTGGCCAGGTGCCTGGTCGCGCTTGGGCGTGGACAAGGAGCGCTTGGTGGTGCTGGCCTTTCGGCGGTCAAGGGCGGTCCTTAGGTTTGGCTGGTAGGTTGATGGGCTGATGGGTTGGTGCAGGTTGATGGATGGTTTAGGTTGGGTCAGGGATGGGTGGTTGGGTAAGGTTGGTCGAGGTTGGCTCAGGTTGGAGAAGGTTGGACGGGTTGGTGTTGGCAGATGTTTGTTTAATTGTTTGGTTCTATGTCTTGCATATCTGTCATATACTAAGTCTGTATGTACTTGACTGGAAAATTTACACGCTTATGTTTGAGTTAGCTACTTACCTCGATACTTGTTAGTGAGTGTGTGTTGATTGTTTTGTTTGGGAGGATGTGGGACGTCATGGGGCAATACTGAAAACACCATCAACAATTATGTTGAACACATCATGGCTCACAAACACGGAAACCATCGTAGGTGATATGGCTTTGGATGGTTTTGGCCTTCAACAGGGTGGTTGTGAGATCCCAAATGTTTTTTTCTTTTTTTTTGCTAGAGTTCATAAATACGCTATTGTTGGTTGTAATTCAATGGCGACCGTCCAGCCTATGACGTTCAAATTCATGCTGTGACTTTTCGCTTTCAAGAGAGGGCCTGCCAGTGTCATCCCATAGTCAGTAGCTGAGCAAAAATGTGCTGTTCCAATCACTTTGCGATATTCCACGTCTAATGATATCACATCACCCAGATACCCCATGTATGGCATTTTGACCTACAATTACCTATAAAATGACCCAGTTATGCAGCTGAATATGTCCATGAAGCATTTGGGATTATGTTGACGCATTTGCTACGTGTGATATCTCGTGTCCCAGCAATGTCCGCCCAGTGAATCTTGCCATGGCGTGTCACGACGGGAACCCACCAAGGTGTACAATAGCGAAGTGCCTGAGAGCGTGACGGCCGTGGATTGCAGGAAGATTTGCTTCCTGGACGCTGATCTGCGCTGGTGGATGACTGCTTCCAATGATCAGCAGTAGAATATCAGCAACACAACACAAAAAGTAAGGGTAAGCGTGGGACAGGACCATGAGTATCCATGAGTCCAAGTTTAAAGATCTCAGTTTATTACTGTGAGTCAAAGTTTATACTTCAGCTTTTTTTTGGGGGGGAAGGGTTTTCGATCAAATTGTCACATCGCTTGGTTGCGACCCATATGGGGTACTCAGGAAACTGACCAGGAGAATGCAAAGGTCTTCGCGACATGCATCAGGCGGGCATCAGGAACGCGGGGAGCAGAGGTTGGTTCACAGGTGATTTCTTGGAAGAGCAGGATGCGTCGGGTGATTTTTGTTTGTATTCTCGTGTGATCATATGGGTATATATGTTATTGTTCTTCAAGATTTATGCGTGTTTGTCTTTTAGAGCTGTTTGGAAGGAAACAACTCATAGTCAGGTGGAAGCCGTTTTTTCGAAGCCGTTCATTCCAGGAGGAACATGTCACAGTCAATCCCGAGGATCCTGCAGCGGTACTTGGAAGATGCCAATCGCCCCAGCATGCGGTCCATCTGACGGCCCGGAACGAACGCTGGGATCAGTGGCAAAACAACGGCTGAGTGGTGGGGGGAAGATGTGGCGGCGGAAGATGGGAGCTCTTCATTTCTTGTATCGTTGGCGTGGGAGTGATAGCATACTATCATTTCAGGATGACTTGCGCATTTGCTTTATAGGTATGCGTATATGTGTATGTCAGTATACGATAGAGTGTCCAAACATGTATGCACATGCGTACGTATATTCATGTGTTTGTCATTAATCATGCAATATGATGCGCTCTACCTACTTATGTTATGACATATTCTGAGGACTTGCTACTGGGAGAATTGATGGCTTCGCATGGCTGAGGCAGACACTCAGCTAGCCGGCTGGCCCTGATACCCATGTGGGCTCCCAATGACCAAGCAAGGTGAAAATGATGAATATTTTGAATTGAATGGTTTGAACAATGATTGATGATGAAGGCTTTATACTCTTTAAGTTGTGGATCGTAGTGAACCAAGGATCATTTCTACAAGTATATGCAAGAAGTGAGTAAGAAATAGTGTCAAAATGAATTGATCGTCCGATTGAGGATCGCAAGTGGCGGCGAAGGGTGATGCTTGGGAACGGCGCTTCCTGTGCAATCAAGTCAACAATGACTGGCAGATAGCCATCAACAACAATTGCTGGTATTCATCAACAACCGAACGATCGGGCTCAGCTATTGATCGAAACATATTATGACAAGAAACGTGTGGTAATATCACAGGATTGGGTATGCAACCAAGACACAGATGTGCGGAAACTAATCAATTATGCATAATCAAACTAGTTACGCACTGTTTTTGCAAAGTAAACGCTGCCCAGTGTGTTGATGGTACCTCGCATGTTCCATTTGAAGAGCTGAGCTTGTTGGCTTAGTTTGTTCCTCAGGAGCAGCTCGTGCAGTTGTCCATTTCTCAGGAACGGCGAAGCGGTAAGCCAGCGATCTCATCCCCCCAGAAGGGGAAAGAAAGACCGAGATCCATGAGTCAACTGCACTCGTTTCGCAGTGATTTGGTTTTATCGACACCGTTCCAAGCTCTGACCCTGAGAACTTCCTTGCAAAAATGATTTTGCCAGTGGAGATGTGTTTTGCTGTCCTTTCTTGGTGTCCCATATGCGATATGATAAGCGTGGCAGGTGGAACATCATAGGCCTGAAATAGTTGGGACATTGCTTGCAGGAGGCGTAAGGACCCAACTGTCACAAGTATCTGGGATCTTTGCCATCGATCCTAGCTCCACCCTGCTGTGGAATGATGGGCTCAGGCACAATCGCTTGCAGGAAGCACTCACAGTGCTGCAAGTGCGGTGTCCCGGTGTCGGGAAGAGTCGAAGCTGAAGCCTTCACTGAGACCTTACATTGCGTGAAAGCGGCCTTGAAAACATGAGTTCCCGAAGACATTTTTTCTCTTTTGGAGATGATGGATTTGATAGCTATACTCTTCAAATGTCATGCTTCATAAGCTGAATGTAGACTATCAGAGTCCCTTTGAACGGGTGAGACCCAGGTTCAAGAGACAGTGTACTCTCAATGGCAAATAGCAAGTAGCAGGAAAATCCGGCCCATGACGAGTCACTGGACCAGTGATGGCAATGAACTGCGTTCCTTATACCCCTGAAAATGGATGCTTTGCTTGTTTGAAGCGACCATAACTTTTAAGGTGCCTCGTAGGTAGGGTTGAAGCCATATGTGATGGTAACCCCAAACGTGGCCTGCGCCATGCCCATCGTGGACAGGAGGGGCAGAAGATGTACGCCCAGCAGCAGTGGAGCCGGCACAGTTTTCTTCCTACCACAGTGTGTTCCGCAGATGACTAGAGGAACCGTACAGATGCTCTGGAAGGCTGACATGGAATCTGAAAAACACTTGTAGCAGTTGATTTATTTTTAGTTTCCAATTTTTGGAGGTTTGCCTGTTCAACCTTCAAGATTTTCTGGCTGGTGGTTTCAAACATTTTTGATTTTCCGTAAGAATCATTCACAACTGGTTGGTTGACTAATATTTTTCGTAGGGGTGGTTCACCCACCAGCCAGTTTTTCACCATGCTTTCTGACATTCGACCCCAACCGGTCTTCACCAAGGACTCCCTTTGATTACGGCTTGCGCTGCAGGAAGCAGATGGACACCTTCCAACAGACCATTGAAAGGTTGTGTGACGGCCCCAGTCGGACGCCTTGAAGCCTTGACTCGGGTTTTGGTTTTTAGGCCATAATCATGGCTATATATAGTAATGGCTATATAACCAATATAGCTTATTTATAATGGCTATAAGATTGGCGCATCCTAATGCATATATTTATGATGGCTATAATAGTGGTTTTTAGGATGTTATTGGCTGATAGTTTATCACTCATTATCAATTACCAACACCCTTGGAGTCATGACATGGAGGGTTGACTGGGTCGAAGCAGTGAAGACCCCGCTACATCACATGGGTTTATGACGAATTGCTTTCAGTTCTGATCGTATCATGCGTTGACACACTCATTTGGTGTACCATGGGAAGGACCTGGATTGTGCTGAATCATGCTAACTGCGGCTGATAAAGTAGTTTTACAATGCTTTGCAATGTTTTACATGCCTCACAGATATGGTGGTTTCCCATTGGCAGCACATACTTCTAAACTGCGGTTGTTCATCATCAATGGTCATACGCCCCATTGTGGTGGTCAAGGTGTCCCGTGGTCAAATTCTTTTGCACCCAGCCAGGGCAACCTCCACCGGTGGCTGCTGTTGATAATCGATGTCTATCGCCAGTAGTGATTTCCAGTTGTGGTGGTTGTTGATCACTGAAAGCTATCAAAGTCATGGGTTTTGTGGTCATTAATAGTGATATTACAGCCCATTTCTGGTGAAAAAACATGTTTTTCTACTTAAATGCATACGTGAATACACCACAGATGGAGCATTTGGGAACAGCTCTACACCTATACCCCCCCTCATTTCTGACCCCATCGGTTGGATCCCCATGCGGCTCAGGTCAAAGCAAGGCGCCGGCGGCT
>VSDK01006309.1:31815-56922 GCA_009767595.1 Symbiodinium kawagutii | reverse complement strand
GGGGCCCCCCCCGGGGGGAGCCGGTCAGTGGTCACTCGCCATGGTTTCGTAACGGGGTTGGTTCAGCTACCTTATACCCTAGGCGTCAAAGTTGAAGTTTAACTTAGTATTTGTCAAATGCTAAGTTTTACCTGGTTAAACTTAGTATTTGTTGACTCTGGGTTTATGATAGTTGATGCTGTATATTTCTCATCCATCCACCGGTACTGATCATGAAAGGAATTTGGTTTACCAAGCTTTAAACCTCGTGGCATCCTACTTGCCTTGCTTCAGGCCCAAGGGGTGGAAAGAACCTGTAGAACTGAATGGTTGACACCAACAGACAGTTGGATGGACCCAGCGGTTTTGAACAGCTACTCACTAAATGATAGAGCTTCTATATGGATGCCAGGGCCCAGATAGACAATACCTAAACCAGCCTAAACCATCCCTTATAAATCTGTATCGCCTCCTTTGATCCAACCTTGTCTCGAATGGCCTGTGCTATCCCACGAGCTGCTGTGCGCTGGCTTTGATCCCATGAAGAAGGCCCTCAAAAGAAGCCAGGATCCCAGACTGGAGCCAACCCAGGATTTTTTTCGTCCATGGCCCTGTTGGTTGATCTAAGGGCTTGGATCTCTCGCAAGCTCTTCGCATGAGGATGGTGCGCACAACCCAGTGCACTAGTTCACAGGATACTTTCAAAGTCTTGGATGATTTTTTGGCCAGGATCGAATGTACTAGTAATATTGTACAATTGTATTGGGTTGGTCTTCATGGTATAACCATATCAGAAGCATTCGAAACTGGTTCCAAAAAATCATCAACATCGTTCACTCTTGGGGTCTTCAACTTTCGACCGCCCGCAGCGGTACTAGAGTCCAGCTGGCTCAAAGATGCACGTGTGAACTCACTGTCACTGCTGAATCACTTTTGATGCACAATGGTTTCTAGTCGTCGATTTATAAGTATATGGGATCCCACAACGAATGGTCTGGGCGCGCACTCTGCACCCTAAGCACCGGCGTCACTCAGCATGCCGTCCAGCAAGCCTGATCAGAACCGCGTTGCTCTTTTGAAGGATTTCGGGACATTCTGGGAGTCGATCAATTTTCAATTTTTTGGATGATCATCACTGACCCCTACCCATGTGACAAACAAAGGCTACAAGGGAGGGTCATCCAATCTTAAGTCTTCGGTACGATAAGTTGCGAGGAAATTTGTTTTGAGATTATCTTGAACCCAAGCTAATCCTGACTGCCCATTCTGATCATCACAGGACTTTTATCAAGAGCTGCTGGAAAACGACTATAGGCTGACGAGGTTCAAGGAACTCGCGAAGAGGGAAGGATTGCCGGCTGACAAAGTTGACAAACAACTTCGGGAGGGAAAGGCGCCTTGTTACAAACAGGGAAACTCACAATAAATCCACTACCTCGTTCCTTCCTTACTGAATTGATTTCTTTGTACCTTGAAGGTGCCTTCAGGGGTCACATTCACCTTCCTCGACATCGGCCGAAAAGGGCTCACCGAAGAAACCGTCTGCCTAGCAGGTTTTCATTCTAAAAGTTTTTTCTTAAGAGAGCACAGTTAGTTCCTTTTGCTTTCTGAGCCACTCCCGAATGCCAGATACAAAAGCCTCAAAACACTGAGTTTGCCATGTCCTGGCTACCTTCTTTCGCACTGGATCAACCCACTGAGAAGGAGACGAAGGACAGGCCACGCATTGTTGCCTTATGTTTTGCAATTTTCTTTCACTAATCTTGACAGGAAGCACTGACTGCAGTGGGGAGCGAAAACAAACTTGCAGAAGAGAAGGACTTAGAGGTGGGCAATCACTCTCCAGCTTTCTTGATCAACTAAAATGATCCAGCTTCGGACCAGGATTGGGCTTTGGAAGAGGGCAATCTCCACAGGATGTTGGCTTCGAAGATTTTGAGCTCATATTCACGAACAGCAAAAGCCAGGCATCACTTCAGTGAGTGTGCCAAACAGACCAAAGTAAATCAAAGCCTAGCTAGTGCAGCATGCGTACGCAATGCAATATCAAAGGAACAAACAGTCTTGACATACCAGGAAGAAGGGCTCCAACATGTGCAAACTCAAGAAACTGTGCAGTATGATCTATGAGGACTTTGAATTTCAGTGCAGCTGTTCAAAAAGTCATTTCGTTGCAAGGTACCTTTCACTTACTTACTAAGCGATTTGTGTGCAGGACGCAGGGATTGCGAGGAAAACAAGATCAATCCGGAAGCCAAAGGAAGTTACTCCAACAAAAGACCCAAAACCAAACACTGAGGCTGGCATCGTTTCTTTTTTTTAATCCTGTTACTTGGCGCTTTCCCAGGCAGATCAGCAAGGAAAAGAAAAAGATGAAGAAGAAGACGTTGAAGTTCTGATAGAGGAGGAGGAAGAAGAAGATGCGTCCACAGATGATGAGATAATCGAAATGAGCCCAGCGGAGGTTCAACAACTTGAGAACTTGAGGGCCGCTGTAACAACGCAGAGAAAGGAAGATGAGGCAAGGAAGGAAGCTCTCTTGAGGCTTCAGGCAGAGAGGGAGAAACAGGAAAAGAAGGCTGAGGAGCTGCAACAGCTCTTGGCGGAGACAAAAAAAGAGGCAAAACAAGCAGAACTCTTGAAGATTCAAGCTGAGAGGAAAGCACAGGCAGAGGCGTTCAAGGCAGAAACCTTGAGGATTGAGGCTGAGAAGAAAGAAAAGGAAGAGGAGGCGAAGAAGGCTGAAACCTTGAGGATTGAGGCTGAGAAGAAAGCGAAGGAAGAGGAGGCGAAGAAGGCTGAAACCTTGAGGATTGAGGCTGAGAAGAAGGCAAAGGAAGAGGAGGCGAAGAAGGCTGAAACCTTAAGGATTGACGCTGAGAAGAAAGCGAAGGAAGAGGAGGCGAAGAAGACAGAGGCTGAGGAGAAAGCAAAGGAAGAGGCGAAGAAGGCAGAAACTTTGAGGATTGAAGGTGAGGAGGCAGCAAAGCCAGAGAAAGCAATTGAAGAGAGACCAGGACAGAATGCAAACGAGGCAAAGGAATCCGAGGCAGAGGAAAGGGCTGAGCGACAAGCTCTGCTGGAGATGGGCACACTAGTTTTCCAACTGGAAAGCACCATGAAGAAAATCTCCAACAAACACCATGAGGACAAGAAATACATGATCAACTACTTAGCAAAGAAGTTCCTCGGAGAGCCTGTATTGGGAGATTCCAAAGAAATTCCAGAAGAGGAGATTGACATAGATAGCGAAGATGGAGAAAAGCCAACAGGAAAAGGAACTTTCCAGGCCTGTTTTCTTACTCACATTTTTATTGATTAATCGTGTTGGCATGGTAGCTGAACCTTGTTTTCCTTGCCCTCCAGGATCGTCAACCTTTGACCGCCGAAGTCCCAAAGATTCCTTCGCAAGACTCACTCCCCAACCTGGAGCTTGAACAACATCAGATCGATGCCCAATTGCAGGCCAGCTGCGCTCGATGAGGGATTCAAACATTTTGTTCACAGCTAAAATTTTCCCTGCCTTGCAGGAACAAAGGGCGGTGAGAGCCAAAAGGAAAGCTGAGTTGAGGGCAAAATTGGCAGAACCAAAGAAAAGGGGCAGGCCAGCAAAAGCCAAAGCTGAGGGAAAGGAAGAACCCGAAAAAGAAAATGGAGATCAAGAGGATGAAGATCAACACTCAATGGAAGAAGAAATTGAAGCGAAAGATAGGGAAATGAAAATGGAAAGAGACGTGGAAAGTGATGAGAACAAGCCCAAGGCCAAAAGACAAACCAGCAAAGGTAAAGGAAAGGGCAAAGGAGATCCAGAGGAGAAGCCTGAAAGAAAGAAGCGAAGGAGGAAGTCTGGAAAGGAGAAGGATGCAACAGCTTCGAAGTCCCCAAGCAAGGAAGAAAAGAAAGAGTTCAAGCAGCCTTCAGAGGACAAATGACATTTGCACAATGTGAAAAACATCACCATTAAAAATAATGAATCCTGGAATCCTTCACTGGTCAATTGCGCAAATGATATTGATCTAACATTGATGATCTCTCGTTTGGAATCACCGCTGTTTTTTGGATGTTTACAGCACATGCCAAAGACTGTGTAGGACGCAAAAGAAGATGTAAAGGAGAAAGCAGGATCCAGCAAACGGAAGAAGGAGGACAGATAGCAGTACAATCTTCAATGTGATATTAATATTGATCTCTCATTTGGAACCACCGTTTTTTACTTTCCAAGGGAAATTCATAGCACACTCCAAAAACTGCAAAGGATGTAAAAGAAGAGGAAGCAGAAGCGAAGAAAGAAGAGCAGAAGAGGGACAAGGAGCAATTCACCATCTTGGACATCAAACTTGGATAATATACCATCTTCATTCAGGACAAGTTATATTGATCTCTGCATTTGGAATCACCACTGCTCACTTTCCACTGGATGTTTGCAGCACACTCACAACTGCGAAGGAGAGCCCACAGGAGAAGCCGGCTTTGATGACAGCAAGGAGCAAGGACAGACAGCCGCGCAATTTTGTGCATGTTTCAAATGGAAGTCCACCAAGATTAAGATGTGTAACATTTCCAAATCATAGAACTTTAGCATTCATCCGCGATGTTTGACCAGGGCCCAAGGCGAGAGCCCCGAGCCAAGACTGCAAAGGACTGCCCACACCACTCAATCTGTGTCTTTCGCTCAGTTTTCTGGCCTCGGACAGGAGCAAGAGAATCTTCTCAAGGTTCGCCAAATCGCGAACGATCCTGCCAACATGATGGAGCTGCCACATAACAAGCAACTCGAGTCCTGCTTGTGGCAACCCTAGTTTTGATGTTTGCACAACTGTGTTTTTTTTCAACCATCGGAATGAAGTATGAGGTCTTTCACCTTGAACCCACCCGAGAAGTCGGTCAAGAAAGAATTCTTCGAAACGGCAATCCCAATCAGTGTGTTGCCTTGAGCCCAGCCTGACTGGAATCAATGTATTATATGAATTCGGGGGTGGTTTGGCTCAGGTTCAATGGTGCGTTCTACCTTACCAATGTGGACGACAGCAAGCTGACCTTCCTCAATGAGAGGTTCAACAAGAGTTTCGAGGCGCTATGTACTAATTGAACAATCAAGGTCATTCATGCATGGTCATGCAATTTTCCCTGTGCAGCCCAACGTGAAGAACGGCATCACGATGGGCTGGAATACACATGGTGGCCCGCAAGTGACGTGGGAACCTCAATTTTGATTAATTTTGATTCCATGCTGGCTGATTGCTGTCCAAGGTGGGATTTGGCCCGGTGCTATGCTGGCTGGATCGATGGTTCCACATATTCGTTGCCTGACGTGGAACAGTCTGGCAGCTAAAACTGCTGGAGCAACTTGAACTGGGTCCAGCGACATTTTGATGTTTTGGGGAACTTCCCAGACTGTAGCATATGCTGTCAGTGGCAATGTAGTTCATCAAAATCTGAAAATCAATTTGACAGAACCAAGGCAAAAGATTCAACAGCTAACGCTAAATCAAATAATACTCACAGTCGTCAGTTGGTCAACAAAATGAACGTAGCAAAATGTTTTGATTTGATCACCTGACAGCTGCCGCGAGTCTGATCACGATCAACTTCGAAGCACAAAAAGCGCACCGATGTTCCATGCATTCCATCGCCAACAAGATGCAAACACTCGTTTGCAACAGCATGCGCCAAGTAACACAAGCTGCACAAACTCAGTGCAGTGATGCTTTTCAGTCTGTGCGGCTCAAACCAACCCAGTGCCCACCATTTCGTCCTCCAACGGTTTCCAGAGGTTGCACCAACGATGCCGCCTGCTGCGTGGAAGAACAGCCCGTTAGCATTGACAGCATGTGTGGCATCAATGGCATTGCTGCTCGGGGCACCGCCACAGCTGTCAGACCCCAAGAAGTGCTAATTGCAAACAGCGATGTTTTTCCATTAGCGATTTCAGAATTTCAGACCATTTCCACAAGAAACAAATTCAGGTTGGACATGTGTGACCTGGTGGCATCGGAAAACTATCAGCGGTATGGCCGAGCCTGAGCCTCAGGGATGCATTGCATTGAGTCTTTGCACCTCAACAATGCACGATACATGCATGGATGTTCACACTGCACCAGGACCTGGTCAACTATGATATATTTTCGGGTGCTGGGGCAATCCACAAAGCGTTTGGTCTGAGGCCCAATCATGAATACAGGATTTGTCAGTCAACATGTTCAACTTCAGCTCTGATTCCTCAAACCCTTTCTATTTGATTCCATTTCGGTTGAGGCCAGAATGGACATCGAGTGCTGCTGCCTCAGTCGATTTCTCACAGCATTGAATGCTTCATCATCTATCCCATTTTTGGCCATCAATTACCGATTGCTTAATATATATATATATATATAAATAGAAAACCAAATAATTTATAAATGTGATGGGTTTCCTGCGTGTCTCATATCTTTCGTCTTTAGAAAACCTACATGGCATAGCCCTACTGACCCAGGTCGAACTTTGAAATCCTTGAGCAGGGCGAAGACCACGATATCACAACTGGGCCCGGTCCCCAAAACTAATACTGCTTACTGCGGCTGCAGGTGATTCATTTGAAACCTGAGATGTGGTGTTTGTTTGCCAAATGCCACTGCAGGCGTGGATTCTACAATGCCGTTCTGGGAACTTTGAGGTTGGTTCCTGATGGTTTAATTACCATGGGACCACCGTGTTCCACATTCGTGTGGATCAGCTCCAGTGGTCATCAACGATCCGCAGAAACACCCTACGGTGATGAAGGGCTGTCTTGGGTGAACAAAGGATCTTTGATACTCGACTTGAAACAAATGATTGGATTGCGCCAGGTGGCATTAGTTGGATGATTTGCAACAGGAAACAAAAAACTCTAAGCATGACGACATTGCACAAGGTATCCGATCCCATTTGATGATGATGATGATGATGATGATGATGATGATCAATGATGATGCTGATGATGGTGATGATGATGATGATGATGATGATGATGAATGATGATGATGATGATGATGATGATGATGATGATGGCGGTGATGATGATGATGATGATGATGATGATGGCGGTGATGATGATGATGATGATGATGATGATGATGATGAAACCCTTTAAAAACCGCCATTTTGCAAGGCGACCTTTCAAAGATTTTTGGGGTCCCAAAAAGCTACCAAAAGGTCGCCTTTTAAAATGGCGGTTTTCAAAGAATGATGATGATGATGATGATGGTGGTGATGATGATGATGTTGATGATGTTGATGGTGATGATGATGGTCATAAGATGGCCCTATATATATATATATTTCCTGGTTTTTCACCCCGGGGAAAGATTGTCACGGGAGAGATTTCCGTAGCATCTGGACCTGTTGCCCAATGGGTGTGGCGCTGTCTCATGCTTGCACTTGTTTACGAGGGCAAGCTTCGGGGCAAGTGACGGTGGTTCGACTCCACCCAGGTCCGCTTTTCTTCTCCTTCTTCTCTTCCTTCCCTTCCTTTCCTTTCCTTCCTTTACTTTACCTTCCCTTCCCTTCCTTTCCTTCCCTTTCCTTTCCTTCCCTTTCCTTTCCTTCCTTTACATTACCTTCCCTTCCCTTCCTTTCCTTCCTTTACTTTACCTTCCCTTTCCTTCCCATTTACTTTCCCTTTCCTCTCTTCCTTCTTTTACTGGTCCTTCCCTTTCCTTCCCTTTCCTTTCCTTCCCTTCCTTTCCGGTCCTTCCTTTACTTTACCTTCCCTTCCCTTCCTTTCCTTCCTTTCCTTCCTTTACTTTACCTTCCCTTTCCTTCCCATTTACTTTCCCCTTCCTCTCTTCCTTCTTTTACTTTACCTTCCCTTTCCTTACCTTTCCTTTCCTTCCCTTCCTTTCCTTTCCATCCTTTACTTTACCTTCCCTTCCTTTCCTTTCCATCCTTTACTTTACCTTCCCTTCCCTTCCTTTCCTTCCTTTACTTTACCTTCCCTTTCCTTCCCATTTACTTTCCCTTTCCTCTCTTCCTTCTTTTACTTTACCTTCCCTTTCCTTCCCTTCCTTTCCTTCCTTTACCTTCCCTTTCCTCTCTTCCTTCCTTTACTTTACCTTCCCTTTCCTTTCCTTCTTTTACCATCCTTTACCTTCCTTTCTTTTCCTTTCCTTCTCTTGAGTGCCCTTCCTTTCCCAAGCTTCTACATACTCTTTCTAATTTTTTTTGTTTGCTTATAATTTATTTAATTGGCTTTTTTTCAAGCAAGGATGTGATTCCTTTTGATTTTGTTGGTTGCTGATTTCTTGATTATAAGGGTGCCCAAAAACATAATAGTTTCGATTTAATCCCATAAGAATGATATAAGGGGTCTCAGATTTGAGAAACCACTCCTTGTTAAGGTTTCAAAATGGTTGCTGGAAAACATGGCAATATGCAACCGACTATTGGCACATGCTTGTTCAGGATCGCATCCCGTGCTTTTTTGCTACTCCTTCTTGCTACGGTGCGGGGTGTTTACTCATCCCTGGAGCAACCCAGCAGTTCGACGATGCGTTATTTCCCGGACCTTGTCCGGACTGGGAAGCTGATTCAACAGCACTTGGGAAATGCATTTTGGAACACCACCTTCTTGTCAGAGACTCAGCTTACAAATATTAATAGATTGAATTTATATATATTATATATCGCTATGTTCTAGTTTACTGCAATTGTCGAAACCAATTTTCGGGGTATCCGAACTTCTTGCGCCACTGCAGTTGGATGGGCAGCTGGGGTGCAAAAACACCGAAACCTTCATTCTTGTGGGGCTCTTCGTCGTGCGCTCAAAAGCCTTGGGGTCCCCCACCATATGCATGCCATCAGCCTCACAGTTGTGCCTCCCAAGGCCATGGTTGGGCAAACTACGTCGTACCCTCACCAAAAGCCATCGTGCTAAGTTGGCAGCAGCCGCCAAAGATTTGAAAGTCACCATCAAATCCCAAAGCAAGAGTGGAAAGAAGTCGGTGTCCATGCCTCAACATGGCAAACAACATAATTTATATTATATGAATTGATATGATTGCAAATAATTGATATTGTTGCTTTGAGGTTCACTGGTAGAACTCTGACTGATCACATGTCTCTCTTTGCTCCTAGGACTGGAGGGCCAGGATTAAAAAGCACGCAGGTTTATCCAGATGGCTTTGGACAGAAAATTTGCTCGCTCCACAAGCTCCTGATGGACAGTCGACTGCGGTGAATTTTAAGTTGTTATGTTGGAGACAGGTCATGGTTTCAGTAATCCAGTTTATTAGTACACACCATCAATAACAAGGATGCCATCATTCAGAGCGTATATATCAGGCAGGTTTTGGCCATTCTTGGGGTAATCAGCTTAGTCTCAAACTATGATTGCGTTGGGAAAGAATTCTGCATTTCCACATCAAACCCTGGCCTTCCCAGCTGCTTCACCTTCGAGGAGTCAAAGGGCCTAAAACTTCAGGCTGCAATCAAACGGCAATGGTTCCAGATGCGAAGTGGCAAAGTGGGTCCAGCCAGGGGCTCAGGAGTGCCACCCAGCATCAACTAGGCGGGGTTTCCATCAATATCCAACACTTCGTTTCGTTTTGACCCCAACATCATCAGCCCATGAGGTGGATCATCTTGCTTAGTACCATGTAAACGCAGCCATCAATTAAGTCATGGGTCGAACCATCCCTCTCCAAAATTGAATTGTGTCAGATTTTATATCATGGCCAGTCCATTGCGACGAAATGCCTCTGAGGTCAAGCACCGTGGTGCTTGGAAGAAAGCTGGTTTGAGGCAGCTTGCACAGTTTGTTGCCAAGAGCAACAAAAAACGCTAAATGAGGTTGCACATCGGGTCCATGACAGGCTGCTGGGGTTCAAAGATGTACCAAACTAGATTCAAAATGTACAACATGTGAATCCAAGCTATCTCTCGAGAGTTTAGTCAGGTTTCTAGGTGACCCATAGCAGCAAGCCAGCCCCTTGGACCGGGGCGCCTCTGCAAAGTTTCTGCGAGAGCTGATTTTGCTGGCCTGCCAGCAAGCAGTTGTGCACTAGGGGGCTCGAGGCTGACCATGGTGGCATTGGTTCCACTAACACCAGCACTACATCGCTGAAATGTATTGTGATCAACATAAAAATGTTAACTGTTACCACTGAACCTGCAAATAACATAGTTTTTCTAAATCCACCATCCACTGCCCTGGGTTCAAACATGGTTGATGGCAAATTTATGCTGTTTTTATTGTTTTGGGAAAATATGCAAAAACTATGTCGCGTGAAATTGCGTGAAATCCGCGTGAAATACCAAGTTTAACCGTGAAATACCAAGTTTAACCGTGAAATACGCGTGAAGTAGGACCCCAAAAATCACACCGGTTTGAACCATGTTTTTTCATCCTCGTCCTCATTTCAGCCCTGCCAGTGCAGACCTCGCTTTCTAATTGAACAATCTTAACTGTTTCCAGAAAGAAAGTGACAAAAAACGAGTCATTTCGCAGCGTTGCGCATCTGATTGCTTCGAATCTGTGCCTTTTGCTGGGATTCACATGGGGCATACAGCAAGAACACAATATTTGCAGTCGTGTGCCTAGCCATTTGGGTCATTTTTGAACTTGTAGGCAAACCTTTGTCCAAAACCACCGCTCCCTGGGAAATGGAAACGGGGAATGAGCTCAGAGAGCACATGAAGAAGGCAAAGCTACGAAGATCCAAAGCTTTGTCGCCCACAAGCATGGATTCCACAGGAAATGCTACCCCTGCTGCTGCTACAACACCGCCTTCAAAGCCAAATTCCAGCGAACAAGGCGGGGGATCAAATCTTTTGAACTTTTGCAGTTTTAAGTTCAACCATTATCATTGCAGAATTACAATTTCCTCTTGATCCCTTTTTTTCAGCATTGCTTTGCCATCACCATTCATAAACAGTCTTCATCGATTATTGATTTGATTTTGTTGTGATATGATATATTACATTAGTTCGTTCTGTGTGCCCATTGTGCCTGCAGGCCCAAGAAGGAGGAAAATCATTGTAAAGGTGAAAAGAAAATCACATCAGGAGAAAGTTCACCCCGAGGACAACGGAAAAAAGCAGGAGGCACCAAGTGGAGATGAGAAAGATGAGACTGCACATCACAAGAAAGAGGAGAAGGAACATCACAAGAGCAATGATACAGATGAGAAGGAACATGAGAAGAAAGATGAGAATGAACATACGACAAAAGATGAGAAGAAAGATGAGAAGAACGATGCGAAGGAGAAAGATGGAAAAGATCAAGGCACCACAGCTGAAGGACTACCTGCAACGGAAGATGACACCTTTCCTGAAACACTGAAGCGAGCTGATTCAAACCCGGACTCTGAAGCTGCAACACTTTGTTGGGCAACTATGAAACCTTTGGCCGAGTCTTATCCCATGGGAGGGGACTCGCAATGGAGACAGTTTGCAGAGGACCAGTGGCCAAGCTGGAATTGGCCACCGGCAGGATGGCGGCCAAATGAGGACCAACGTGCTTTCCATGACGAACAGAGCCCCTTTCACAAGTTCAAGACCTTTGATTGGGATGATTACGCGAAGCGGGTCAGACATCAGCTGCGCCATGGTGATGACACTACCTTGCAATCGACCTCCCCAGGCTCTGCCCCAAACAACAGCAGTGGAACCGCTACAAGCTCTTCCCCCCATGCAAGCCTGGCCCGCACCCAAAGCGATGGATTGCTCAGTGAAATCCAATCGTCAATTGGACCAAGCGCCAGTTTGGTGGCTGACCAACTGGCCCGGGCTACCACTGGAAGCATTCTGGATGCCCCTGAAGATGTTATGAAGAAGGCTTTGGAGGAACAGGCACGAGCAAAAGAGATGATGAAGCTTGCCCAGAAAATGATGACGGAAGCTTCAAAGAAAACCGATGAGGGAAGCACAGCGGAGGCATTGAGGATTGAGGCTGAGAAGAAAGCAAAGGAAGAGGAGGCGAAGAAGGCTGAAACCTTGAGGATTGAGGCTGAGAAGAAAGCAAAGGAAGAGGAGGCGAAGAAGGCTGAAACCTTGGGGGTTGAGGCTGAGAAGAGAGCAAAGGAAGAGGAGGCGAAGAAGGCTGAAACTTTAAGGATTGAGGCTGAGAAGAAAGCGAAGGAAGAGGAGGCGAAGAAGGCTGAAACCTTGAGGATTGAGGCTGAGAAGAAAGCAAAGGAAGAGGAGGCGAAGAAGGCTGAAACCTTGAGGATTGAGGCTGAGAAGAAAGCAAAGGAAGAGGAGGCGAAGAAGGCTGAAACCTTGAGGATTGAGGCTGAGAAGAAAGCAAAGGAAGAGGAGGCGAAGAAGGCTGAAACCTTGAGGATTGAGGCTGAGAAGAAAGCGAAGGAAGAGGAGGCGAAGAAGGCTGAAACCTTAAGGATTGAGGCTGAGAAGAAAGCAAAGGAAGAGGAGGCGAAGAAGGCTGAAACCTTGAGGATTGAGGCTGAGAAGAAAGCAAAGGAAGAGGAGGCGAAGAAGGCTGAAACCTTGAGGATTGAGGCTGAGAAGAAAGCGAAGGAAGAGGAGGCGAAGAAGGCTGAAACCTTGAGGATTGAGGCTGAGAAGAAAACAAAGGAAGAGGAGGCGAAGAAGGCTGAAACTTTAAGGATTGAGGCTGAGAAGAAAGCGAAGGAAGAGGAGGCGAAGAAGGCTGAAACCTTGAGGATTGAGGCTGAGAAGAAAGCAAAGGAAGAGGAGGCGAAGAAGGCTGAAACCTTGAGGATTGAGGCTGAGAAGAAAGCGAAGGAAGAGGAGGCGAAGAAGGCTGAAACCTTAAGGATTGAGGCTGAGAAGAAAGCAAAGGAAGAGGAGGCGAAGAAGGCTGAAACCTTGAGGATTGAGGCTGAGCAGAAAGCAAAGGAAGAGGAGGCGAAGAAGGCGGAAACCTTGAGGATTGAGGCTGAGAAGAAAGCAAAGGAAGAGGAGGCGAAGAAGGCTGAACCCTTGAGGATTGAGGCTGAGAAGAAAGCACAGGAAGAGGAGGCGAAGAAGGCTGAACCCTTGAGGATTGAGGCTGAGAAGAAAGCACAGGAAGAGGAGGCGAAGAAGGCTGAACCCTTGAGGATTGAGGCTGAGAAGAAAGCACAGGAAGAGGAGGCGAAGAAGGCTGAACCCTTGAGGATTGAGGCTGAGAAGAAAGCACAGGAAGAGGAGGCGAAGAAGGCTGAACCCTTGAGGATTGAGGCTGAGAAGAAAGCACAGGAAGAGGAGGCGAAGAAGGCTGAACCCTTGAGGATTGAGGCTGAGAAGAAAGCACAGGAAGAGGAGGCGAAGAAGGCTGAACCCTTGAGGATTGAGGCTGAGAAGAAAGCACAGGAAGAGGAGGCGAAGAATGCTGAAACCTTGAGGATTGAGGCTGAGAAGAAAGCGAAGGAAGATGCTGAGAAAAAAGGTGATACTCCCAAAAGCGATGATGCTCCCGTTGATGACAAGGCTGAGAAGGAGGAGGCTAAAAAGAAAGAGCTGGAAAAAAGGAAAGCTGCAGCCCATGCAAGGTACATGAGGTATTATCGAAACATCCGTCGTCAGGGCCACAGTTGGTGTCATTGCCAATGTTCTTAGAACTAAGTAACAAGTGCATAGTAAATGGTATAGATTTGATTGCATTACTGGAAACATTGCAAACAGTTTATTCGATGATGTTTCGATGCTCGCTAAGACAAAGACACACCCAAAGAATTGCGACTCATGGGGGACGAAGCCAAGGGAAGCAACTTGACAGCACATACCTGATCCAACCTGCTGAAAAAATAAAAGCACTCTTTATTGGGGAACAACATTAGCAATTAGTCTGCTAACAGTTTCCTTTTTTTCATGTAGTACGTATCATTGTATATTACTATTTTTGTGACATGATTTGCAATCTGAGGCAAAAGTCTCAACGCAATTCTTTTTGATGCTTGGGTGCAGTGTGAAGAAGGCGAATGGTCGAAAAGCGAGTTTTATTTGAACATAAAAACCCGACACTCTTCCAAGAAGCGAGGAATTCGTCGCTGGCTATTGCGCCACGAGATGGATGAAAAATTCACTCACCCTGTTGCTGAAGCCATGCGTGAGCATAAGATCACCGACGAAAATTTATGGAAGAAGGAAACAAGATATCATCCAGAGCTCCCTCAGAAAGAGGACAGGTGGCATTATATCCGCACTTCATTTATTACAGCTGCTAACCAGTGATTTAGCCATGTTCGAAATATCATCAACAAAACGAGATTTATATTGTTATCCCTCGAGTCCCATATTTTTGTTTGTCAATAATCTGTGTGCGTTTGTGCGTGTGTGTGTGCTGTGTGTGTGCGGTCCATACCATACTGCAGGAGTTCAGGCAGTTCTTATGCTTGTGCGACGATGCTGAAGAAACAGAGGTTTCAGAAGAGATCGAAAGGCTTTTCCAAGCAGTCGACCAGGAGTCCTCGTCCAGCAGCTCATCTCAGGAAAAGAAAAAATCCAAGAACACCCCAAAGAATGAAGGAGTCTCAAAGCGTGGCAAAGGTGCAGAGAAAACCAAGAAAGACAAGAAAAAGGTGAAGAAGGCTGCAACATGCTGCAACCATTCCAATGTTTTGTATCATCACCAGGTGGCCAGTTCAGTCTAAGTTTCCTGTTTGTATCCAACCCTGATGTCGTTGACCGGCCAGGCAAAGAAGAAGGACAAGAAAGAAAAGAAAGAGTTGACAGATGAGCAAAAGAAGATAGAAGAAGACAAGTTAGCTGAAAGACAAATGCTCAAAGATGCCAAGAAGGCCTCACTATATGTGTTGTGCCAACACAGCCAACAATGCACGCTTGTGTCAGGCTCTTGCAGATGCAAGCACCAAATTGAAGTGGGCAATTGGTTTGCAGCCAAACTTGGCAAACTTGCTGGGGCCTCACACCCATTGCATCACAAAAGTGTTTTATTGTTGTCGCTTTCTGAGGAGTGAAAAGTATCAGGAATCCGTGAAGGCCGACTACGACGAGAAAAAGGATAAACTCGAGGCACTAGAAGTTTTCATACTAGCACTGGCGTACTGTCATTTTATACACATACTATACAGCAGCTGTTTGATCTTTTCGATAGGGTTTCTTTCCAAGTTCACTATACTTCCATTACGAAGGCAAGCCGGGGCTGTCTTCAGAAGGCAGTGGATGCGGCCGAGGCAAGGTTGGTATGACTTAGCACTCATGTCAATATCCCTATAGTCACTATACTAGTCAATTAAATTGCTCGAATGCAATGGGTCAGGTGACTTTGGAAAAGATTGCTGAGTGTGACACAGCCCGCAAAGACCTAGAGCAAGCGTGTGAGCCTTTGAAGCTGAAAAAAAGCAAAAAGGCATAGGACATGCTAGCTAGGATGTGGCATGGGTAATTGTGCGAAGGAAATTTCCTTCCTGGGGATACAACAATACAATTTCTTTAACGACTGAACACTTCAATATGTGCCTAGGAACTAACACTAGCACTGTTGTGTTTTGCTGGCCAGCTGGCATTGCCCAGTGCCCATCGTAGTCTCGTGAGGCAGTACAGGCGTAGTTGTGGTCTTACGATTACCGTTGGGGAGCACCCATACTGCGCATAGGTACGCCAAAGCCTTGCCACTGCTTCAAGAATTAATGTCTAGAACAATGAAACGTTGAATCACTTTGAGCATGCTGCATCCAAGTTAATTAGCAAGTTTTCTGTTTGGCAGCAGTGGCAGGGAAACAGTTTTAGCAAACCAATCGAAATGATACTCAACGGCAGTCCTGGTGCTTCGTGGCACAGATGGGAAAAACAACGAGTCGAGTACGTGAGAGCATGCTGCACTTTATTCACACGTGTGTGGCAATGTTGTTATTAGCCACATGTGCTTGCAAGAATAAAAGCACAAAATGCAATATTGCAATGCGCTATGTGCTGCAATGCCTGACAGGTACATCCGCTTCTCCTTTGGAGATGGAGGTGTGTGAGAGGATTGCTTCTGGGGCAGCTTGTTTTATTGAATGGCGCTTTTGAATGATGTAGCATTTTGCACTGTGCAAATGTCATCAATGCAGTGTGCAAATGTCATCAACGCAGCGATGCTAGCTAAAACACATTTGAGGAAACAAGCGCCAAAGGAGCTATGAGATCAGCAAGAACAACTTTCAAGGCATGCCCATAAAACCACACATTCTTTGTGCAGTCTTGGTTGTCATCAAGTGTGTGTGTGTGTGCTTGTGTGTTGCTGAATTTACTTGAAACTCTCCCAACCGCAAGACTCTCTTGCCTGAGGAAGCGAAAGGGAACACCAGTGATTGGACTACAAGACTTGCAAGCTATGCCCCAGGAAATGCTGCTCGTGATTTTTACCGCAACAACCCGCTTCCGGTGGACACTTGGTGTGAGGTTGATTGTATTTATATAGCGCTAAATCATTTATACTCATAATATCTCATAATCATTGAGTGCATCAACCCCTTTGAAATGTGTATGCCAGGCACAGGTATCATGTTTTTTGGAATCGAATCCATTATGCCCATCTAATTGGCCCACCACGCAATGTTGTTAATGGATATCGCCCCAGCCCAGCAAATTGAATATAATCCACCAATCCACCATCAAGCTGGATTGCGCGTTTTGGAGTCAGTGTTTGTAAGGAACCTACATATGTGAAGGTCTCTGTCAAGCTGCCGAATGATTCTACCGGGGAAGCTGCCCTTCCTTTGCTCACGCCTTTTGATGTGGTGAAGTACCTTGTTTCAGACTGTGGTCTACACCTTCAAGACCAGTTGGTTGCAAACTATTGGAACCATCTCGAGTTTGTTCGTGACCCATGGGCGTTGGATACCAAGAGTTTTCGACAATCTGCTGGGAAATTGGTCTGGCCTTTGGGGTTCTATGGCGACGAAGCTGTGATAGGCTTAATCAATGCTCCCACCAACCACATCCTGGGTCTCTACCTCAACTTCCCTCTCTACCGGCCGAAAAGCACCAGATTAAGTCGCTACCTCCTGTTTTCCATCGAGTCAGAACGAATCGTGTCCATGGAGGAGTCTGTGCATCCAGTTCTAGAGGTTATCAAGGATTCATTGAATGAGCTGATTTGAGTTGGGGTGAACGGGAGAAGGTTTCTTCTTTCTGAAATCAGAGGTGATCAGGCTTTCTTCCGATCGATATTCAAACACCAATCCTGGTGGACGGCTACAAAGGTTTGCTTTCGTTGTCGCGCTGTTGCTGGCCCAGGGCCTTTGAGCTACACTAGGTATTGCAGCAATGACAACGAAGGCTGGCGGTCAACCGAACGCTCCACAGAAGAGTTCCTCGTTGAGGAGCTGCCTCAGCAGAACCAATGCTACTTGTTTCCAGCTGATTTGGTGTAGCTACTTTATAATGTGTTGAAATCTTTGAAACCTCCTCAAACAACAATGCGTTCCAATTGTTTACAATGTTCCTGTGCTTCGCTCAAATGAGGTCCACTTGCAGATGTGCATTTCTTTCATATCTCTCTCCTGAAGCATTGCACCCTTCATATATTGAACCTGGGTCTTCTCGCTATTTCAAACGGGTCAGCTCTGAGCCTTCCACTGCAGATTATTGCAAAATACGTTGGCGCTGCTGTTTTTTTTTGCTAGCTAGGATGTCTACCCCAGTGTCTACCCCTTAACTACTTAGCGAATGTGCTTGCTGGTTTGTTCAGTCGGAAAATGTTTGGTTATCTCAGAAGCCTACTGCTTCTGCGCTTGTCCAACTTAGGGGAATGCTTCTCGACCTGCAAGTCTTTGGTGACACGGCAGGGGGCTATGAGGTCCCAGTTTCGACAGCCTTTGATGACTTTGTGGATTGGAGAAAGCGGATGAAACTGCAATGTTCACAGAAACGATTTTCTGCAAAATCTTTGGTGAAAGAGACTACATATGGGTGGTACCTCAACGCAAAAGGGTACAACGCTAGGATCGTTTCGCTTTGGTTGATGGACAAGATCATCGAGGTCAATGCTGCTCCTGCGTTTGCTGATCTGGATCCAAGACTGGGGGTGGCAGAAGTTGCGCTGATACTCAACTGCACTGGTGTTGGGAAGTCAAATTAGGACTGCGTGTGCTTTTTGAGTTCATACCCTGTTTGATGCATGCTGCGGGTTTTGGCACAAGAACCAGGTGTGAACTGTAACTGTCGCTGAGCTTTACTCGCCATGGATGGCAACCAAAGAGAGAAAAATCCAGATTCACATCACGAAGATTGGGTCACTATTACTATTGTCACTGTACTTGCTTTGTTTGCAGGGGTGCTGCTGTGGTTTGTTCGCTGGACCATTTGCAAACTTTCAGATTTGATTCAGTGTGGCTCACAACCTCCGGTTGTAAAGAACCAACCAACAAACTTGAAGGAGAAAGAGGTACAAGACCTACGCGACAGCTTAGACACGTGCCATCAAGAAATCAATGCTCTCAAGTCTGAACTTGTTCAGAAGAGAGAGGAAATTTCCAATTTGAAAAGCAAGACTGTTTTTGTGACAAAGACTGGCCATTGTTGGCACTTAGATCCTCAATGCCGATGTTTGAAAAACAATGGGCACTTGCAAGGGGTTCAAAAAATTCCCTGCAGTGCTTGTGTGCGCTGAGATTGTGCTACATTGCACAATGGTTTTGCTGAGCGGTGCGCGATGCGCGAAACAAAAATGATTCTTGCAGTCACTATCGAAATAAAGCATGCAACGCTGTGATGCCTGGACAAGTTGAACAAACCATATCAATCGATTAATCAATATATCCACCTCTCTTGCATCTAGCCCAGGAAAGCGATCAACCGTTTCTTCGCGCTTTCGGAGCGCGCCTCGAGACACTTGTGGCTTTGGCTCTTCAAGCTCGTTCCGCCATCGGGTGGCAGCGCCAGTGAGGCCACAATAGCAGGCTGTGGTTGTATTCCTGACCCGTTAAATTCCAATGGCTTATCTGGTGGGTCCTAGTCCATGGACTTATAAAGTTTGTGCCATATATTTTTCCAATATAATACAAGCTTGATTGCTAGCTCGACTGGGGCCACCCCTTGGGAGACCCTTCACCCACATCATAGGTCAAAGGCTGATGGCTAGATCGATTGGGGCCACCCCTTGGGAGACCCTTCACCCACATCATAGGTCAAAGGCTGATGGCTAGATCGATTGGGGCCACCCCTTGGGAGACCCTTCACCCACTGATCCCCCTGGGTTGACCCTTGGTTATGCTTCGTCTTGGTCAGATCATAGGTCAAAGGCTGATGGCTAGATCGATTGGGGCCACCCCTTGGGAGACCCTTCACCCACATCATAGGTCAAAGGCTGATGGCTAGATCGATTGGGGCCACCCCTTGGGAGACTCTACACCTGCTGATCATATTGGGTTGACCCTTGGTTATGCTTAGTTTTAGTCAGATCATAGGTCAAAGGTTGATGGCTAGATCGATTGGGGCCACCCCTTGGGAGACCCTGCGCCCACTAATCCCCCTGGGTTGACCCTGGGTTATACTTAGGTTTGGTCAGATCATAGGTGAAGCTAAATTGTGACTTAGGCATATTATAGGTGTGGTGGGTTGTGACTCGAAATGTTTCATTATATTGATGTGCTTCTGGTAATCGTAAATTTTGGAATATGGATATGGGTATGCCCAAACCATTGAACGCCAAAATTGTTGGGTGTTCCAATGGGCATGGTTATAATGAATTTGGTTGATTCTGATCCACCCCAAGTTTGTCGTGTGGCTAGATAGCTTATAGGAATTACTTTGGAATGGAATCCTGCTGTCTATTGAAAACATTGGGTGGGCTGCTAGCATTGGTGAAACCTAGGTCAATGCACCAGGCCACTGAGCTCCAACGTGCTGGGAAAACTTATTTGCTGGCCTTTCGCAAATTGAACCGCATGTCTATGTCGATGGACAAGTTGGCGTGGGTGATGGTGCCAAAATGGCATGTTCCTTGATTGCGCTGTTACATATGCATATGCGTATCTTAATCTCAGTTTCCACTAGTCTAGCATCAGGCTGAAAGCTCACCTCACCTGATTGGTTTTGAGCCATGATGACAGCTTGCTCATCCTACCTCACCCCACTGGCCGAGGCTTTCCATCACCTGGTGGTGGATATTGGAAGAGACCGCTTGAACAGCCGTTTTTTTCATACATTCACCGATGAGGATGGTATGATGGTTCTAAAACGTTGGGCTAAAGCAGCGGGAACTGGAAAGAATCGCGAGGGAACCATAGCCAGAATCAACCGAATGAAGCTGAGAACTTTGAAGTGGCGCCTGAAGATGTGAAAAGATGGTGCGTGCACATCTGTCATCATAGGCTAAGTTAAACTTAGTATTTGCTAGTTAAACTTAGTATTTAGCAAATACTAAGTTAAACTTAGTATTTGAGCAAATGCTAAGTTAAACTTAGCCTTTGGACTTGCAGGGTATAGATCCTTATAGGGCGTAACTAACCATGGTTATAACATGCTATAACCCCAGCTGCACATCCAAGTACTGCATATATTCTCTCAAAGTTGGCTGGAATTGTCCAGTTCGGAGCCCAACCCGTTGGTTTGTGGGTGTTGGTCATACGTGGTTAGCATGCTGATTTCCATGCTCAGGGATCCCTGTCAGTCAACGGGCGGTTCATGCACCATGGTTGGCCCACGGTGGCCGCATTGTTATTGATTGTACTAACCATGATTGGTACTCTTGTGAATGTTCGAGTGGTGGTGACTGGTCCAAAATCTGTGCAGCACATCGTGGAGTCGAAGATTGCTGCTGCGCCCAGTTGCACAGGCTCTGCTGGAGGAAAAGCAGCAACTGCACCAGCAGCTCCTCAGCGAGCAGGCCCATCCTCACACAGTGGCATGGCACCTTGCCTGGATGGATGTGTGCGCTTGCCTCTGCTTAGATGGCATCGGGTGAACCCTGCGCCCCTTCTAAATTGCATCCCAGAGATGTGCAGGTGCCAGTTGTTTCTGGGAACTAGACAGATCAATTGTCCCTTTTGGAGGCTCACTGGTGGCTGGTGTTGACCGATTTTGTCATTGTTCATCGTTCGGTATCAATGATACAAACATCCGGCTTCTTCGGGATCCTGAGCCGTTATGAGCTCCTCAAAGTTCGCTGTTCAACTGTTCAAGGGAACTGTATATTTCACTTTGATGAACGCCTGGCATTCACAATAAATTGTTTGTTTTTCAATTTGTTTTCGTCACTTGGAAGTTCTCAAACCAACCATCAAACATATCCCAGATATTTCATGGCTGCAGTACCCCAGTGGTTGATGGTGGACTGTTGGGCCGTGCCGGTTTCCGCAGGCTGAGGCTGAACAGCGCCTGCAAGCATTGAGGGAGATGGGTGCACAGTAAGCGCACTGCCATGGGAGGCATGCGAAGTCAAGCAGTAGAACATGGCGTTGCACACTTCTGGCAGCACAGAAACCAAAGAAAAGATGCACCCTTACAATTGCTGACAGCTTATTACTTCAGGTTTCTAGTAGATCATTGTGGGGCTGCCATACCACAGCGGCAGAAGTTACTCAAGACCAAAGAGTCGCTGGCCACACCGCGGTCTGCCGTGGTTGGTCACAATGAATCTCAGATGCAGAGCCGCCTGTATGTTCGCATAAAAATGGTTGCCGGTGACAGCTGTGATGATGTTATCCAGATGCTCATGCAATGCATTTTTGCCTATACATTCATTCACCTAGAAAACGACCCAAACGGAGGCAAATACACTAGAATTACTTGGAGGTAGGCCAAGGTTGGACCAAAATTGGTTGTGGAGAGGGCTACTGTAGACTCAAATCCTGAAGGTCTTGGAGGAAGAGCATTTAGTTTTTGGATGCTTTTGGCTTGCCAGCGGGTTCCTTTGTCTCCAGGACATGGCTCATGCAGAAAAGGGTCTTGGTACCCAACTTATGCTTAACCAAGGCTGCCCTCTCAAGAACTCGCGTTGTTTCCCGGCATTGGTCGAGAATGTCAGTGACAAACAGCACTTCCTTCTGATACAGCCGTGTTCGATTTCATCATTTCATTGACGCCAAGTTCTGCACGAATTCAAACTGCAACTCGTGGAGATTCCGCATCCAACCTTTGTTGCTTGGGGCTGTTCATGGGTGTAGCAGCTAAGTCAGCTAAGTGAAGTACCATGAAGTGCCAGCAGAACTTCCCCCAGAGTTTTTGCCTGTGTGGCGATGGCGTTGCCACCGATGTGCTCTGCACTGAGCTGCTGATAAGGACGAGCAGCTTTGAGCCAGGCCTCATGAGAGCCCTTGCTCCATTTGAGGGTAGAGTAGATGAAAGCATAATGTGTCAAAGGCCTGCTTGAGATTGCACATGGTTGAAAGGTTGAACTATTCCGAACTATATTGAACGTTAGTTTTGCAACGACGAAATATCATGAGGTTTCCTGAAAACTGAATCGTTTTGAAACATGCATATCCTTTGACATTCATTTTTGCGATGGGCGGTGCACCAGAATCCTCGTCATCACATCGCAGGACGTTTCCTACGGTTATACTTTGCTTTGGTCCCTGATGCAGGTTGGGTTGCAGCTGCGGGAGACACAAACAGTTCATAGGTTGCAAATGTTAAAGGGAAGTCTGACAGAGGGAACCGGCCATGAACCAAAGAGACCAGGGGTTGGCAGCTGATGTTTTCTAAGGTCCTAAGGTTCAAGAAGCCCCAGTGGGGCTGGTCCCTTTGCCTGACCCAAGGCTGTGACCTGAGAGGAAACAACCAGCTGCCAGGGCAGGGGGGCAAGGCATTGCCCTTGGTTGGAGTTGTTGGGTTTGCCCCCAAAAAACCAAGCGATCTGCATGTGATATCATGTGTTTATACACCCAATTGTTTGATGCCATATTTTTTGTTTGTATAGTATGGTGTACTGGCAACTCCACATTGTAACATATATGGTGCTATGTTTTACCGACTGTAAATCACAGCCTCACCAGAAGACTTAGAGGGGAAACAACTGCGTCTAAATTTTCGGAACCAAATGTCATGATTAACCATCGTTCAGCAATTTTCCCGAAACTATCTTCGGCTCAAGCTGCGAAAGCTGCCATGGCCGCCATCGTTTCACCCTGCCGTGGTGTGCCCACGGCACCACTGGTGGCGCCCTCGGCAGCATCGGTCCCAGCATCCGTGGCTGCACCGGGGCCGCAGCACTTGGCGGTGCCTCTGGCGGCGGGGCTGGTGGTGGCGAGCCGCTGCCGGGAACGTGTTCGGAGGAGGGTCGCTTGGCTGCGCTGTACCCATGGCATGACGTCAACGCATGTAGCATCCATGACCAAAAGTAGATTGCAGTATTCAAACGTACGCAAAAGCTTGAGCAGATAGAACATACACTGACATAAAAACGGTAGTTCACAATACACATGCTTTGCCATATGGCTGTTTTAGTTGTTTTTTTAAAAGTAAGATTATACCACTACATGCGACTTGCTCACATAGTACCCATTCCCCACCAGCGGCGAATTTCCCTTCACTGCATTGGCCCTAGTCGCTTCATCGAGGTCCGTCCAGAGCTCAGTAAGCCACGGAATGTGCAGCCGCAGCTGGCGGAACTGGAGCAGTCCAAGGAGGTCTTGCCCTATGCTCAGCCTCAGGAGCGCGGTGGGAAGCATGGTCCAACAACCAAGCTGTGAAACCCCTTGCATCATAACGTCAATAGGTGGTTGCTGATAATTGGTGGTGGTTGATTATGTTGGTTGTTGGTTATAAATGCTTGTTGGATGGGTGCTGATACTTGTTGGTTAGTAATGTTGTTCTCTCCGGTGATCAACCATGAATTGTTCCCAGAACTGTAGACCACTATCAGCGCCCCAGTGCCCCAGTGGCACCATGTTCTGCCCGGAATATGCCGTCATTCAAGCAGTGGTCACTGGAAACGAACGAGGCCAGCGGCCTCATGGTTTTTGTTCGTCCAACTTTAGGGTTGCCACTTCATAAAGGCCCTCCAAAAGAGTTGCTGACGTACCAGCTGCTTGGGGCTAACCGGGCTAACCCGTTCTTGGGTGCCAACAGCGGTGACTTAACAAGCAGGCCATTTTTGTCACGATTTCTGGACACCCAACATGACTCCGAAACTATCTAGCACAAGAAAACAATTGCCGCAAATCTGCACATGACTTTTCGGGTACATAGTTTCCTACACAGCGAGAAAGGTGCGATCCTATAGGCTTCGATGTTTCCATCCAGGGCTGCAACCTGCTGAAAAACTGGGCTCCCTCGGCGCCAGGAAAAGATCCAGTGGCCCAATGTCCTGGACCCAATGAAAAGGCAAGCAGATTTGTCGGAGGAGATCGGTGAGGAGGAGGATTTCCGACAGAACTTCCAAGGCAAACGTCGCACGGCCTCAGTTTGTTGGTGGGGGAGCAGGGGATGGCGACGTGGCAGCGTCTACTTCTATACTGAAGTAGAAACAGTCACCAAATTTGTTGGTGAGGATTGGTGGTTCTAAAATGTTATCAATGTTGTAAATTTGGAATTTGTGTTGCTGTGCTTGTTTAGCCAAAACCCACGCAAGAAACCAGCTGGCACCGTGAATCCCCCATGGATATAACCGCAGCTGCACGTCCAAGTACCGACCTTCCCTCAACATTCACCACCTTACCCTGCCTAGCCTGATGACCCGCTCACCCCATCCCCTGCTGAGGTGAGCGTACGGTGCGTGCATTGATGCAGTCCTTCCTGCGGATGCAGGACCCACTGCGCATCATCCGCTTCGGCATCGAGCATCCGGAGGGTGATGGACGAGGACGGGACTAGGGGCGCTTGCAGGCACCAATGGTTCATTGAAGGATCGGTGAATGATGGGTTCAGCGCATTTGTTCACCTACAGTGATGGTTAAAATTAAGGATTAACCATTTTGATCATCACCTGATGGCTTAATCACCTAATTAATGGGTTGATCCTTAACCATGAGGCTAATCACTGCTTGAGAAAGGATGGGTTAATGATGACCAACGATGGATAACGAACGTGGTTCAAGGCCGGTTAGTTGCTGGTTCGAGAACCATAGCTACAGTCCAATCAGCGTTTGCTGCTGAAAGTCACTAAGCCAGTCACCATCATCATTCCGGAAGCCCATGTCATGCCTGAGCGAAACCATCCGGGGACCGGGGCGGACTGGGGCGGCAGCGCCAGGATGGGCGGCCGTGTCGTTGTGCCGCCTGAACAAAGTGGCGGAAGCCGCCAAACTGGCTGGGGGGCCC
>VSDK01006309.1:0-31734 GCA_009767595.1 Symbiodinium kawagutii | reverse complement strand
ACAGGCCCCGATGGGCAGACGCCCTGTGGCTACCAGACACTCAGAAACTCGGCGGCAAGTGGCTACCAGCAGTGGCCCAGTCAGTTCAGTTGGGTTAGTTCACAATGAACAAGGCTGCCACTGTTGGTCCAATTGTTCATTAAATCGCAAGTCGGCAAGTCTAAGTCAATACCAACTTGTCACCCTCTAGGTGATCCAACTAGTCCCAATATCGAAATACAAGTACTCGTCTTCCATTGGTCGTTTATGACTGGTGTATCCCAGCTCTTGAATGACATCAGCAACATCAATTGCTCACTCTAAATCCACTTGACCATAGATGTGTCCCGTATACTTAAAAAAGGATTATCCTTGTTTAACGGTCCGGTCACATCCAGCAGTTTCCGAGCTCATCATCTATACATCCCCAAATTTCATAGCACAAATCACTATCCCAAGGAATTCCACCAAATTTTCCCCCAAAATCTGACCCATCTACTGACTCCTCGTGGCTTCACGCGGCTTCCCACGGCTCAGGATATGTGGCGCATTCCTGTGCCAAGGCGGGCGCCGTTGAGGCGGCATACCACCTGTCAAAGCTGCAGAAGAAGTGCGGTCGCACCAAGTACATCACAGTGCCCTGCACGGGGAAGCTGCAACGGCAGGGGCGGCAGGGGCTTCGAAATGCTTGGGAGAAATAGATTTGGCTGGTGGTTTGATTGACATGTTTTATTGTCCGCAGTAGTTATTAACAATTAGTTGTTTGACTGATATGTTTCAAAGGGGTTGAAGCCACCAACCAGATATGGATCCAAAAGATGGATGGTTAGTATGGATGATTGATGTTGATAAGATGGATGGTTAATGTTGATGATATTGATGATTAACATTGATATGATGATGTTGATGGTTAATGGCCATGGATCTATATGAACAATTAATGGTGGAGAATAACCAACAGCAACCGACAATAGCCAACTTATGGTCTTTGTGTTTGTCCATCAATGGTGGTACCTACGAGCACCATTAAAGGTCGTAGCCATTTTTTTATCAGGAAACCAGAAGTAACTTGAGGGAACACCATGTCCTGATCAAGTCCAAATGCTGCTTACACTCTGATACACAACCTTGCATTGCAAAATCCACCATGGATACCTGATTTTTCTGGGATTTACAAAACAAATGGTGGTTTTCCATTGCCAGGTTAGTCTACCAGAAGGTGCAATCAAGTTAGGGAGGGTATTGCTCAACGGTTGGTCCTAGACATAAATTTGGTACTTGATAGTTGTGATATACTTGCTTTGCTGGTGATGGTCGTCATGATGGTGGTTGTGATTGAATATAATTGACTATGGTTGAATATGAACTGAATGTGATTGAATATGATTGGATATGATTTAATATGACTGAATATGATTGAATATTGAAGGCGCTATCATAAATGGGCTTATTCAATCAAAAGGTTCTGGAATGAGCCACCACTCTGATGGTCATATAATCAAATATTGATTGAATATGGTGGTGGTGGTTCAAAGGCTTGATTCCAATTGGGTATGGTTATAAGCTATTGTTCATGTTGACTTGGTTGTTGCTGTTTCTTCTTCACAGCTATTTTCTGTCGTTGTGGTGGTTATTCTTCTGGTCAACTAGTTACTTACTTCAAGTTTCTTTTGTCAATGTGCTTCCTGCCTCATCCCTATCCTTGGCATGTCTCGCGGAGGCCGGCTCTCGAATGTTCCAAAGTGTCCTCGAGAGCTCCGCGCTGTATCTGCAGTCGACCGCTGACCAGATGCCCAAGCTGCTGACTGGGCACGGCGCGCGCGTGGCCGAGGAGATCGAGTCGTTGCTGGAGATCAAAAACGAGATCCTGGCGCTCACACCGCCACTTGGGCAGGTCGATGGGTTGTAGGTTGGCTTATGTTGGTCTAAACCAACCATGCTGGCCTTAGCTTGGCAGCAAGTTAGTTTAGGTTACATGATTGCCTGAATTGTTGGTCTAGTCTTGTGCCAGCAATCGCTGTTGCTGCATGTTGTTCGGCACTTGCTGACCAGAAACAGGTTGACATCAAGGACTGGTGGTTCGCGAAGCAAAGTTTGGACAACCTCATTGCTGTTTGTCTTCTAACTGTGGGCCGTCCGACTTCGACCCAGCACCACACCAACCAACCAGAAGCCAATGATTTTCTTGCCACAAAACCCACCTCAATAATGTTTTGTTTCTTTGGGTAGACAGGCGCATTCTTGGAGTACCCAGGGCGGTTCCGCGTTGTCAAAAGCACCGAGGAATCGACGTTTTAAGATGCTCAATGAGCCTTTCAACCAACTCATTCGATGGTATGGCCGTGCAAGGCTTGTGCCACAGGCGTGATAACTGCGCCTGAGATCACTTGGGGTTGGGAGCCAAGCCTCATCATTTGGGGATGGTTGGTATCAGATACAGAGAACCATATAGAACCAGCTACATTCTATGTATCTTGGTTGGTAAATATGTGGATGGTTGGTGTCATCATGGTGCATCAAGTCACGCGTTTGAAGTTCCAATATTTTTTTGTAGATCATGGTTGCCGACGTGACAGGTTCAATGCATTGATGGGGGGTTCCATTCACAGAGTCTTGGCGATCCCCGTCACCAAGATTCTCCAAGCAGCATTTCCTGGTCATACGCCATTCACATCCACCACCAGCAATTCATCCTACCACCCCCTGGCATGGATCGCTTTCCACCCGGGGCCAGGCCCTGAGAGCTTGTGAGATCATGAACGAGCTCGGCATCCCCAGAAATGACATGACTTTGCACTTCCTCAGCTCCTCACCCTGAAGATGATGGCCATGGTGCCAGGGCACCAGGGTGATCACCCTATCATCATGGCCAGCTTCCATCATGGCTTGTCCCCCTCATGCCATGGTGATGCCATCATCATGTAATACTAGCCACAAGTGGTTAAGTTTGGAGGATTAGTTGAAAAGGTGCAAAATGATGAAGTTGTCAGCAGCCCAAGGGTAGAGGCCAAAGTACTGCCAAGACTTGGGGAGTCTTTCTGCAAGTTTATTGCGGGTTGTCCATGACAATAGCCATTACATATAATAGGGGAGCTAACCAGCTATGGGGGGTACGCCATTCTTGGACAAGCCCACTAGTATTCATCAATAGTTTTGTTCAATAGTCAATATGTCATTCCAGATGTTTGTGAATAGTCAAGCCGCCATCAGCGCAACAATAAACAGCTATTGATTTGCCTGACCAAAAAGCATGTTTTCTTTTGTGATATTCAAATTGCATGGACACGATTTTGCAACATGTTTTTAATGCTATAGTGTTAAGTGATGTTTGAAGACTAAACCAAACTTGTCAGACAAATGCTATGCATTCTGAAGATGGTTTTCATCGAAGATGGTTTTCATCAGTGGATTTCCCCAGAAGCATCTGGCATATCTGAGAGCATGTCGGTTGATACAGCATCTTACTGGCGGCAGAGGCCATCACATCTGACAAGTAGTGTAGCCAAGTACATCCCGGAAATCAATGGCTGAGAGCCGGGCTCTCCCCGGCGAAGTTCTATAGCTGTGCTTTGTGGTGGATACTTTGGTGGTTGGTTACTTCTGTTGAGGTAATCGCTCAAGGCGAAAGTTGCAGTTGCCAAGTTGTGCATGGCAGTTGGCACAAGGGGCCCCCCAGCTCTTCACCTTGGGATGTTCAGCCAAGCTTCTACCAGCAACCTGGACACGGCCCATCTCCCAGGCCGGGGCTGCGCCCAGCAGTTCACTTGCCTCAAGAAGGCCAAGAGGTACACACAAGCGCCCCAGGACACCGGGTGTGACAGGTGGTTTGGCCCGTGCTGCTAGGTAAAAGGCACCTTGGAACACCCTCAAAGCCATGCCATGCTGGTCATCAGTTTGATGACCTAAGAAACTGATTCACGTTTTGCCACTCGTGAAGCTGATCAACGCCTTTGCAGGTTATGGGTGTTTATTTGACAGATGAATGATTCTTAATGGCAACCAACTTGGTGATTCATGGCGGTTGTGTTCTTAGTTCGCATTTGTCGGTTCTTACCCCCAGGCTATACCAGCTCTGGGATCGCTTGCTTGGATGTGACTAGGAAGTTCGCAGGGATAGAGTCATGGTGGCACTATGTAGCATCATGTAGCATTAGAAGGGATAGGTAGGTTATAACCCCTATTACCATGCTTAGTACATCTTAGTACCATGATAAGGTAGGTGAACTGACGCCTACAAGGTATAAGCACATAACCCCATAAGTGAACCACCCCCACCATGGTGAATGACATCCGTTCCAAGCCCTGGGGACGGATCCGTTGCCATGGACCGCTGCGCAGCAGGACCTACCGGGCTATCGCCCTGAAGTGGTCTTCATCGGCCGTGTGAACTCGGGGAAGTCCTCCATGATCAATGCACCCTGGCGATGAGTTCAGGGGAGGACCTGGAGGTGTTGTAGCAAGACGTGCTGAAGTGATCTGACGTGGTACTTTTGACTTGTGGGTGAGTCTGGGTGGTGTTTGTTTAGCTTTTTTTCACAATGTCGCTTTTTTTCAAGAACTATTTGGGATGGTTGATTGACTGATTTTTGTTTGGGGTTAACGAGTGACCGGAGAAAGAAAGAAAGTTAACAATTTCTAAAGGTTTGGCCCATCATCCACAGGCACATACGCACCTTTAGACGCGCTTCCGCAGTTCAAGGGATTCAAGGGCTTCCCTTGATCAATGACTGGGTTTTGGCTTTGATTCTATATGTTCTGATCATGTGTGAGTCTTGCGCTGAAAACCTGCACAGAACTGAACGTTATTCCTTTGCTTCTTTGTTTTGGTTCTTTTCTTGTTTGATCTTTTGGTGTTGCTTTTCTCCAGTGTTCCCTCCCTTAATGTATATATTGGCTCTTCCCATCCCCACTTGACGTACGTTCGGACTTCCCATCCCGCTGCACCGTCTGGCGGCCACAGGCCTTGTTCAGTGCCATGCGGAAGTATGCGCCAGCTTCGAAGACCAGGGCCTTCACCCGGAAGCTCATGTTCTACGAGGTCAACAAGGAACGAGCAGGTCTCACCCGTGCTGGGCCTGGCGCTGAGGGATGAGAAGGTGAAGCCGCGAGTTGCACCACATAGGAATAGCTTGGTCATCACGTGTATTGGTGGTCAAAAGTGGTCAAAAGTGGTCAAAGTTGGTTTTGGATGCGTTCCATTTTTGTAGGTTGTGAGTATAATGTCAAGTCTTGTCTCGAGTCTTGCGGCAAGGTGGTATGAATGACCGCTCAGGGCACCGCAACCATGGCAAGGTTTGGTGAGGACATGAATTGTTTTTCATAAGGCTTCTGTTGGACATGACCCGGGATTCTAATCGGACTGATGTTTTCTAAAAGGCCAAGCGAACCTCACGTCTATTGCCCAGGGGTGAGAGCATATTGATGCTGTTTCAACCAGTGTGCTCGGCTGGATATTTTTCTTATTTCAATCGAGCAAGCCATTCTTGACAGAGAAAGTCCAGAACTCTCTGGAGCCCGACATTTCGGAGGTTTGCCTCACTTTATGATGGTGGATACACCTGGCCTTGGTTGCGCGGACATCGAAAATGCTGCAAAAATCACGAGGGACTGGCCTGATTTGATCTATGACACCTGGCGGAACTCAGTGATGCCTAGGGTGGTCTGACAGGTAAGATTCTGATGATGACGGTGATGGCGAAGTGATGTCGTTGATGATGACGATGATATTGATGATCTCGTCCTTCTAAGGCGGCTGCTCCCTTAAAAGAGCGTCTCAAATGCAACGGATGGAAATGCGTGCGTGGGGGTGACCGGGGGTGGGGGTGTGAGGGTTGAATACCAGCTATGTCCCATGTGAGCTGCCCGAGCCATGGCAGTCGTTGTTTGCATTGCTATCAAAGAGATTCTGCAGCAGAACCAATCCACAAACAGCTTCCATTCACTCCGTGCACTCAGCACAAACTGTTTCCTCATAGCATTTGGCCCTACATGGTTCTGCACATGTGTTGTAGACAAAGAAAACTTGCTTGTAGTACCAACAACAGATATCAACAGCTTTGCAGTTCTTTGCAGTGCGTATATGGATATCATTGATATTTATCCACCAGTGGTATACCAACAGCTGTGTCACTTGATTACACAATAGTGCCAATTGTACCAAAAGAGCTTACCTAATGAAGATCTTTGCACCTTTAAGTAGGGCACCGGTCAGAAGTACCAAGGACTACTTGCGAAATCGAGAGGCATTGAAGTGCTTTGGCAGCTCAAGGGGAGAGTGCCTCCATATAAGTTTGGGGGAGAGGAGCCGGTTTACAACTTGGCTAAGTGGAAAATTTAAATGGTCGGAATAGCTGCACTTTAGTTGGCTCACAAACCAGCAAGTGTTGGCTTTGTAAGCCATTGGCTGGTGATGGGTTAAGTGGTTAATGATGGTCATTTGTGGCTCACAATGGTTGGTTGCTTGGCCACCAGCCAACTCTGGTGATGACGGCTCTGACTCTATGGCGCAACTGTTGTTGCATGGCGGTGATGATGACAGGTTTCCAAGGAACCAGCAGCTGTGGATGGCCTTAATTTGCAGCCAACAGTTCAGGTCACACAGTTGGCGATCTTTGGGTCTTGCAGGACTATGAGTCACATGAGATACTGTCACATGCATGAGATCCACCAGCATTTTGGAGTGGAGGATTGCATCATCACTGGTTGATTTGGAGTCCCCTTGCAAGATCTTGCAAGCAAATGATCGGTTCATCCTTAAATGTCACTCTGATCAACTAGGCATGTTTTTCATTTGCCTAGGTAGTAGTTGATCACTATGACATAGATAGTAGATGGTAGTAGTTGATCACTTTGCAAATGATCCCGTACCTGTCATTGCCAGTCCCTGGTACCTAGGCATGTTTTTCATTTGGTCGATGCTCGCAATCACAAGTTGCTCCCTGGCGACAAGCAGCTGTTGCATCTCTTGGCCAAAGCTCAGCGGCGATCCGTCCGCTACACCATCGTCATCACCAAGATCGACGTGTGCAAGCGCGCGGTGGCCAATGACACAGCCAAGCGCATCAAGGAGGAGCTGGCGCCCTATTGTGACTTGCTGGATTTGGATGGCCCATGTGTACAACACCACTGGCTGGTTGGCAGGTAGGCCAGGAGCCAGGGGTATCCCTATAGATCCCTTGAGGGGGTAAGCGACTTGGAGCTACCAGCAGTGGTCTAATGAAATGGTAGAGCATCCCAAACGAAAACTTGGGTTGGGATTGCCCCATGCGCCTGGACTCGGACATCATTTTTGCGGCCTTGGCGGCTCGAGATTCATGCCCCCCCAAGGCCTAGCTTGGAACGACAGGAAACGCTGTTGACCCGGAACGACAGTTTCGATGGTTTGGTGCAGCAGTAAACTGTTTGTCGCCCTTCAGGGCTTCACTTTCCGAATGGCAGCCTGAGCATTTGCATATACCCTTCGAACCGAGTTTAGATAAGAACCAAAGATCTGGTGTAAGTTGTCCACACAGATGAAGAGATCTAGTTTAATAAACCGACGTGTCCAATCCCCTTTTTAGATCAAAATGATGGCACCATATGCATACTACCAGCCACATCATCACCGGTCATCATGCAGTTCATCCATGGCTTCACATCACGTCTCTCGGCGTCCCAGGTGATGTGGACATCATGTTCGCCAGTGCTCGCAGCCTGCGTGGTGTGGATCATCTTTGGTCCAAGATCTGGCAGTCAGTTACTGAGACACCCAGAGGATATCGACACAAGGAGAGCCATGGAGAGCCCATGTTTTGGTTGAGCTGTTTTCAGATTACAGATTCCAGGTGGTCCAAGAGGTTATAGATATCTTTCATAGGTGATGAATGCAGAAAAGAGAGTTATATTCCGACATGCCAAGAATGGTATCTCTTGGAAATTGTGATGCAGGCACTATATATGCATGTGTGTGTTATGTTCGTGGCTGGTTCACGTTTCTGTTTGAAAGTTGCTGAGCAGATGGGCAACGGCTCATATGTTTGTGTGATTATCAGACTTAGATCCACTTGTCTTGCCAATTCATGTAAACCTGATGGGGGTATACTCTCGTGTGGCCCACACGCATCCATGCATCAACTTACATGTACCCATTCCTCAAGGCCTTGGCATGCGTAGCCTGGGTTCCAACGCTGCACTACCTTTGCCTCAACAGGCTTTGGTAAGGAAACCCCTTGTGGCACAGCAGTCATTGAATGGTTGATGCCACATATTGATGTGTTTCAAGTTGATTTCCAACCCAACCACTTATATTACCCTGACTACTGAAAAGCTGCGTTGATTGAAAGTGACGTGGCCGGATTTCTATAAAACGCAATCTCCCAGCTCTGCCAAGAATGCCCACCCGGACGCAGTCGACAGGACATCGCTCGCAAAGAACTGGAGCGCTTGAGAAGACTAGGACCTGAGGCTGGGCGTTTTGGTCGAAGGCAGGTCTTCAAGGTCACTGGATCACAGATGAATGTGACAGGCGCCCAATTGTCCGTGCGAAATGGTGGTTTCTCAAAATAGGGTTAAATAGGGGACCAACAAAAAATGGTTGGTTTATTACTATAAATGGTTGACATTTGATGATTTAGGGATACCCCAATTTTGAGAAACTACCAAATTGGTTTAGTGGCTAATGATGTCAAGATCATGCCACGTATAAACTTTGTTTGCTAATCTACACCATCAACTTGTGGAGCATTCGAGTATGAAAGGAATCTCAACGGGCTGGGATTGCAGAAAGAACTTATGTCCTGGAGCAACAGCAACAATTCAGAGCAGTGGTTCCTGTGATGGATGTCAAATCCTCACTCCTCCTGGTGTCAAACCCAGAAACGACGTGGACACTCCCAGCCATTGACAGCTGAATCTAGGGAGGTGTGAAATCGGGGTATTACCAGATCCAAGTTGGGACATCTTTGGACCCAAAATATGTTCAGCTGGCTAATCAAGCAACGAACTATACGGTTACATTTGCCATAAGTGGCCACAAACCCTACTTACCAAGTTGGCTTACAAGGTGTTAGAAAACCATCCATATAACTAGTTACATTTGCCATAACTAGTAGCTTACTGTGGGGGTTCCACCTTGTAAGGTGGTCGTTTCAACGCCTCGTTGATGACCACGGTTTTCAGTCGAGTCGAAGGGTACCTTTCCAGGCAACCAAGGGCCCTCAGCTGTCGGAGCTCTTGGAGATCCCCGACTATCGAAGCTTGGTGAAGACAGGCGGACCTATGAGGCCAAAGTTGATGTGCCTGAGATTGGTACTAGATTTATGATACTTTTGTACTAGTTGTACTAGTTGTGCTAGATTGTTGTACTAGATACGTAATTCTAGACACAAATCTGTGTACAAGAGTCGTACTAGACTTTTGCTAGTTGTACTAGATGTGTACTAGCATGTACTAGCTGTGTGATTCCACCAATTTTTCCGATGATGGCTTGATTGACCAATGGTTTTGTCATGCTGAATTTAGCAAACAGTGTATGTTTGAAGAGGCAGGGGTCACTTGTTATTCTCTCCAAAAGTGACGTGACAAACACATTCTGATAAAGGTGCGTGTTTGCATAGTTTACCGATGTGAGTAGCAGAGTAGCAGATTCGAGCCAGGGCTACGTGATGTGCATGCTTCGAATTCTCGCTCGAAAGTTCTGTGATGACATCAATGACTGCGCAAACCGGTTCATGTCCGTCCACCAGCGCAAGACGGAGGGACAAATAGAAAGACGTTTCAACCATGATTATCAGCGACACACCAGCCCTATTACAGTGTCGGAAAAACTGAATGCAAGTACTTTCATGTCTCCATCAGGCGCATGTCGCAACTTTGTCAAGTAAGCATGTTTATCAATGAATCATTGTAGCATTGCAAATTCTTGCACTATTGACTCGATGATTATAGAATCATTATTCATTAAAATCATAACCATTGCATACCATTACTGCAGGTATTCTTTGTCAACTACTAGCCTCAATGAGATCGATCAATCATCATTGATAGCCCCAAGTGTTGCGACCAACTGGTTGGTAGAATGATAATATAGATGCAAATACGAAATACCTGACCAGGTACGAAATACCTGACCAGATAATTTGTTCATCTCGAGTGCAAGAACCACCTGTCAAAGTGGGTTTCTTATTACTTTGACATGAGGACACCACATGCTTGAGAGAGTTTCAATAGCTCCACAAAGCGGCAAAAGGCTGGTGAAAATGTAAGTTGCCAAGATGATGCCATGATTTTTTAACCTTCATGAACCATCATTGAAGCATCCAGCATTGACCATTCTGAACCATTTCTAGCCGTGAGTTACCCATCTGAGCACCATTGAACCCCCCGAATTGGCATTAAAGACTGGTGGGTCAGATCGCTGCTGTCAGGAAATGCGACCCCGGAAGCCGTCAGTTTTGATGGTGGATCCTGGGCAGAGGACCAGGACTACGACCCCAGGGAGGCACAACAAAACGCTGGTGGCCAAGAGTACTTTGATGACAAGTGGGGCGAAGATCTCAATGAGGAGAGTGACCTGGCATCAAACATAGACAGCGGGTGAGTTCCATGTTTTTTTTAAATTATGTTTTTGTGATGTTTGTTTGTTGTTTCTTGTTTCTTGTTTCTTGTTTCATGTTTTTGTGACGTTTGTTTGTTGTTTGTTGCTTCTTGTTGTTTGTTGTTTCTTGTTTATTGTTTCTTGTTTGTTGTTTCTTGTTTGTTGTTTATTGTTTCTTGTTTCTTGTTTGTTTTTTCTTGTTTCTTGTTTCTTGTTTTTTTGTTTCTTGTTTGTTGTTTGTTGTTTCTTGTTTTTTCTTTGTTGTTTGTTGTTTGTGTGTTTGTTTGTTTGTTTGTTTGTTTGTTTGTTTGTCTTGTTTGCTTGCTTGCTTGCTTGCTTGCTTGCTTGCTTGCTTGCTTGCTTGCTTGCTTGCTTGCTTGCTTGCTTGCTTGCTTGCTTGCTTGTTGTTGTTGTTGCAGTTGCAGTTGCTGTTGCTGTTGTTGCTGTTGTTGCTGTTGTTGCTGCTGTTGTTGTTGTTGGTGTTGTTGTTGTTGTTGTTGGTGTTAGTGTTGTTGTTGTTGTTGTTGGTGTTAGTGTTGTTGTTGTTGTTGTTGGTGTTAGTGTTGTTGTTGTTGTTGTTGGTGTTAGTGTTGTTGTTGTTGTTGTTGGTGTTAGTGTTGTTGTTGTTGTTGTTGGTGTTAGTGTTGTTGTTGTTGTTGTTGGTGTTAGTGTTGTTGTTGTTGTTGTTGGTGTTAGTGTTGTTGTTGTTGTTGTTGGTGTTAGTGTTGTTGTTGTTGTTGTTGGTGTTAGTGTTGTTGTTGTTGTTGTTGGTGTTAGTGTTGTTGTTGTTGTTGTTGGTGTTAGTGTTGTTGTTGTTGTTGTTGGTGTTAGTGTTGTTGTTGTTGTTGTTGGTGTTAGTGTTGTTGTTGTTGTTGTTGGTGTTAGTGTTGTTGTTGTTGTTGTTGGTGTTAGTGTTGTTGTTGTTGTTGTTGGTGTTAGTGTTGTTGTTGTTGTTGTTGGTGGTGTTGGTGTTGATGTTGGTGTTGTTGTTGTTGTTTTTTATCCTCCTTTTATTGCTGGTGGCTGAGGTTGGCGGTGTTTCTCTTCCTGCTCTTGTGGTGACGTTTTTGTTTGCAGTAGCTGCCGGTAGCTGTTGCGCCGTTGCGTGGGTGATTGCTGGTCTGGTAGCTGAAGCTGTGGTAGTGGTGGTGGTAGGTCCTGGTGGGTGGGAGGCCGGCGTCCTTTGGCTTCGGGCGTCAGACCAAACCATGGTGCAGAATGAAGCCATGTGTGATGCAGCTAACCTCAAGATAGTTTCACCAGCTACTGGCTGCCAGTTGAGAAATGCAAGCTCTATATAGGGATCTTTGTCAGATCCTTGCGGCTTTCTTGCACCATGAGTCACCCAACGTGGCCAAAACCTGTTCAACAGCCACTTTGTTACTGGTGGTTGGGAGGGAGCGAGGCCCGGAGCTGTTCGGGGTATCTCGTTCTGGCCCTTTCCAGGGAGAGGGGTTCGGAGTTACCAGGAGTGGCGGTTCACCCAACGGTAGTCTTGGCTCCATGTTCTCTGGTGGTTTCAAACATATTTTTTTCCCCTAGGTTAATAACAATTGGTTCGTTGACTAATATTTTTCATAGGGGCTGGAACCACCAGCCAGTTCTTCACAAACGTGACCAAGGCGAAGCTGATGAAGCTGAGAGTCGTGTTTCCGACCTTGAAGATCTGGAGGACGACCTCAGCGACGAAGAACTTTGGCGTTGTTGTGGTCCCCAGTAGAACCCACAGCCGTGGTTAGTGAAGCCAAGGATGACCCAAGAACAGCCATGGTTGGATGTGTTTGGCCATGGAGCTCATGCTACCCCAGTTGAATGGTGCTGATTGCGGGCGTATATGGCGTGACCTCCAGCGCCATAGTGGGAGAAGCCGGGGACAGCGTTGGCAACTTGGTTGGTAGATTTTGAACCAGCTCATCTTCCAGAAACGGTTGAGAACCACATACAGCCAGTTCAGGATGCCTGAAGCTGCATGACCAACATGGCCTCGCCAGCACCCAGCACATGCATATCCTGGTGTTCCTTCCAGTATGCCATAAGATTTGTGTTTCCAAATGCTTGAGAATTCTAGACCTAAATGCAGCTATGTAACTATGTGCGCCGCTATAATTATAGCCGGAGGGGCGTAAGTATGCATGAACCATATGTAAACAGGTGCACAACGCAAACTCACATGTGCAAATGGCACTCTTCCAAGGCCTCGCTGCAAGATGGGAACATCTCAAGACAAGCATTCTGCGGTGATGTTTCGATGTAGCCAGGTATGGCGGCGATTTTATGGAGAGCATGTGATGCAATTTGCCAACAACAGTAAATTCATCCCACAAACAGAAGATTGCTAATTTACAATAGTAGAACTCCATATGCAAAAAATTGCCAACAATTTGAGAGAGAGAGAGAGTAAATTACATTCGAAGATTCGAAGATTCATCCCACAATTCGTGATTTGCAACGACTACCCTCAGACTGCGACACTTTCCCTTTAATAAACTAACGTGGCAATGGAAAATCCATCATTTGTTGATGGTTTCCCAGGGTTTCAGTGAAAAAAATATGGTTAGAATCCATTGCCAGGTTGGTTTGCCGGAGGGTACAAGAAACCTTTTATACATTTTTATACCAATGATGCTAGATCAGCTCTGGCAGCGGTGACATTGGGAAGATCTCCTCCCAGGAACTCGAACGACGCTGGGAATCCTTTGACGAAGACTGGGAGGAGGACGAACAAAGCGCGGAGCAAAGCCCAGCAGAGAGCACAATCAAAACTCCAAGTCCCAGTGATTTTGATGCTTAAAAAAAGCGCCCGCAAGCGCTTGCGCTTGCGGAGCTGGGGTGGGCGGGTGATGCAACCGGGGCGGTTGACAAAGATCATCATGGCTGAGCCACAAAAGACGGGTTGGTTGCAACGGTTAGTTGATTGATGTTGGTTGATCTTGTGGGATTGTACTGGCTGTGTGGCCACTAAGAGGCTGCGGTTAGGTTTTGATATGGGGTATTTTCCACGGTGTTGTTAATTAGTGTTGTTCCCTTTTCGTGCGGCATGCTGTAGCCAAGTTGGGAGTCTCACTGTAGATCCACCAAAATGAAGTTCCCCCAAAATCAGTACATTTGCGACGAATGCGACGTCCCAGTGCTTGATACAGAACCATCATGGGCACTTGTTTCCAATCTCTATTTGATAATTAAGGGCCAGACAGCGCAAGAACACTGGTTTATAAGTAAACCTGGAGTTTATCAGTATATTGAATGGACTGCAATCAACCATCATTACCAGGGTCAAGATTACACAGTATAGATCTAGTGGTATTCAACTACTGGTGGTTAGTCAGCATCGCGTCCTAACCGCCATTTATTGTAGAGTTGTGATGGTGATTCATGGTGGGTAATGGTGGTTAATCATATGTTGTTACCACCTTTTCCGCAGCGATGGAGGCTGTTCAGATGACCTCAGCGCTGTCACAGAAGCGGCATACTGAAGCATCTTGGACCACACGGGTGGGAAAGGGTCAGGACCCTTGGAAATCACCGGCTGAGATATTGAAAGAGGCATCGTTGAAGGTTTCAAGAGGCTTGTGTAGCAGCAAGAAATGTGTCTTTGCGCATGTGTGTCATTAGCCGAAAAATAACATGTGTGGGAGAGATCGATCTGCAAATGTTCGAGTATCGATGCAAGTGCCAGAGCACCGAGGACAAGTGATGAGCCGCGATTGTGGTGCAGCTCTTGGTCACTAAAGATATCTCATGCATCATTGAAACATGCCCTGGCAAAAAAGAATGAAACAGTACTGGAATTTGCATCCTGGATGTGGCATTGGTGGCGTGGTCAGATGTAGAAATCACTCCTTGGTAAACTGCGAAGCTGCAAGCTCTTAGCCTGGCGCACTTGGCAAGCTGAGAAAAAGATGTCGCTGGGCACCCGAAGGAATGATGCGCCGTTTTCAGGGGACTCAACCGGGAAACCAGGGTCAACCCGACCATTTCTGTAGATTAAAACATGGTGAACTTCGTGAAAGCCCTGTGGCTGATGATTTTTCAACTATAGTGAAACTGCTGACCCCGAAAAAAGAGATCCAGCCATCAACCAGCTCGCTATCAACCAGCTAGCTATCAACCAGCTAGCTATCCCTCGTACAGCTGACTTGTTGCCTCTCCCAAGGGATCCAGCAGCGCCAGATTGGTCGCTGGACACAGCTCCATGAAAGAAATCCTGGGTATCCTCCCCAAGGTGAACTACGGTGAACTAATGATTGTTCATGAATTGTTCATGCTAAATGTGTGGCTCAAAAATGGTTAAACTAATGGCTGTACAATGGCCCAAGCGCTGGCGAATGCTTCCAACATGATGATTGGAATGCTGACGGTGATGGGCCCTTGGCTGGGGCCATCTCCCCAGCTGGGGCGAGGTTTCCCCATGGACCATCCTCCGGTTGGTGGTTTCAAATCTTCTTATTTTCCCACATGTATTGCCACATGGTTGAATGGTTGGCTAGTTGGTCGGTCGGTGGGTGGGTTGGTTGGTTGGTTGGTTGGTTGGCATACATTTTTCACAGGGTTTGAAACCAACGAGGCGATGGAGAAAAAGTTCAAGACCCACATTTGTTTCTTTGATAGTTGAATTTCCACGTCAAAAGTGGGCATTCGTATAGGCTTTCTCCACATGTGCATGTCACATGTCAGCTGGTGACCCTTAAGACCAGCGCGTCACTTCGCAAGAGGCAATCTGTGAGTGATTGTGCTCAGCGAAGTGGGTGGGTATAAACTCATGGACATGGATCAAAGTTCCATTTTCTACTGGTTATCAGCCGTATGGCTCTAAGAGACCATACCAGCACCCTGCCCTGCGTCATGAAAGTTGGCGTAAACGGAGGATGCTCCCTTGCAAGCAGGGGGGGTTTGGCTGCATGTGTTGTGTGTGGCGCCTAACATGGGGGCAGGTGGCTCACACCCTCAGGCCACACAAGGATGCACATGATCTCAAAAGAGGGGGGAGTTGAATTTCCACGTCAAAAGTGGGCATTCGTATAGGCTTTCTCCACATGTGCATGTCACATGTCAGCTGGTGACCCTTAAGACCAGAGGAGCATTCGACAGCTTAGGTAAGGGCATTTAGTTTCCATGAGGTAGGGGCTCTTTGGTTTTGGTCACATATTTTGCTCCTCACGTGATTCAACATGAGCGGTGCACCGCTGTTGCTCGAAGGTGACCTCTCGCAAGCACTTCGCATTGCATGAGGTAGGACAGGTCATGAACTTTGAACAGCAGAACTTTAGCAGAAGATCTCACTGCGCCACTTGCTATTTGTGAATTTGCGGCATCAACAGTGTGTCAGAAACACCTGCGAAGTGCCACACCAACATTTGCTAAGCATGATGAAATCAGTTAGGTATGAAGCGCTTGTGACAGACATTCAGAAAAACGGTTGGATTCGCTGAAGATTCCGTTGAACAATCCATTGCCGCATTCCGCCTTACGCTGGCCCGGGCCCAAGTCCAAGCAGACACGAGAGAAGCGAGCACCTCAACTTCAAAGATATAGAAACACCATGGGCTCCTGGGCTCAATGAGGATGAGGAGATTGAGGAGGATATTCGGATGACAGGGAGGAACAGGAGGTCACAAATGAGGATGGCAACCTTCAGAAAATGCCTCAATTTGACATAGAGTTGTGGCTTGGAGAGGCCCAACGCTGTGATGTTGGAGAAGTGCGAGTCCTTCTTCTCCAGCAAGTTGGCTGCGTTCCTTGGACCCTGGAACTTCATGATTTGGATCATGGCCACCATGGTGTTTCCCGCATGTTTCGAACCGTGGGAGGCTGAAATTTCAAGGGTTTAAGGCGCCAGTTCGTGTGGCATACTTGAGGTGAAAGTTAGTGCGGGAAATGATCATGATGCTGCAGACTTAGATAATTCCCGGGCCGGGATTCCTGATAAAGTCGGTGATCCAGTCGTGGGAGAATGTGCTTCATGTTTTTCAACAAAATGATGCCACCCGCCGTACAATGTTTAGACTCTAGACTGCAGAGGATGGCTGCTGATGGCTGCCATATGTGAATACATGCGAATCGGTTCAGTAGACCCATGTGTAGTGCATAAATACGCTCTGTGAGATTTACGTGGTTGGTGCCAGTAAGTTCACATACTTCTGTAAACGCACACTTATCATCATACACTATCCCCCTATATCCCCCTGTGTTTGTCTCCGCAAGTTGTTGAACCCAGAAGGGTCATACTTGACATGCTTGATCTCAGCCTGCAGGTTCTTGTGCGCGCCTCCAAAAGAGGCCAGCTGGTGGTTGAGATCCAGATGTAGCCAGTGCCAGGAGCTACCAGGAGTTGGCCACTCACAAAATGGTTGTGTCACACGGTGGTGGGGAGGCGCTCCTCGGAGAGCGAAGCAGGCAACGTAGACACGCCACGCGTTGGCGATAAAATCCTTTCTGGCAGACAAAGCTATGATTTGTTCCTGAGGTTTCACTATTATCCATTGAAAAGGCTTCGGATGTGAGACAGTATCGAATTCTGGCACCCTCATGTTCATACCCAATTTTTGAAGAGAGCATTCAGGAAAGTATCACAACCAATAGTGATACCACAACATGTCCAGGCATGTTCATCTCGTGTTTCATGGTGTTCTCCGACTTTTAAACTGTTGAATCCGTACTGCTTGTCCCCATCAATTGATACCAATAACGATGGAAGATCACCATCATCCGTTGAATCCCTGGGCTGCGGCTGGGAGAATGGCACCGGAACTGGCACTTCCGACAGCGCGCAGGATGAAGATCTACGTGCTCTTTCCCGCGCCAATGCCATGCAAAGCAGTTGGACCCAGGTCTTGGAGGTCCCAGCTGGCCACGAAAAATGCCAAGAGCCACATGTGTCCGATCACACAAGCATGGTAATAGTAGCTATATGGTAAGTCATATCAATGAATATGAATTAATTTCACTATATATATATATATACATATACATACATTATTTGACCAAGTATATGTCAATTAACATGAACATAATATGGTAAACACTTGCATGAATGATGATAAGTGAGTACTATGGCTAGCAAATTGAAAGAAGTTGATGTGTCCATGCCGCCATGTGCTTTTTCAGTGTCAACTTTGAAAGCCGCGACCTGCCGAAGCAGACGACACTAGGAGTGACTTCACATCGAGTTTGAGCTGCCAATGGATTTGGAAAGGGAATGGCACCAAGACATGACAGCGAATCTCTCACAGCAGCATTTCCATATTAATTACTGGGAACCCTCCAAGAGATGAATGTGTACTGTGCACTTGCATGTAAGGAATGTTTGTGTGAATGTGTTTTGCAATCATATCCGTGTGACCTCTTGGCTTTGGCCATTTTTCGAGACGTTTGGTCGTGTGGTTCAAAAACCAACCTTGGCAATTGGAATAGAAAAATCTGAGTCAGGATGACTTGTTCATTTATATCACTATCAGTGGTGAATGAATGCGAAAGAAATGGTTTCATTCATTATTGTCGCTGGTTCTCCTCCATGATTGGCCTCTATACTTATACTCTGTTGGTTTTGTTCACTGGCAAAAACGTCGAAGTTTTCCCATGAAGTGGTGGCTTCGTGCACCCGGGACGCCGGCTCTTGCGTGGTTCGTCCCTGAGGTCAGTTCATGTGCATTGAGAAGACCTATGTAGGCCGCGGCTTGGGCGAAACTAACAGCCAGACCCAAGGAGCGCCCACCGATCTTCCGGCTGAGAGCCACACAATATGCTGGTTGGTGGTTTGATTGACATGTTTTACATGTGTTTTTCCCTAGTAACTAGTAACAAATGGTTTCTTGCCTAATATTTTTCATAGGGATTGTAACCACCAACCAGTATACTTGTCCTGACTTATGCGTACCTTCACCCGTGTGCATATCTCGCTGCGTTTGTTTTGACGTGTGAAATCCATGACTTCGCGGCCCCCAGACACAAGCATTCGCTTTTGCAAAACATTGCCATTTGGGCTAGGAATATGTTTTGGAAAATCTGCAGTGATTGAGCAGCGTTATGACTTTCCAGACGGCTGGTCCAAGCGTCAGGTCAGCCCATTTGCAATGAGAAGATCTTTGGAGGCCTGCGATATGAGCAGGGACTGTGATTTGGGGTTCAGCCTCCAATATTTACCTTAGAATATCGGTTGGTTGTCAAACCAACATCTACCAACATATTTTGGTGAAGGAGTTTTTGAATATTGAAACTGGTCGGCCCTTCAGTTATCATTCTCAAGATTTGACCCATGTCTTGTCTTCATTTGACTTGGTTTTGGGTCAACACCCTGTACCCCTGGTTCCCCTATAATGAACCATTCGTTTCCCTATGAAATCGTTGGTGGTTATTTCAAACCCACGCAATTGGTTGGTTAATATTGACCCATAGCCACTTCTCTGATCTTTTCCCACTTTCACGCTGTTTCAGCCCCTGGTGGATGGTCATTGTGGGTGAAACCATTGTGGCAGTTCTCACTCACCACGCAAGTCACCAACATGGCCCTGGGCAACCCAACCAACCAACCAACACGGCCCAGGGCAAGCCACCAACCAAGAAACTGTTCCAACAAGCTGTGCAGTGGCGGTTTTCTTGCGGCTCACGCCACGTGGGCTGTCAGACTATGTGGAGAAGACTTTCTGGAAGAGCCAAGGACCTGGCCGTGGAAGTCAGAGGGAGTGCATAGATCGGTAGTCTATGTCCGGTAGTTTACATTGAGTGATTTTCTTGTGTTTGAGGCACCCCCACGGTCGTTGGTATATTCGATACTGTATTTTTTGTTCGTTCACTGGTCTCAAGAGCATTTACTAGTATCAGAAGGGATGAAGCATGACCTTTTTGGAACAGATTACTCTTCGAGAGACCTGGTGGAAGATACCAAATTCAAAGCCTCTAACAATCCTTTATGAATTTATTGGCCGGTCGGTAGCGATTTTGAGCCATGGGATGTCATGGGTATATATTCCAGTACCTTCGACACCAACAGGAGCTAATCGTTGTTCAGTGGTGGGTCCAGCTGAATTTATTCGATTCTTTGACCCTGGTAGCTGTGAACCAACCGATGAACCTAAGTTAGTACCCATTGAAAATTAGGTGGGTAGCAGTTGGTATTGCCATGACTAGCCATACCTTTTGTTTGGTTTATCAGTGGAACCATCTTGCTGCTGCAGACATGTAGCCCACAACGGGCCTCATATGGCTTGGCAAAAAAATCATTGGAACCATGTAAGTGCTGAACCATAAAACTACTTAGCAATACCATGTCGGGTGTTCACAGCTGAAGTTGGTGCAGTTGGTACTACTATAGCTGGTCCTGAAAGGAAGGCATGACTGGCGACCAGGTTGATGTGCACATCATCAACATCATATCAATCTTGCCCCCAAGGGAACCTTGGAATTTATGGGGGATCTACCATTTGCATGAATAATATTAGGGAATACCCTTTGGTAAACCAACCTGGAAGAGGAAAATCCAGCACTTATAGCCGACTGTTGACCGCTATCATGAACAATGGATAATGATTAAGCATCAATCTCAATTCGCCATGGTCACACTCCGTCACGAATCATTTGTAGCAAATCAATGGGTCATTCTAAAGCGTTGATAATCTGTAACCAGGTACGATCATCGAGAGGAAGGCAAATCATCCATTTGTATTACCACGACTGATGACCAGCACCGCTGCCATTAGTAGCAAGACCCATTGTGATTTTCAATAAACCCAATGCTCCCAAATGATGGTTTCTCAAGCCATGGGGTACCCCCAAAATGATTGCTTTATTATTGTAGAAAGGATGATTTGGGGGTCCACCTATTTTGAGAACTCCCAAATGAAGTATCGTGTTATAAAACGCTAGCATGAATCACCATTACTAGCCCTTTTTGTTGTCTGAAAAAGTTCTTCGCTGCTCCATCAGTTAGTCGTCACTGTGGTTATGCATTGGTATTGTTCATTGCGGTTATTGATCACCAAAAAAATCATTCCGATTTATTGCTATTATTTTTTGAGTATCAGTCATTGCCATTGCTATCTTTCATTGCTATTCTTCCTTGGCATTTTTATTACTTGAACAAAGGCTAGTACTGAACAACTCATCCCTGCGAACCGCTGCTTACCATTCAACACATTGTCATCGATGGTTAGTTCCCGAAACTGGTGGGAAAAATTCAGAAATTCGACCTGCGAAAGCATGGCAGCTGATGCTTCAAACAGCAACGGGTTTCCAATGAGTCATTTTTTTCCAGATGGTTCCCATCAACCAGCTGGGTTTCCATTTGAAACTCTAAAAGATGGAGCATTTCCCAACTTCTAAAGGTTGATGAGTGATTTCCTCACTCGTTCCAACCTGGGAGCTGTACCACTTCTAAGAGCCTTGGGAAAACATGAGCATCCCAGTGATTACTGGCTCCCCCATTACCAAGCCTAGCAGGACTGACCCAAACATCTCCTGGAGCCCCGGCTCCTAGGTGGGGAGACCGTGTGGATGCTGGTGCGATGAGCCAATTTGCGAGTCATTACTGGTGGATAAGATCCGAAAATTGGTGTTTCTCAACCCTAGGCCCTAGCGACCCTTAGAAATATATAATTGGTTACATAAATTATAAACGATTCATTTTGGATGATTTGGGGGGTCGCTTATTTTCAGACACGCCCAAATATCCACAAAAGTCGGATTAATTTGATCTTAATTTGGATGATTGTTGGTGATAGTTATCCTGAAACTCGGACAGTGGTGTAGTCCATATTGATCGCAACTCGTTTTCAAGCCATGTGTCCCAACCAAAAATGCCCTCCTTGAGTCTGGAACCAGTGGTATTGTCAGAATTATGTGTGTGTGTGTGAGAGTGGGTCGCAATGTGATCGAATGGAGTGCAATTGTTGTAGTGCACTTGAATTCATCATAGCGCAATTTGCTTTTGTGCTCGCACATGTGCGTGCCCACAATCTGATTTTATGAATTGATAGACAGGTAACAGATGAGTGTAGATCGATAAATAGATATATAGAAAGAAAGATAGATAGAGGCACGGACAGATAGATAGACTGATAATTGTGGGCATGTATGTGCGTCTATGAATGCCCTGTCTATGAATTGATTTCCTTTTTGGCTCAATATGCCAGAGACGAGTAGATCGTTCCGACCCAATTTGTTTCACCTGCAGGTAGCCCCCGGCGCAATGTTCCGTTAGAAATGAGCTGCTGCACATCCCTTGAGCAGTGTGACATCGTTGTGGAGCCCCCTGGGCCGCGCTTCGAATCGAAACCAGAGCCAGCCGACCTGCCCGACTTTGAAGAAAGCCATCCGCACGGAGAGCAAGGTCTCAGTGGGATGAAGGCAGCAAACTCTCAGAGATCCAGCTTTGTGTCCGAGAACCCCTCCCTGCCCCCCCTGGAATGGTCCCGCAAGCTGTCCGAGAACCTTTCCCTGCCCCCCCTGGAATGGTCCAGGAAGCAGAGTGTACAGAGTGTAGTTTCCACTTTGACCACCCCCAATGCTTCCGGGAAAGAAGAAATACGAGGCGTTTCCTTGCGAAGAACTTTGCGTCAGGCGAGAATCTTCTGGCTGGACAACCCACATGCTCGAAGCCATGCTCAGAAAAATCGACTCTATGCAGCTTCTGTTCAAACCGAACGCCTTGACATGTTCCTCTCACATACCTGGCTGACAACGGGAAAACTGAAGTTCCTCTCGCTTTTCCTTCAATTTGGATGGCCCATCTTGTGGATATCCTGGGGCTTCATGGTGATTCTCGCCTTCACACTTTGCATGGTTGATGTTCTGCCTTTGTTCGGAACTTTTGAGGCCGATGCGCTTGGCTTTGAAGGGCTTGTTTCCTCAGGTTGCTGGATCCAGTTGTTTGGCTTGCTCGGAATTTTTTTGGGATGCCTCCTGTTCACGCAGTTGCCATCGAAGTCTGACAAGTGCTTTCTGGATTTTGCATGCATTTGTCAGACGGACGATCTCAAGATGCAGCAGGGCATCAGGTCCATCTCCACTTTTCTCGCAGCTTCTGATGAGTTGCGTGTGTTGTGGAGTTCCCCATTGCTCTCAAGGTTGTGGTGTGTCTTTGAGCTTGCGGCATACCGAAAGGTCAACCCTGAAGGAAGGATAATCATCGCTCCGATCAAAAATGAAGCCTGTGCATGCATGATGTTTTTGTGGTCGGAGGTGGTATTCTCGGGCATTTGGCTTTGGTTTGCCGGATCGGGATCCGATGACGACAATCTGATTTCAGTGCTTCTGCTTGTTCTAATCGCATTTGGCACTTTGATTCCTGCATCGGCACATGTGATCTGGCACAATCACAAGAACAGTGCCCAATTGAGATCCCAGTTGGCTAACTTTGACGTGAGGAACGTTGACTGCAGCAATGACTTTGATCGAGAGTGCATTCATGATGCCATAATTACTTGGTATGGGTCACTGGAAGCTTTTTCGGCATACGTACGAGGACCTTTGAGCCAAGAAGTTTTGGGCCTCATGCGAGTTGGAGGCAGTCTGTCTTATCACTACTTCGTTTTGCCTCTTTGCCCAGTCGTTGCCCTGTCTTTGGATTACACGCTGGCTTTGTGCAAAGCTGGTGCGCCGGCCAAAGCCATCGTCACTTTTTTCTTGAATCACATGGCTTTGGACCTGCTATTCGTACCAGCGGTGGCCATTTTTTTCACCTGGATTGCAGAGAGGGGGTTGTGGTTGGGGAACAGCAGATGCAAACCTCTTGCCCTGGAGATTGCCATCATTCTTTCACTCTGTATCTGTTTTGCTTCAGCCGGCGCCTTTGTTGCCATCGTTGTCTCAAGAAGAAGCTTACTGATGACAGTCTTGTGGATTCTTTTTTCATGCGTTTTTGCAGGCTTAGTGTGGCGCCGTTGTTGGCATGCAGCATGAGCTTGTAGCTTATTCCACATCATTCCTGTATGGATTTTCAAAAGTGGCCGGCCATCCAGGTTGTTTCACGCACAGCAAGGCACGTCACGCGATTGCGTGCCTGCTGTACTGTACAGAAACCTCTTCGATATCCGATCTTCGTCGAAAGTCGGTTCACCAAAAAGTCAATCCCACTTTGGAGTTGCTTCCATTCATTCACACATTTTGGTCACAGCCGTTCCCTGGGTCCTTAATTTGTTTACAAGGAGTGGCCAGAGGGATGGCTTGGTCATCACAACTAAGGGATTCACTGATTACTTGATCGGGAATCATCATGATTGCTATGACCTCTCATTGGTTCTTCCCGGCAATGTTAACAATCAATTGGGCGCTGATTTGTTGTTGAAAACCCAACGAATAATTGCGCTACATATTTGGCTGATGGTAGATCCAAATTAATGAACCACCGTCAGTTGAAGCATAAATAGCTGGTGAGTGTCCATGATTTAGGGTGGGTTTGTCGACATGGATCTATCATTGATATATATCAATCATGTTGGTTTACCTTTGACTTGAAGCACCCCATAAAAATTGGTGACAGTCCCAAAATCACAGGTATTGGTAGAATTTAAATCCCAAAAAAAGAGGGTAATTGAAGGTCAAGCTATGAGAATCTCACAGTTGTCACTCAGCATCTATGGTCGTCAATCATGATCATCAGCCTCCATATCTTGTCACTTGACTGTGTCACTTGATATTCGGAGCCTGGGAAAACGTCTGAAGTAAACTCCCAGGAATCCCACGAAGCCTCGGTTTCAGGTTGCTGGTTGGATCTGCCTTGGTTCCTGTTGGAGGCTGGGCGCGGTTGCCAGTGGTGGTCTAGGGAGTGCCCTCAAGAAGCTTCCCAGGGAATAATCGACATGTTTCACCTATGTTTCACCCATATTTCAATATGGTTCCCCAATGTTTTACCCATGTTTCACCCAATGCATTCACCTGTTGGACGTGTCACGATTTGGGTTCAGAAGCTTTCAGAAGGACGGTTTGCCAAGAACAAAGATGAACTTAAGGTGATTTGCAGATCCTGGGTCAATGCTCCGTACCCCTGGTGAACATCACCTAAGTTGACCAAGCTAATTCTTGTTGGGATGTTCATCTACCCATTTGTTGGCTGGTGAATATTAACCCATCCATACCATATCACTACCATCATCAATATTTAATCGAAGCAGGTTGTCATGTACCATCGTGGGTCGATTCGTAGCTAGATCTCCCAGTATTGTTGGTTCTTTATTGACCCAACCTGCCCTGCCGCCTTGTCTGTCACAATGGGGAAATGTGTCAGAGCATAGCTGGCTGGTGGTTCTAAACACTTTTCATTTTCCCTAGTATCAAGAAATGGCTGGCTGGTTGACAGGTATATTGTTCATAGGGGTTGAAACTACCAACCAGTTTATGTGCCAGATTGAATGCAAGAAAGTCAGAATCTACAAGATGGAATGCCAGGAATGCCAGAAAGAAAGCCAGAATCCAGATGGAATGCCACCAAGAAAGTTAGAAGATGACCAGATATATAGAATGCCGGAAAGAATGTTAGAATCAGCCAAAATGGTTTTTCAGATAGAATACCGGAGTGAAAGGGCAGAATATGTGTGAGAAAGAATGTCAGAATAAATGCCAGAATAAGAATGTCAGAATGAACCAGAAAGAATACAGAATTGGCCATCATTCGCTATCATCTACCATCATTAATCAACATTGACCATCACTAACCCAATCATTAACCATCATCAGCCATTTCCTCGCATTGTTTAGCCATTCAAAAACATTCAAAAACATTTTTGGCCATCAGGAGCCCCAGCATCAGCAGCCATCATCAACTTTCAGCAATCATTCTCTATTTATGGCTATCATTGACTATCATTAATCTCATTGACCGTTGATCATTCACCATCACCAACCAGAATTAACCATCATGGACCATCATTACCCATGGATAGGCGCAATTATGCGTTGTGAATCATCCTTAATCGTTGCCCTTGGTACGCGTCCCTCGCGGTGCCAGGGGGGAGTTGCCACGCCCCTTTTACAGGCGCCCCTTGCGAGATCACCGGATGGGAAAAGTAGACTATGGGGGGTTCTCAAAATGTTGACTGGTTTACTGTCAATGATTTGGGGGTGGGGCCTGACTTTGAGAAACACCCAAATAGGGAACCCCAAACATGGTTTGCTTTTTTTTAGTAATGATATCAATGATTAAACAAGGATGATTTGGGGGCAACCCTGTGTTGAGAATCCACCTTCTCTAGTGTATTCTCATTTTATCTATAGTTGGCGGATTTTCTAAGAGGTGTTTGTAACCGAGCTCTGCCCTGACGCGTCCCAAAAGTGTCGTCAAAAGTGTACTTTGTGGATGTTCATATTTCTTTTTTTGGCCAATCGTTGGGATGGTTGATTTACGAGCATATTTTGCAGAGGCGTTGACACCGCCAACCAGGTATTTCGATTACATGCTGTGCGCCAATCACTGCGGCAAAGCTATTCCAGGTACGCAATCAGACCATAGCAGACATCGCATCTCCCAATGATATACACCAACCAGGTCTCCCAGATGATGAAGTTGGACGGTATTCGCCTCTTGGAATTGGATATTCAATGATATTCAAACACCCACATTGGAGTCACATATTTCAATATGGAAGGGCAACCTTGCAGAAATTATGAAAGTTTGCTGGAGAAATGCAGTTCTTGATGCATGTTCAGCACTACTTCATCCATTGTTACGATACATTATAATTCACCACATGATACTAGTGGATGAATGTTCATGAATCATGTGGTTCTACTTGCTGCATGTTCTCCTTGTGTTTGGAGAAAAATGCGGCGCCCATACCATTTTATATCTACAAGAGCTAGTTGAAGTTCTCTGTCAGCCCCCCCAAATATTGTGAGCTAATATCCTACTAAACTCAACTGCAGACCGCCCTATACCAACCATTAACCAACAACCAGCCCAATAAACCCTCCCAACCACTACGTTAACCAAGTGCTGGTATGGGGTGAGTATGGGTACTACCTTATACTAGTGTTTGATCCTACATACCATAGCGGCTAATACCAACCACTATATACACCAACTAATGGTATGTGTGAGTCGCCCCAGGGTTGCCCCATGTTGCCGGGCGGGGTCCAGGCATGGACGGCAGCTTCAGACTTCCGGCCGCGCGTGGGGCGGCCTGGCATCCCCCCATCTACATCCCAGTGCTCCTATGACTTACATTCTGGTAGTCCCTAACATGTCCTCCTCTGACCCCTTCACTCTGGTAGGCCCTAACATGGGAATGGAAAATCCACAATCATCGAATCATCAATGAATGATTTCCCAAGGTTTTGCTAACAAAATGATGGATTTTCCAGTGCCATGTTAGGGACTACCACAGGGTAACAGTCAGTTCCATGAACAATCCACGAATCATCATCCACCTGAGGGTCTTGGACTGCGCTGGAGAGCCAGAATCATCGTGAAGCATCATGAACTGCATCTACGGGGCTGCACTGTTCCTGGTTTTGTTATTCTCTGGTAGTCCCTAACATGGCAATGGAAAATCCCTGTTTTGTGAGGAAAGCCTTGGGAAATGATCCATGTATGATGGATTTTCGAGCCAGCCATGTTAGTGTATCAGAGGGTAACCAGTCGGAAGCATTCTCAGTCACAGCCCGGCTGGGATGCCACCTGCCATGGAGCAGCCTTTGGACACTGGGAAGACCCAAGACCCGGTAGGCTTTCACCAGGAATTGGTCGGCAGATACTGTTGCTGCGAATGCTGGTGAAACATTGGTTTTTGTCATCTGGATGGCTTATACCCACTAACTTAGGTTTTTAGTGTTTTTGGGATATGATTGATTTACCATAGAACCACTAAAAATATTTGTTTTAGCAAGGGATCTATAAGCCACCAAGTCATGGATAACTATACAATCAGATCATGTAATCATTGGTAAGTAGAAATAATCAAAAAACATTGTAACCCATTATCAACCTTCAGAGTGCCAGGATGTCCTGAATGACGGATCATTTCATGCTTACCTTGTGGTATGCACTGCTTGCATCCATCGAGAGTGATGTAGCAAGCTGCTCAAGAGGCCTTTGGCTCATGAAATCCCAGTTGTTTCAACAAAAAACATTTCATGTTCAGATGCAGTTGTGATGCCATGCAATCCCTCACTTTTTCTCCTGTCATGGCCTTTTGTGAGGGCTACAATGGAAATCGACCTCTTATTTGATTTCTGCTTCGTAGAGTTTCTATCACATCATTCTTGATAATCAGTCCACAGTTAGCACCTATCCAAAAGCTGTGTCAGATGACCTTTATCGCAATGTTTGCAGCAACTAAGGCAAAAGACAGATAACTATCGACTACAGTCTAGTTGTTTCACAGCCACAGATCGTCGTCGTCGTCGTCGTCGTCGTTGTCGTCGTCATCGTCATCACTGTCGTCCTCCTTGGCCATGGACTTGGTGGCCAACTACGTGGACTACAACTCTCAGCAAGCGGTTTCTGCGCCCCCGCTGGCCCCTTCCGGCTGAGCCGTTTGGAGGGCGCCATCCAAGGACAGTTGCTGGAGCAGTGGTCGCGCTATGCAGTCATGCGAAGCATCAAGGTGGAAATGAAGGTCTTGGGACCTGAATGGGATACTTGGAACTTGAAAGGCCAATTAGTGGTCATGATACGTGGCAAGTACTCAGAAGATTCACAAGTAATGATATTGATTCACGGGTTCATCGATGGTTGGGTAATGATTGATTATCACTGGTGTCTTAACTGATTGATTATGACCAATGGCTTCATGAACTTTCATGCTTGACGAGCATCCGCAACGCACGTTCGCAAAGCGCATTGAATATGGTTTGTGGAATGACATGATGCCTGAACTGGCCTGGAATGTGACTTGGCGACGCCTGGCTTTTGCAACTTTGAACTAAAACGTTGTTATTGACCGCGTCATCAGTAGGTGTTCACAAGCAATTGGCCACACAATTTGAGAAGTCATCTCTTCAAGAAGCTGCCGTAAGATATCAACCCATAGATAGCTGTATTGGAAGTCTTGCAATCTAGGATGGCGATACCTTGCAACTTATTAGTGCTCTAGTGCAGTGAAAATCATATAGTCATTTATCAGTGGTGATGGGCGACCATTCACTGCCAATAACCTCACTGTGAATCAAAATGCTTACAACCTCAGTCTCTGACCCGTTGCTGGAAAGGGCTGTCAGACACCTGGAAGGGTCAAGCGGTTAGCTCTCAAGAGTGTAACCATCATTGACCAAGTTCAAGGCTAACCAGCGGCCCCCAGGAAGGCCTCTTCGGCAATTCCACCACTGGCACTTCGGTCACCATACATCCTCGGCTCATACGCGTGGGACGGACCAGCTATGTTATACAGAATCAGGCGACCAGATTTGCTGAAAGGATTGAAGCATAGAAGGTGTCAAGTCCAAGATGCTGGCTGGTGGTTTTTAACATGTTTTAAATCATTTTGATGTGTTTTTATTTCCAAGCTATACTGTAGTAACAAATGGTTGGTTGACCCAATATTTTTTCATAGGGGTTGAAGCCACCAACCAGTATATTTACATACTTCCAAAATGATTGGGGCGCACAAAGGTAATGAACGGTGAAAATTGTCCTGTAACAAATAATGATTTTCCGCTGCAGCAGGATTTGAGCAATTGTTAGCTTGTATAAAGTTCACAGGAACGCTCACTTAAAGGCGACAGATCCTTGGTGAATGTTTGCAGCGTTGATTGTGTCCTCGCAGTTCAATGGAGGTAACTCACGTCATATCTCAAAGTTGGGAACCCTTAATTTTTTTTGGCTTTTTTCTATTACCATAAATGATCAGTAAACTGGATGATTTGGGGGCATCCCTATTTTGAGATTCAGATTGTACCAACTTGTTTGTTTTTTTTGTTTTTTTATGTGCCCACCATGGTTTTGGTCCGTTCTGGGCCCATGGGTTTTCACCACGAGATCTCACCGTGTTGCGGTTTGATCAATCCCAAGTTAGTTTCCAACTAAGAACGATGCAGCAAGAAATGTTGGATTGTCTAAACCTCTTGTTTGGAATCTCCGGTTACAATGTATATAGATTTTCAATCAAATAGCATTGTGGAGAATGGGGTTGGCATGATTCTGATTGTCGATTGGCAGCATGCGATTAAGCATCATCAAGTACTTTGTACCAGTAGTTTTCTTGAGCAATTTTGTTTAGATGGCATTGGATCCAACTGGAAGTTTGTTCACCTGGCTCATCCTGGCTCAATACTGCATCTCATCGCTGAGCGCTGTTTCTTTTTGCCGAATACAATGCAAATTTTGGAAGACTATTGACCAGCAATTAAGAGAGTCAATCTTAGCCTCCGCAGGATTGTTCTGGAATGTTTGAATCAACACAGTCAACCTTTTGCTCCAGAGGCGTGGTCCCAAATCAGATATCGGCATATAGCTTGGAAGACTTGCTTGAATCATCTTGAAATCCATCAGCAAACTCCCACAATGGAGGGTAAGCCGGGCAGCCGCTCAGAGAGGTGAGACACAGACTTGCTGAGTCAACACTGGAGATGGTACAAAGCATATCAGTCTATCCATCAATGGCCTACAGGCATACACCCAAATGGCGATGGAGAGAGACACCGGTGAGCTTTTGAGCATGTTTCGGAGCACCCTCATTTGTGGATCCCGTTTTTGGGACTAGAAGCTGTTTGGACTCCCAACCGCTATTTGTAATTCGGGGCTAGGTCTTCGTCCTGCCACTTACCCGGTTCAATGGCTCCCCCCTGCAGTTGCACAAAACATTTCTGGAAATGTCTAGCCATGAACATACATATTACACATAAATGCCTTTCTTTGTATTTTCACACTCTCTACAATCAACCATGGGTTCCGGGGGATAGTTACTAGGAAGGATTGGGAAGGAGAGAAAGTTGCTGCCCCTCTCCAGCCAAAAGCCTGCAGGTGACCAAGTCAAGCACGGGACAGCCACTGGATGCTGTTAGTTGCCAGTGGGCCTCCAGCCTGTCTAGGGCGGTACCTCTCACTGGTAGCGGCTGGTCCTTTTGGCTGGAGGGTGTGGAGGGCTAATGACTGTCAAATGGGGGTTTCAGAACATCCAAAAATGGTTGATTCAGTAGTGTAAATGACCAAGATGGGATGATTTCAGGGTACCCAAATTGCTGCTTTATGATGCTTTGATCCTTCACCCAAAATATTAAGTCTTTGGATTTTTGGGAGCAATATACAGCAGCAGCCCTGCAGAACATGCATTCATCCAAGGCACTGAATTGCGATCCCTTCTCGACGAGACTGTGGCACCGTTGGCGCTGCCCGATGCCTATGCAGAGAGACCTGCAGAGTGTTACCGTTGGACGTGTCAACTGCATTTGCTCAGACGTTTTTTTTGTTGGTTTTTTGATGTTTGTGGCGTCTCCTTCAGATGCTAATGAGCGGAATCAATTGGTCGTAGCGAAGAGTTTTTGTTTAGCTGCAACAGTTCGGCCACTTACACTGGAGAGTGTGTTGATCCTCACCGTGAAAGAAATCTCAAGAGGGGCAGATGATTGTGCAGTGATTGGAAGCCATTCAATATACCAGGATTTCAGGATGCAGAAGCTTTGCAGACAGTGGTTGAGCAATGGCCCCCTGCCCTTTCCCACAGTTGGTGTTCTTACTGACGCAATGGTTGGTGGCGTTGCCTTGCTGAGTGGGTTCTGGTTGGTATAGCAAGAGAATGAATCCCAGATACTTCATGCATGGCATTTTTCCCTACATTTGGATCATTTGGGTTGTTGTAGTTGCAATGTTTTACACATTTTTAAATGGGAAGGTGCATCATTGGGGATGTTTTAGAGGAAATGTGAAGAAAGGAATTTGTGTACAATGCTTACAGTTTTACACAGTTTATTCTACATTGTATAAATGCAGTATTTAAGACTGCGCATCTCTCACATTTTGGTGCAGGGGCTCCACCACCAGTCCTTGCCATTTGCGATGTCCAGTATGGGTGACCCACGGGTTTCATATCATTGGGAAACACTCACCACTCACTACAGTACAAATGGTGGTTTCTTGAGATTGGCAAGTGGCGATGATGACAAGGACAACAAGCCTTGTTATGATTTCTGGTTATACTGCATGGCATTTGTCGGAATTGCACCAGTTGTTTGGGGTCGGCTGAATCTAAGAGATGAAATAGTATATATTTATACATATACCTAAAGAACCGGAAACCTACAAATTTGTAGGTTTTTAAAAA
>VSDK01006305.1:74675-90142 GCA_009767595.1 Symbiodinium kawagutii | reverse complement strand
AAGCACAAACTGCAAAGCATCTCTCATACATCCTCTTTTCCATGATTCATAAAGTATGAAATTGAAATGCTAGGCTCCCAAAGAAATTCTAAAGGTATCTCGAAGATTGCCGGCGTTTGAAAAAAAAACAAAACAACTCATGAAGAATAGAATATGAACTGTGGCATTGTGGAGCTCCGAATAAAACAAACGCGTATTACGACATAGAACAAGATGGTTGGGTCTTGCTGAGTTGCCTCATGATGAGCGTCAAATTAAACAGTAAGTCAAAAGACGCTGTTCCAGAAAATAATGAATGAATATGTCGTTCGAAAAGCGAGAAAAAACAACTATCTTAGTCAAACAAAAACAAACGTACGAGACAAGCCCGTTAACAAAATAAAATAAATCAATGAACTCAATCAATATTGGTCCATGAAGAAATGATATACCAAAATCATACCTCGACAGCGATAGCATCTGGTGCTTCTGTCCTTTGCTTTGGCAGATAGAACTGCCTCAGTATGCTGGAAAAAAGATCCGCAACATGCTGGACTTGACAGCATGGAATGCTGAAGCAAAGTCACAGGAAGAAATCTTGACAGCAACCACAACACCCAGGCTCTTCGATCAAATATGTGGAGACTCAGCGACTTGACACATGGGCTGTTTGACAGGTTTGTTGACGTATATTCCATAACAAATACGTATACTTCATCCTCAAACGTACAAGGTTTGGTACAGTCTGAACCTTAGCAATTGCATGCCCCGAAAAATCACACATTCGATTCATTGAGAATGTCTGTTGGAGTGACAAGGGAATGAACACTGGCACATGCTCAAGTACAGGAAATGGATCAATTGTCCCCGATGAGCGCGATAATCATATATAGTATTTCTGAGGAGTGAACAATTTCCTTCCAAGACCAAGTCCCATGTTTTGGCCAACGATCCGACCAATCTGTTGGAGCCGACACGCATGGCTAATTCGTTGTATTTCCGTACACGGGAGTTCCCTTACGCACGTGACAAGAGCAAGTGCCACAGAGGGTGGCTCAGTGGCTCGTGGCATGGGGCTGAGTTTCAGGCTTCGTGTGCAGGCCACGACTCTTGCTGCCTGTCGTTTATCACAGGTGGTGCAGACAACACCTCCGAAATCCTGGTCTCAACACAGCCCTTTCAGTCAAAATGTCATGTTGAGATCTGTGCCATTCAAAATCTGCACATCGTCAAGTTTGACAAACCACAAATGACTCGGCTTTGCCTTGCGTCAGCGGCATCACTTTGCAGCACCTGACCACTGCCACACTCTGAGCATCGACGCATCCCAACTCCCAACAAAGATGAGCCGGAAGTAACAGAAGCATGTTTTTCCTCCAACACCTTATACCAAGTCACTCCACTTGAGTAGTAAACATGGAAGTCCAACCGGAAGTTGTATGATACACCGTCTGCGTGAAGTTTTCCTGAGGTTGTGCTGCATATGTGTGAGGTTCCCCTTTTCATCGATGGAATACTTCAGTTCCCAACCATGTGCACTTTCCTACAGGCCACAAGCATCCTGGACTTTCAAGATTAAGTCCCGCTTTTTCGACTTTGTCATGAAATGAAGTCAATCTACTTGACGCAAAGAATAATAAAGGTTCGAATCCAAGACAGCTGTGTGATGAGATTGCCGTTGGACAAAGGTTGCTTCTAGGAAGCCAGGCAGGATTGGAAAGAAGATTTCGAAGTCTGTGCCAACAAACTCAAATGTCTTTCTCCGGCCCACGGGGTAATTGCTCTTGGTTTTGTAAGCCCCTGTAGAAAATTAGTGAAGAACACAAAACATTGTGCCTGTCATCTGCTGGAAGAAGAATGAAACCATGCGTCAGTCAGCCAAACAGGTTGCATGAAAATGATTTGGTGGAGGGGGTAACCACAAGTACATGAATTCTTACTCTATAAACCTGTGCTGCTGCCCATTTTATGCCTCGGCATCGGTGTCATCCAAGTTGGCCTCAGAGGCTTCAGCTCAAGCACAGCTCGGAACAACAAAAGAGCCGTTCTCTCAAAGGAACATCTGGCAGAGCTCAAGAGGCCGAAGGAGCCAGCATATCGCTGGTGACAACAACATATTAAAAACCTGCATATGTTTCACCAGCCAACCAACGCGTTTTTCAAGATACGACCATAGACGAAGCAAGATCTGGTTTCACAGGACCCAGCTGTGGCCTGGACGCCCAACAAATGCTCAGCGAGCGCCATGAATTCCAGATGGCCGTCGCCTGGAGAAGTCCCCGAGAACCAGCACTGGTACAGCACATAGTCCCGGTATTGAAATTTCGGTGTTGCAAACATTGGCAATCCAAAGGAAAAACAGTGGCCAGGAAAAAAGTGCAAAGGAAAAGCAACGTCAAGAAAAAGCAGTGCCAAACAAAAGCCGCGAAAGGTAAGAGGAATGAAAAATAAAAGCACTCTCGAGTAAAAGCCATGCCATGAAAAAGTAGTGCAAGCCAAAGAAGTGCCAGGCACAAACAATTAAGCCGACTAGAAGCAGCATGTCGAGTAAAGGCACTGCCAAGCAAAGGCAGTGCCAAGTAAAGGTAACGCCAAGTAAGAACATTGCCAAGTGAAAGCAGTACCAAATAAAAACAATACCAGATAGAAGCAGTGCCACGTAAAGGCAGCGTCAAGTACAAGCGGTGTCCAGTAAAAGCAGCGGCAATGAAAAGCAATGCCAAGAAAAAAATCAGAGCAGCACCAAGTAAAAGCAGTGCCAAGCAAAAGCAATGCCAAATAAAATCAACGCCAAGTCAACGCAGTGTCAAAAAAAGCAATGCAAAATAAAGCAGTCCCGAATAAAAGCAGGACTCAATAGAAGCAGTTCCACATAAAGCAATGGCAAGTAAACGATTTGTCAAGTGAAAGCAGTGACAAATAGAAGCAATGCCAACGCCTCACCAAGCAAAAGCAGTCCCAAGCCAAGCATTCTCAAGTAGCTGACATTGGGAAGAGCAAAGCAAAGGATGCCCAGCCAAAGATCGCTCGAGAGCCTTCGTGCCTTTTACAGTTTCGCTTCTGCAACTCGCTGATAGAACACCAGCCCATACGAGAAACAGCACGGACACCAGCAGACAAAAACACCAGCACAAAAAAACAACTGGGCTCGTTGTTCATTACCATTTGAAATTCACGCCGGCTTTCCCAGGTACTACCTGTAGTGAATTAGTTTTGCTACTGAATAGGTTGAGATTGTCTTGGCATCATCGGTTTTCCCTAGTTTTTCAACAAGACGCATTGATGCATCATACAAGGCCCTCGTGAATGCAAGCAAGAGGCTATTCCTGGGCAAGTTTGCAAAGCCGTCCTCCAAGGCGCTTCAAACCAGATATCCAACGGAATGCAAACCCTATGTGAATCAGGCTACGGAAAGTCTGTTCGATATCTGAACGGGATATCAGGCTATGACACATGTTCTGAACGCACATTCATGAATGTGAAGTCCCTGACACTTGACGGCTATGAATGGAAATTCCGTTCCAAAGTCTTCTAGATCCCGCGATGTCACAGCTGTCCTTGGTGGCCTTGTAGTAACTCAAGTCGCTTCCTGCAAACATGGGAAACTGGACATTTGCATGCATGCAGCCAAATTTACGGCCTCTTCCCAAACAATGAAAACCACAACACATCATCTCATTAAAGTCATAAGTTCATCTCTTCCGACAAGCCGTTCTGATCCGATCTTTCTGCCTGCAGGTGCTTTTTCAAGATCTTCCATGGAAAGGAAACCTTTGTGATCTCGATCCAAAGTCCGCAGATACTTCGCCAGACTTTGCACCTCAGGAAAAAGGCCATGGAGACCAACGGAGGAAGGTGATAGCGAAACCTCACGACGCACCTGCTCTTTGGCAAAGTGCCTGTCCAGCTTTTCCTGGGCGGCGACGGTGAGACCGAAATCTGAGTTAGAGGCTATGCAATTTCACTCTCCACCCCACCCAGTCCTCCATAAACCTCTTGAAGGTTTGGTCACTGATGCAGTCTGGAGGACCGAGTTCTTTCAAATGCTTGTCCACCTCAACTTGCAAATGTAGTCATGAATCAAACTTGCAAAGGCTCACGCCAAGTCAAATAAAAATGACTGTCCAAAACCCAATCCCGACCAAGGCGCTTCGTGTGGGGTCGGGCTCATTCCCAGGATGCGCATGGCGGGGCCAAGTCTTTCGGATGGAAATCCGTGGGCATCCGAGAGCCTCTGATAGACGTGATCGATGGAGGTCATGATCCGGTGAAACTTGGCGTCATTGGCCTTGCAGGCGGCCAGCGATGTAGCATCACTGCAGAACAACAAAGATGATTGCACAAACACATGCAGATTCCAACAACCTTAATGGACAGTCTCTAGCAAGATAAGCCAAGCAAGTTGTTTAAGCATGGTGTACATGAATCATGTGGGTTCATAATATGATTTCTACACCTATTATGTCGAAGATTCTGATTGCAGCAAACATTTCCAGTGCGTGAGAAGCAAACTACACGGGCGTAAAGATCAACACGGGGTCCTAAAGCTTTCCCAAATTTGCCACAAGCACGTATATGTAAACTTTGCTTAGGTTTACTCCAATGGTGCATTTCAGCCCTTCAACTGTCATCAAGATGGACACCAGCTTTGTGAGCTCATGTGGCCCCAACATGCGGCAACCCGTGCAAAACATGGAGTCCAAAAGCCCCCACAAAAGCCGAGATCTGCCCACCATGGGTCCAACATCCAACCAGATGTGCTGGGAAGAAAACGTTTTCGCTCTACAGCTCCACCCCTCATTCTTCAATGATTTTGGAACGCGAGTTTTCAGCAAGATTGGCACAACCGGACCTCGACACACATCCAGCAGCATGAGGCCAACATGGAGTGAAAATGGGTCGAAAGAAGATCGCCCAAAGCCAACGTGGACCAGGCAAGCGATAGACCAAGTGAGAAAGCACCATGTCGGTCCCCTTGCCCACGCCAAAAGCCAGTTCGTTCAGCTGGGCGCAGGCAAGCTTCAGTTCGCCCGTGCCGAACATGGGTGTGCGCTTGCGCATGCCAGAAACCATCTGTGGTACAGCTTTAGCTGAATCATGCTGGATGGGTTTTTTCCGCGATAATCTGCGCTTTTGGTGTATTGGCACAACTGGATGTCAATGTGGGACCAACATAAGTCGAACATGGGGCCACATGCAAAAAGGATGAGCCCGATGTGGCAAAGATAGCCCGAACATGGCCCCGGATGTGCCCAACATGTGGCCCAAAGGCCCTGGCAGGCCCAACATCCGACGAAATGCGCAGGCGGCCAACGTGGGATGAGAACTCGTCCGAGCACATTTCTAATTGTTTGGGTAAGGAACAAGAAGACCTTGGCGTGGCTCAATCCATTTGGGTTTGAACCCTGGGGTGCTGATAACACCCTATTCGTCAGGTCAGGACGAGATTTTCCCTTAGGAAAGTCTGCCCTCCAGACCCTTCGCAGATAGTCAATGTTCGCTCAGCTGGACGAAGACCCTACCTTCAAGGGTACTGCTGGGGTTCTAGCCTTAAAACAGTTATTTGTACTATTTTCAGGTGAAGTGAAACTAATGGCGAAACAATTAGTTCAGCAATAACAGTTTGTATTATTTTCAGGTGAAGTGAAACTAATTATTGCTTAACTCAATGGCGCCTAACCAACTGAATGTGAGGGTGACCCCGCCCCACCCCTTGACAACATGTCCCATGATTAAATTTGAGGTGAACTATTGCCATCCATTGAAAACTGCTGATTCCACTGAATTTTTTTTGGGGGGTCCCAAGTTCCTGGATACCAAACTAAACACGTTCGAATTGAGTTCGAGCTCCAAATTCCAAACACTGGGTTCCATATACCACAAACACTCCCCATATCTTCCCGCGGCCTTCCATATTTTCAAATCAGTCCTCTATGGATAACCATCGTAAGCCAAAGAATCACATGAAACCGGCAGCCACTGAACCTCTTTGGATGCAGCTGAATCAGCTGCCGCTGCCGCTGATGCTTTCGGCACTGACTCCACCTCAAAAGTGACAACCAACTCCAAGCCTCTGGAGTTTCAAGGCACCATGTGACACCATGATTTGTCGCAAATTGCAAAATTTATATATGGCCTCACAAAATAGAAAAACAAGCTTTGGATCAAAGCGCCGAGACCCTGAGCTATGCAATGAGCAGATTGCGTAAACTCTTCTGATCCCAAGGTTCTCTATGGTGGCTGAAAATATCTGTATCACCTGACAGGGTTTGGATCATATTGGTATGGATCATATCATATCCCTTGACAGGGTTTGGGTCATCGATCGTCACTGGTGTGGAGGCGCATCTGGGCTCGAGGGGCTGATCCATGATATTGAGCCGCATTGGACTGATCGCAGCATTCCCGGCGCTGGATTGAACCGCGATGTAGAGACATCTAGGGACTGCAGGGTCCAGGGTCAAGTCAGTCAAGTGTTCAGACTCAAGACTGGATGCCTCAAAAAAAAACTGTGCAGATGCATGCATCACGCCTTCTTTGTTTGACTTGCTACTGACGAGTGTGTCATTGAACTGTGCTGAGAGAATTTCTTGGCATAGACATTGACTGACGTTTGACAAGAGTTGGACCAAGAGTTTCTGTTTATCTAAACATCCATTTCTAGTAGCTTGGCTCATGGATGATGAGGATCACTCTTTGAAACGGGGTAACTTCACCATTCTGCAGTCCAGTGTTGGATCTTGATGAGATTTTGCTGGGCGCCTGTCATTGACAGCAAAACGGACGGGGAATCAGAAAGGGACAAGGCCAAAAATATCCGGAAACAATGCCTGAGAATGCAACAGCTGCAACGAAAAAAGAGCCCCAGACCAGAAAGAAAGGAACATATGAAACACCAGGCCGGAATGACAAGTCTGAGCGACAGCCAATCAACCAGAGACCTCTTCGCTAAAAGCGCAAGAACCTCTACAGCCAAAGCTATCTATGAAACGAGTTTGGGAGACAAATGGCCGCAGCAGCCAAGAGAAGCCCAAGAATGGCACAAATGGACAAAAGGCACGTGCTGGTACGCTGAGATAGAGCTGGATTCAAGACGCAACGTCAAAGATCAATGACCCCCTACAAAAATGTAGCATCCTTGCGTATGTAGCATCCTTGCGTCCGGATATCGATGCCTTTCATGTGCCAACGAAAGCCGTCACCAAGATCCACAGCGCAGATATACGAATAACAAACCTGGATGAGTTTATGCTGGTTTAAACCAGGGTTTTGACCCAGAAAGATCAGGAAACGCTATAGTTAGATCCGGAATGCCCAGGTGACCGATGCAGAATCGGACTTCGAGTCGCGAGCCCGTGCAATCTCGAGTTCTTATTTTCTTGTGTCCAAACCCAGCTTCAACACCATTTATAATCATTCAAACGGTCATTGATATCCATTTATAAACGTTCAAAATCATTCAAATCGTCATTGACCTGCATGCAAACCCATGTTCGTACTAATCACCATGTTCACATCATGGGAAAAACCTGGTGAGGTAATGAGTCAACCTGCGGTCATTCGCACCTCGGCCGAAGAATGTGCAACTCTTGGCTGCAGTGTCACCTCATTAGAGTCGGCTGCAAAGAAGAACTTGTGCTAGCAACTTCTGTTGATGCCTATTCACGATTCCATGCCAATGCTGCTGGCTGCTGTTCATCCAAGAAACATCTGACAACAAGAGCCATTTCGTCGCTAGGGCAAACCATGCGCCACCTGAGGACATTCTCAACTCAGTCTGAGGCCAAAGCAATCCCTTCGCTTGCGGATGCAGCCATGCGGAGTCGACCCTGCGAAGTCTCTTTCGGGCACGCTCAATTGGCCATGATGAAATGTGATTAGTAGATTTCCGGAACTGCAACGTGACTTTTTCAGATGAAAGGATGTGTGACAAGGAAAGTTGCATGGCATTGAAATCCTGCGCGACTAAAGAACGGACAGCTAGAACACAACGTGCATCCATTCAGATGCAGCTGACATCTATTGTGCAAGCGACGTACCACAACGGTGAAATGTGAGCCTCTCCACTGGCATCAGCTCCCTCTGCTCCCTCTGGCTGGGGTGCTACCTCAGACTCAGCAACTCAAATCCTCAAAATTGGGAAATCCTGTGACTCAAAATCATGTGGGCGAAGGGGCTTGAAACAGATGTTTGATGTCTGCAACATGCTTAGACTTAGCTCTTTTCTTCAAGGCTTAGAGCCAGTACAATTGGTCTGCAATGTAAACAGCAACAAAATGGTGCCCAAATAGGTGGCTTCTCAAGCCATAGGGATCCTTAAAAGTAGATTGCTAATTACTACAAAATACCAAAAATGGTTAAGATAAAAGATGATAACTCGGGGGTCCGCTATGACTTGAGAAACACCCATATTGTTCTCTTGTTAAAAGGTGCAAGCACTAAATCCACATGTTCTCCACCGACAGCTGGGATGCCCTGCACGAGCGCTATGCTGTCGTGAAGCTGATTTCGGACGCAAATTCCACATGATCAGCAGTCAAACTGTGGTGAAACGGGAAAGTCGCAGACACAGAAAGGGCGTATAGAGAACATCACGTGATAAATCCTCTGTGTACACATATATATGTAAAACATCTGAAGGTTGTCCTACGGACGTAATCCATGCAGGGTCATAATTCTGGAGAAAAGCTTCATGCTGAGTGCTGGACAAGCTATTTGATGTGAAACTGAGTGATGAGGGGATCAAAGTGTGTCAAAGGTGCTACATAGTTGTAGGATGCATCAGCTGTAACATTAGCTGACGTGTTCCGACTTCCTCTCTGATCTGTCTGACTTGAACACGCGTGGCAGCAACGGGCTAAATCTTGCCCAAAACATAACAATTCAAACAACTCCGTCATCCACATGAGCGAACAAGAAATGAATGAATAAATTAAATCAACAAATAAATGCAGCAAAGGAAAAACTGGAATTTGATATGATGAGGGACAGGATAAAGCATGATGCAAAAAATGCAGGGGAAACAAGATGTGATGAGTTAAATGGTGAAATCAAACTTGAGACCACTCAGGAGTGAAACATAGGAAAAAAGATCGCCAGTATTGAGAAGTACCCGTCAAACCTGATGAGAAGCAACTGATTGACGTATTGCTTCCCAATTCTCTCATGGCTTCATTGACTGAAGCAGGTCTCCTGACTCATCGACAAGCACGCACAGCACGCAAACGCTTTCTTTTGACACCTGCAACATGGCAGCTCTTGCCCGAGCCATCAACGCTCCTGTCCACGGGCCAGAGTGTTGCCCGTTTACAAAGATGCCGATGCACACATGAGGTCGCAATCTTCCAAGACAGAGAGGCCGGTGAGATTCCCAATATACCCTGTCTTGAATCCTGAAACATTTGTGTGCTGATGGCGGAGCAATCTTTTGGAGGATATTGGTATGTAGTTTGTGAAGTTGTCGCCAGGCAATGCGAAGTTGGCTCTTAGTTGTTCTGTATGGGGATGATCAGCAAATGAGGATATCTATCATGAGATAGAACGATGATCCGTGCAGCAAAAAATTAGGCATGAGGGGAGCATCCTCAAAAAACCGGCATGTTTTCTGCATGGCACCCAGCAGCAGGCCAGGGACTTAGCTTCATCCTGGGTCAACACTTCCATGGCTGGTGGGATCCTTGGAATCCTTGGCTCTTCGTGGCACCACAGCAGCAGTTGACTCCAGCCGTCCTTGAGCGGTGCCAAAGCTCCGTGGTCCGCCACGCCTGGGGCGTCAACAGCACCCAGAAAACACCGAGATATCAGTTGGAGCAGTCAAAACAAAAATAATCCAAGCATCCCAGCAGCGTTGAGAAAATGGAGAAAAGCTGATCAACCATGAACCAACAATCAACCATCAAACACTGAGGCAAATCCCTGTTGGCTGGCTCTTGGAACTCCTGAGCAAATTGGAGAAAGGAAATGCAAGGGGATCTTTCGTGGCTACGGCTATCATTCACAACGAGTCAACCATCACAGACCATTCCAACCATTGTCGAACAATATCAAAAACATGATGTTGAAGTGACCTAGCCATCGATCAAGCATCCAACAACCGGCCATGTCCCTTCACCACTAACCATTCTCAAACACATAATGTTGAGGTTGCCTGGCCATAGATTAACCATTGTACAACCATAACTTTTCACCACTAAGCACATGCAAAAAATCACCCTGGTTACTCATCAAGTAGACCTCCCCGAGCTGAATCTGGCACCTGGAACCACAGAGCCACTTGGATGTTGGGGAAACCATTAAACTTCATGACCTTGGTTTATGCTTGGCTGGTTGGTGGTTGGGTGGCTGGTTTAGTTGGTTTGGTTGGTTCAATTGGTTTGGTTGGTTTGGTCGGTTTGGTTGGTTTGGTTGGTTTGGTTGGTTTGGTTGGGGTTTGGTTGGTTTGATTGCTTACTGGTTGGAGAGAGTTGTGCAGTTGCCAAGACATTGAGGATTGGGTCTGCTGGTCAGTGGTACAGTACAGGGTTCATTGGTGGCAATTGGTGGTTAATCCTTCACAAACAACCGTTTTCATAAACAAGCATCCATGATCGAGCAACGGCCCGTTCAGGATCCACGACCTGAAAAAGGTGGTTTGCAATCGTGGGATAGGGCTCGCAGTCGATGGTATGTCAACCCATGATGCAATTCATCCCTCAAGGGCGATCTTTTGGGAAGGTACGAAGTGGCTGGCTCAGTGGGAAGCCATTAAAGGTCTTTTCCTCTATGGCTCTATGATCATAAACCAAGGCTGGATCTGTGAATCGCTTCATCCAACATTCACCATTTTCGTTGAGAAGCATCCACCAGCATGTCATACAAGTCTGTCCACGGCTATACCCTCAGCCGTCCAAGTGGTGGTCATTTCTAGTGTTGGGAAAGCACCAATCTTAAGGGGTACATCATTGCCATGGACATCCCCAGAACAAACCATAGTCCAGGATGATCATACGAATATAGTTTCTGATATTATGACTTCTGATATACGTTGGATATCGTTGGATATAGGTGGATAGACTATGATGAACCATGATGATCTACGAGTAAAACTCAATGAGTGAACTCCATGAGTAAACTAACTCTGCGAGTGAACTCTATGACTAAACTCTATGACTAAACTCTTTGATCATCTCCAACTCGAATCCATTTTTCGGCACCACCACCGTACCCACCACGACCACCATGACCACATGGCCGGTGCAGATCCGCCCGCCTCGGAGGCGGAGCCAGCGGAGCCGCGACCTGGGCCTGGCGGCTACCAAGTGGATCACCAAGGGATGGGATGCCATGGATTTGTTTCATGGTCAACAATGGATGGATAACGAGCTGGATGAAGAATCACAATTCAATATCAATAAGATTCAATTGGTGGAAACATTGGTTGGATGAGCAATATGGGTTTTTAACCCCTTCAATCTTGATGGATTGTGGTAAATGAATGAATAACGAACAAGTGCTGGAAGTGCTGAATTGTGGTTGCTGACAAATCCAGCTGTTCATGATTGAATTGTTTAACCATTTACAAGGTCATTCAATGACAATAACAATGATGATATGAATCTTATCTAGTCATAATTGATTGAATCCAACCATTCATAGCTTTGATCATCGCTCATGTGACCTGCCATCATCCGTTAATGACCCATAAACACATCTAACACATCCAAATCCGACCATGTATGGGTTGATGACCATCCCACTTCTTGATCAGGGCTTGACCTACCAGGGCAGGGGTTCCTGCAATGCAAATGCCCCTGATGCCGGATTTCATCAGAAGTAGCACCGCCCATCAAATTGCCCCAACTCAACTGGTGCCGGATTTCATCAATCTGTTCCCGTCAGTCTGACATGCCCCAAGTGAACGGGTGGCCCCCGCCTCCTCTGTGGCTGATGCGTCCGGTCTTGGATGGTGACCACGCCTCGTGAGGATGAACCACTGACTATGCCATGGTCAAAGCTCGTCTCATGTTGGGGCCCCAGTCGTCCCCCAACTGCAGTTGGGAATGGTCCTTCAAGGATTGATTGTAGCAATTGCGTTGTGAATTCAACTACATGATACTACGTGATTGAAATGAAGACCATCAAAAGCCGGTACATCTTCAGGATGGCTTTGATCATGGCTCATGTGACCTGCCAATTCGGCAATATTCCATGATCCCACGTCATGTTCCAGATATGTCAATTTATAAAGAAAACACATGTCTCTGCTGGTTTCATCCCCATTTCAGCACTAAGATCGTCCTCAAACACAGCAAGGGAATGAGAAGCTCCTCTTTTACAGTCAACCTGAGTCAATCTACAAATGCTTGTTTTTTTCCAACAGTTGATCGCATTCGCTGATGAAAAACAGCAATCTGAGGCCAATTCTGACATGGTCCCAGCAGTAGTCATCGCTCGTGGCTCCAAAAGAAAAAAGCTAGGAAAAGAAGCTAGGCTTGCTTTTGCCAGTGTCACAAAGATTACTTGGACAACTGTTTCACCATCTGCTCTTGATTTTTGATCGAAATTGTGGCATGGCGCGATCTGGTTGACAAAAATGAAAGATGATGGGTGACACACTTTCACTGAACCTCCACGATTGTGGATGTCTGGGAATTCAAACAGCTGCAAAGGTCCGATCAAAGCCCTTCTCCATCAACCCATTCGACTGATTGCTGGACATCCGGATTTCCACATCAAAGCGGCTTCTACTCGTCCCCAGTCCAACTTGAATAAGCACCATGGATGTTCAACAATACAAAAGGGGCACGAGTTCATCGAGTTACTGAAACATGTTTGTGTTTCCCCTGCATCTTGTGGGACCTAGAGTGGCCTGAGTGGCCATCTACCCTGAGGAAGTGGAGCATGAGAAGAATCAGGCAATTGATTGTTGATGAATCAAGGCATGATGAAAGGTTGCTGGTGAGAACATGAAATGTGACGATGAAATACTCTTCAAAGGCAACTGATGCTCCAAATGAAGATGGAACCACCACTGACCTCCAATTAAGCATCAGCGAACCATCAATGAACCACCATGAGCAAAAAAGAACTGTCTGCTCACAGCGGTTTGTGTTTCCATGTTTTCTTTCGCTGACCTTTGCCCAGCTGAGTGTGACTGAACCATTTGACTGATTGCTTGACGCTCGGTTTTCCACATCAAGGCTGCTACCAGTTGTTCCCGCTCCAAATACTGTGAACACCAAAACGAGATGACATGCCCCCAAAACTACATCGGGTCATGGAAAGATGTTCATGGTTCCACTGCATCTTCCAAAACCCAGAAGTCGCCGTCCAACACGACCATCTGACCAACGATCGTTGTCTTTTGTTCCGAGTCGGATCCACGATGACCCACGTGCTTCATCAGCGCAGGTCGCCTTTAGATCCTGGGCAAAGCTGAGGACCAAAACAGCCCAGGTTGAAATGCCCGATTCGGCGACGGGCTTAGCGCACTCAATCTTCAGCGTATTTTTTCATGTTGAATGTTCTACTTCATTCCACTATGCAGCATAGCGTAGTGGAAAATAGTTTGGGTAGAAAATTAGAAACGGAACCTGTCAGGGACTGAAGAAAAACAAAGTAGTCTTAGGACGTCTTAGGGGTATCTTATGGTCAGTAGCATTGACATTGACAGGGCATGGCGATGCCTGTGAGATATTGCGAGACACGCCCGCTGTGGAGATGATTTTATTTGATGTCAAAAAAAAACGCACAAGCGCAAAACACCAACGCAAAGCTCCTGTAGAGCCAACAATTGCACGCTCAATCTTTTGAATCTTTCAGAGTCCAGTGTGGTGGTCCTAGAGCTTAGAGGGTGTAGGTTGAGTCTACTGGCTCCCAAACCTTGTACAACAGAAGCGATGCCCTATTCTGATTAGATCAGACGAATGACCATTTAAAAAAATGCAAAAAGTAGACACCTTCTCATTGCTTTGTTTGAGCTGGCACTAGCCGGCACCACTTTCGTTGTGAAAGTGGGAACACGAATACTCTGAAGGGTTTGAGTGTGTCTTGAGTACGCAACGGAATGGTCAAAGTGGGAACACGAATACTCTGAAGGGTTTGAGTGTGTCTTGAGTACGCAACGGAATGAACCTCAATTTTCCACTTATGGTTCTCTTTGTTCCTCTCCGGAATTGCTGTCCTCTTGTTGATGCCTTGAGCTTTATGTTTGTGTCATCCCTGAGCTTCCTGCGCAACACAGATTGGTGCATCCCATGGGGCATGGACTTCCAGTGTGGATACGGGACGTCTCCACGTGAATCAACAGCTACCCTCAACTCCACAAAGTCGTAGACTGGCTTCAAAAAAGCAATGATACCTCTCTCTCTCTCTCTCTAGGCGAAACAAAAAATGGCAAGAGCAGCAGTGAGCAGGCCGTTCGCAGAAGGGCTAACAACTTGCACAGAACAAGTTGTTGCTGCCAACTGCACCCGTTGGAATCCATGCAGCCCCACCGGGCCCTTGGCCTCCAGCAGTTTCACGACATCCGTTTTTCCCTTTTCCTTCGCTAGGTCCAGGGGCGTTTGGCCTGAGCGCAGCAACCACCACAGCCAGCCTGAAAACATTCAGCGCAGAAGATCCGTGGCCTTTGTGACTTTGCACAAAAGCACAGTCTCCTTCAAAAACTTGAATAGGGATGAATAGATTATATGCAAGATCAGTTTTCGAGGGTCCCCGTTCCAAACAAAGTTGAATCTTGAATCTTTTCAAAAATGGTCTAACATAATACAACCAAAACTTGAGTTGTTGAAGTTTCATAAAATGTCATTTGCTTGTTTGACTTTGCAGTTTGGAGTCTCGCTGTGATGCTGTTGAAAAAAATCGACATTCAATTTTTCAGGATCTAACCTGCCAGGCACGGTGAAATTCCACACGATCACACGCACGCACAAATGTCTCAAAGTTGAATCAAAAATCGGATTTGATTCAATTCGATTGTATTCCCGAATTCTCTGGCGTCACCTCCTCGGCCAGAAAACCAATCCAGCCCAACTCTTCCCACCGAGGCCCCCGGCCATCGTCATTCTTCGAATCTAGGGGAGCCCCGGCTGCCACCAGCAGCTTGGCCACCTCCACGCGGCCCCAGTACGCTGCGAGGTGCAGGGGCGTGTCGCCTGGGGAAGGCGGCTCCACCCCAAGAGCACACCACGGTCAGTTTTGATTTTCCGACTTTGCCATCTGATTGGGCTGCATGTGCACATGATCAGTTTCTGGACTATTTTGCCATTTCAATCGGATACCACCAACCCAAACATTTCAAATATCTTCAAATCACATTACTCAACATTAAAAGATTATTCAACATGATTCATCTGAATACATTCATCGAAATACATTCAACATCAACTGATTTCAGCTCTACATCTGATTTCGCCCCTGGAGCTCAGCTCGTGACACCGTCCCCGTGACCCTCCCTGCAGGGCCCCCCGACCTTGCCAGTCCTTCGGAGCCAGGGTGGCGCCCAGCCG
>VSDK01006305.1:56257-65865 GCA_009767595.1 Symbiodinium kawagutii | reverse complement strand
CATCTATGGGCCTGTGATTTCTCATCAGCTTTGAGCCCTCCATGACCACCTGTGTCCTGGCACGGACACATCCATGTAAACCAGGCATTGGGTGTTGCCCAGTCAAACTGCTCTGAAGTCGGGAACAGGAAAAGGTGCTGCGTATCACTTTGGAACAGTACAAAGTGTGAAACTCTACGAACGAAGGCTGCAAATCAAACTCCCTGTCCTTCGTACCAAGGAGCCTTTCGGCAAGTTTCTCCGCAATTTCTTGCGGCTTCTTCATCTCCGGATCACAGAGGCGGATCACAGTGTCACGCAGGACGAAGCCGTTTTGAGCTTTGCCCTTCTTTCCCCCATCACTATCTCTGGGTGCTGGGGGCCAGCGGTCGCAGAGCTGAATGGGGAACAGAGGCAGCTTTTTCTGATGGGCATATCGCAATTCCTCGTACGTCTCGTAGCCTGCTCCCGTCTTCGCCCCATACTCGGAGGTCCCAAACACGACCATCGCCCATGCGCCATCTAAGCCTTCCATGGTGGCTTCAGAAAAGTCGTCACCCTCGCTGCATTCGACCATGTAGGTCTTTACTCCCCTCTCATCGAGACCTCTCTTGACATCTTTGATGTATTTGATGATCTCTGGCTTGTCGAAACGCCCCGAAAGCATGACGTGTTCGCGATCGGAGCCTGGCTGCAAGCTAGCTTTCTGGGATGGGGAAAGCATCAGAACAACACACTTCTGGATAGTCAAAGCAGAAGGTTTCAATTCGTTTTGCATCTTTCCCTTTCAAATCTATTTCTTGCTGATTGTGGCATTTGACGCCCCTGGTTTGAAACGCGGGGACAGCGGCCTTGAACATGCAGAATTATTCAGTGGAACACACAAGTTTTGAACACAAGAAAAAGTCTTAGAAAACTAATCCCACATAGTCTGTAGAGAGACAGATGTGAAGCCGTTGACACCAACATCATGTTCCACCTATTCCCACCCACATATCCTGGTTGAACTTCCTGTATAGAAGCCTGCACTATCATGCAATCGGAGCAACCGCCAAGATTGAATGGAACAAAAATGGAATATGTATGGTCGCCTTCGTTTTACAGGGGGGTGGCCACTGTTTCAGGACAAATTGTAGCCTTCCTGACAAAAGGTTGCCTTCGTTTCTACAGGGCTCATGCTTATTCAATTTTCAAACCGAGGTGGACCTTTTTGGTGGTATCTCAAAATTGAGCTTCATACAAGCCACCAAAACACATTTTGACCGGGAGCAAGGACGAATGTGGAGGTTTGTGGTTACCTCTGTCTTGTCCCAATGAAATGGAGAAACCCGCCAATGATGGCGGATTGGCGACTAGATGCTAGATAGGTGATGGGGATGCGTACAAAAAAAACGCTTTCGCTCAGTCCCTGAAATCCTTGTCATCCTTTGTCTGCCAGCAGGATGAAAAGGTGAAAGGGATGGCAAAAAGTTCCTGCCGACTACCAGAACCAGACATCCAGCGAGGGTGCCTTCGCATTCCGGGCCAGTTCTTGACGCCTTGCGGATGCAGCCATTCGTGACCTCCCTACAAACATGTAGCATCCTTACGTCCGGAAATTGCGGCCATTCATGTGCCAACAAAAGCTGTCACCAAGATCCACAGCGCAAACGTCCTCCAACTGGCAGGAAAAATTAGCCGTGGCTATGACTCCAAAACCTTGTGTCACTAGGACTCCTGCAAAATTGATCATGTTTTGAAGCAAACCGTACAACAATAACAAAGCTGGATGAGTTTAGACTGCTTCAAACCAAGGTTTTGACCAGGAAACATCAGGAAACCTCATAATTGGATCCGGAATGCCAAGGTGCAGAATGGGACGTGGAGTCGTGAACCCCTTGCTATCTCGAGTTCTTATGCTATCTTGTGTCCAAGACAAGCTTCAAAACCATTTATAACCATTAAACTCATCATTGACCTGCATGCAAACCCGCGTCACTAGTACCATCTTCACATCATGTCCACGGAAAACCTAGTGAGGAGTCAACCTGTGGCTGCACCTCAGCTGAAGAATGTGCAACTCCTGGCTGTAGTGTCACCTCATAGGAGTTGGCTGCGAAAAAACAATGTTGGCAACTCCTGCTGATTCCTATTCATGATTCCATGCCAGTGCTGCTGGTTGCTGATAATCCAAGAAATTCAAGAAACATCTGACAACAAGGGGCATTTCGTTGCTAGGGCAAACCAAGCGCCACCTGAGGACATTCTTAATTCAGCCTGAGGCCAAAGCAGTCCCTTCACTTGCGGATGCAGCCATGCGGAGTCGACCCTGCAAAGTCTCTTTCAGACACTCTCCATTGGCCATCATGAAATGTGATTCGTAAAAGATTTCCAGAACTGCAACTTGACATTTTCAGATTGAAGGATACATGAGAAGGAAAGTTGCATGGCATTGAAATCCTGGATCTGTTCAAAGAACGGACAGCTAGAACACAACGTGCATCCATTCGGATGCAAATGACATCTATTGTGCAAGCAACATGCCACACCGGTGAAATGTGAGCCTCTCCACTGGCATCAGCTCCCTCAGCTCCCTCTGGCTCGGGCGCTACCTCAGACTCAGCAAGTTCAACCCTCAAAATGAGGAAATTCCGTGACTCAAAATCATGTTGGCGCGAGGGCTTAAAACAGATATTTGATCTCTGCAACATGCCTAGACTTAGCTCTTTTCACGGGCATTTTCCAGCTTCAAGGCTTAGACCCAGTCTGCAATGTGAACAGCAAGAAAATGTTGTCAAATAAGTGGCTTCTCAAGCCGTAGGGAACCCCAAAAGTGGATGGTTCATTGCTACAAAATACCACAAATGATTGAGAATTATAAAGGATGATCATTGGGGGGTCCCTGTAACTTGAGAAACACATCCGTTTTGTTGTCCAGTAAAGAGGTGCAAGCACTGACTCCACATGTGCTCCAGCGACAGCTGGGATGCCCTGCACGAGCGCTATGCGAAGCTGATTTCGGACGCGAATTCCACATGTTCAGCGGTCAAAATGTGGTGAAACGGGAAAGTCGCAGACACAGAAAGGGCGTATAGAGAACATCACGTGATAAATCCTCTGTAATTACATACATATGAGTCCTGAGGTGTCTACATATTATGCAAAACATCTGAAGGTTGTCCTACGGACATAATCCATGCGGGCTCATAATTCTGGATACAAGCTTCATGCTGAGTGCTGGACAAACTATTTGATGTGAATCCCAGTGATGAGGGGATCAAAGTGTGTCAAAGGTGCTACATAGTTGTAAGATGGATCAGCTGTAAGATCAGCTGACGTATTCCGACTTCCTTTCTGATCTTTCTGACTTGAACACGTGTGGCAGCAACAGACTAAATCTCGCCAAAAACATAATAATTCAAACAAATCCGTCATCCACATGAGCGAACAAGAAATTAATGAGCAAATCAAATAATCAATCCGGCAAAGGACAAACTTCTATTTGGTACGACGGGGGACAGGACAAAGCATGATTAAAAACATCAGGACAAACAAGATGTGATCAGTTAAATGGTGACATCAATCTTGAGACCACTCGGGAAAGAAACATACGAAAGAAATTGAAAAAATCCCCATCAAACCTGATGAGAAGTAACTCATTGACTCATTGACGTATTGCTTCCAAATTCTCTCATGGCAGGTCTGCTTACTTCATCGACGAGCACCGTATGCACACGCTTTCTTTTGCCACCTGCCACCTGCAACATGGCAGCTTTTGCCCGAACCATCAACTCTCCTGTCCAGGGGCCAGAATATTGTTTGCGAACGAACATGCCGATGCACACAGGAGGTCGCAATCACCCATGACATGGCGCCCGGTGAGATTCCCGCATACCGTGTCTTTGATACTGTGGCATTTGCGTACTTGTGGCTAAGCAATTTTTGGAGGATAGTGGTATGCAGTTTGTGAAGTTGTAACCAGGCAATGCGAAGGGTGTTGGCTCTTAATCGTTTTGCATGAAGATGATCCGCAGATGAGGGGATTTATCATGAAAAAGAACTTTGATCCAGCAAAAAATTGGACCATCCTTGGTTCATGAGGGGAGCCTCACAAAACGGCATGTTTTCTGCATCACAAGGTCAAGGACTTGGTTTCATCCTTTTTTTTTGCGCGCAGTGGTGCCGTTTTGGCGTTAAGCCTCGGTCACAAGTACAGACTGCAAAGTTGAAAAAAAAAGAAGGTGCCAAATTCCAAAACCACCACCAGGTGGGCCAAACCAAACCAACAAGCACCAAACAGAACCACAAGACCCCAAAACAACCAGCAAACCAACACCAAGGCACCAGCATACGTTAACTAGGCGAGACGTCCACACTCACTCATCTCACGTGTCAAAGAGCCAGGCATCATCCTCTTCTTCGCCAATGGCAAGCGCGTCATTGCATGTTCTGCCCACATCTGTGCTCATTCCTGTGCACCACGCACTATGCTGAACAAGCTGACTGCACCAGTTAAGAGTGGTCCAGAAATCACCGGACGATCAAGCGGTTTCAAGTGGTTCTCTCTGGGAAAGCATTGCGCAACGAATGCGGCAAAAGGCAAATGGCAAGCAAAAAACGAAATTCACGATGCCTTTAAAGTAAAGCTGCAATAGTGCTACTGAAGCTCTTCGAGATAAGCAAGCGCAAGTCAAAAAGGGGAGGGGTCAATTCGAAGCGCAAGGCACACTACACTTCCAGAGGACTCCCCAAAGGCCTCTGATGCGATGGTATTGCTTGATCAGGACAGATCAAGGATGGTGACGTCTCTTAACGGAGCCGGGAGCAATGGCTTTCAAGACGGCGCGCCAGGTGACCCTGGCCCACGCACAAAAAAACTTTCAAACTCCGTAGCTAGCACGCTGACTGTTGCGATGACCCCACTGGACATCGCGGTCTGCAATTGCACTGGCATGAGCATATCCGTGTTTCGCAGGGATATTCACTCTGCGCCAAAAAGTACTGCAGTCGATGAAGCGCAGGCAACTAGGGGAGCGTCGCGATGCTCCGGACAGCTAATGGTGGAACAGCGACTAGCCAAAGGTCATGTATCAAAGGAAAACCATGGCTACGCCCCCGCGCCGGATGCACCTAACCCCAGCGTGTCAGGCGCAGGCCTACCCCTTTCCCCAAGCCCTTGTGGGGCTAGGTAAACAGCTGCGGAAATGGCTGCGGCACTACACTGCCAGAGGCAAGGCACAAGAACTGATTTTGACAGCCAACAGCTCATCTGCTCTTGCCTTGAGACCACTTTGTTACTTGACGTTTGAGCAGAAGCGAGCTCAATCAAGAAAACGGCCATTTTGGCACGCGAGGATACTATGGGACGGCGTATTGAAAACCAGCCGCGCTTGCAGACGGCTTTGTGGATCTATACCTACGTGGCCTGCAGTTGGCACGCCAAGCTTGCTCCCCTCAAGCTTGCGGTTATTTGGCCAATGCGCTGCAGAACCGTGAACATCAGGCGCGCCCTCTCACCACGCTGATGCTTGGCAATTACATCCGCCAAAGCTCCCCCCTAAGCTGGCGGTGCACCTGGAAAGTTGGTTCTGGTGGTCCTTCAGCTAGATCCCCCATGTTTACACCAGGACATGCGCTTTTTTATGTTATAGCTGAACGACATAAAAGCCTCGAAAGAAATGCGGCAAGAAATAAAAAACACAATCCAACGGCCATCCAAGCACAAGACAAACTGAACGAAGAAGCGCAGCAGCGACAGAGGGGGTCCAATGGAAAAGCGAGCTGGGATGAAAAGGCTCGAGACTGTGCGGCAAAGAGCAGAAGCGCTGCTACTGAATCGTCAATCTAAAGGGCGGGTTATGAAACCGAACTTCAACGATCTGACCTAATAGAACGAACTGAACTCAATTTGGAATGCGGGCGGGCAACCGGTGCCCCACTAATGTGGGAAATACGCGGTGAAATTACCGTGCAGCAAGCACGTCTCTGCACCAAGCGGACGGCGAGTCAGCAAATTGCAGCAGAGTGACGGATCTGGCGCAGCCTGGGAACAACAGCCCGTCACAAAGAATATGTTTGCAGAGAAGCAAGCAAGGCAAGACGGCACCTAGACCAAAGACAAAAGAGGTCAACATACCGAGCAACATGGAGGCCGAACCCATTTATTTCTTTCAAAACCAAATGGATGTGGAAACAGAATCTATTCATTTCCCTCAGAAACAAATGGACATGGAAATTGAAACCATTCATCAACGGTTATAAGTGGATGCGGGGACGGGAAGCGTCATGTCATTCAAACTATGAACACCAGACAATTGACCGCTTGCAAGGCTGTACGAACGATCATCTGTACACGCCAGAGTACCGCTGACCGTTGATAACACACTAGGAAAACCAACGTTGCGACAAAGCGCTTGTTGGACTGGGACATGGGCAAATAGCACGCAATAGAATGCATTGAAAAATTAAGTACACTGCCACAAATGAGCTTAAAGCACTGCAACCACTGGCCTAGATCACATAAATCAAAACGGAATCAAGAAGCTGTTGAAAAGGAAAAATGCTAAAGGGTCCAACAGCAACCTGATTAAGTGAAGAAGAAATCACTTGAAGGAGCGCGGCCAAAGAAATCCAAAGAAGCCACAGTTTCACTGTAGCCCATGTGCATGAACAAGCTTGTCTCCCTCGCCCCGGGACAGCCATTTAGGCTAGGTGAAAACGGCTGCGGAAGACCCCGCCCGAAGGCAGGGTCAAGGAGCTCCCGACCTGGCACTTTGAAGCTGCTGATCCTAAACCAAGCAATTGGCGCTCAGCCCTGGGCATGTTTCGCCGCGACAAGCTCTGCTGGCTAATGAGGGGCAGATTCCATAGCGAGCCCATACGATGCCACGCCCCTTGCCGGGTTTTCAGCTGGCACCAGATTAGATCTAAACAACCAGGCGATGTGATGCTCATGGTTGGTCTTATCAATGGTTAGCTGCTGCCAACCTGGACCGTCTCCGCATACTCGCCACCTCTCAGAAATAGTATCTCCAGATTCTGAGAAACCGAGCCCTCACAGTTCGGCCCTACGAACCTGTATTCACTACAACGCGATACTACTTCCAAAGTGAAGGTGTCCTCCCAGGCATGAGCAGGTCACACGTCGACAAAATAAGATCACAATGAGCCAACCCAGGCAAACCCAGCAAGCAACAAAAACCAAAGCGACCAACCAGGAATCTCCAGCTGATCCCAGGTGTCCGACAACTAAGAATCAAGTGATTTGCAAAGTGAGACCACGCAAGCGCTGTCAGGTCGAATAGCTTACTGTATTGGCACTTGATGGCGCCGAAGAACTTGAATACAAAAAAAACGTGCAACAAAGATTTTTTTTTTGCGAGGGCACCGCTTGTGCACTGGTGGCAGCGGTCACTTGTAACAACTACAAAACAATCATAGCTCCCAATCCATGACGGTGCATTAACGAGCCTACAGTGAGACTGAAGAAAACTCTACAGAGCAGCAGGCATTGAAAGTGGTCAAGATCCGACAGCGTCACAAGGCTTCACATCACAGCAAGGTCCGAGATGACCGTTCAAAAGGACCGGAAGTATAGCAGCGGATGAGTTGAGCCCAAAAATGCAGTCCTCCAATCGCCACCGACTTGCGGTAAAGGGGATGTACACGCTAAGCATGCAAAGCGTGAGCCGTCAAAATGTGACCAATCATCGACACTAGAGCACCAGAGAGTCTGCTTGCCACGACAATGATAGTTTCACAAACAAAAACAAAACGCGCAACGAAGATGGCGGAGGACCTGGCAGTATGCCCAGATGCGTCACCCAGAGGATTCACTAGCTTGGAGTGAATGAGGCTTGCACTACGTTCTCCGACACATTCTGGCCTATTTTCTCTGGACTGTGGGCCAACTATGGCCAAGACAAGCAAGTAAATGCTAGGTTATCCAATGTTGCCAAAGTTCGGGCACCACCTTTTCACTGAGCGGGCCAGAGTTGCATTCGAGCAGGATGCATTGTCGGTCTTACCGTTTGTTCCTTCTGAATGTCCCGTGTGTGTACTACCTGGCCATACCTCTTTCAAGCCAACCATACTTCGGAAGGATGCACCATGAACCATAGCTGCAGCCAAGTAAAACAAAATGCTACTACCACCTTGAATCGATTGCGTACCTTTGGCTGGGAATCCTCAGCAGCAGCCTTGACAGACGTTGAACATTATCCGGAAACATGGCATCACTCTCGTTGGAGGCCAGCAAAGGAGCTGCATAGCACTCCTAACCAACTCGATGACAGCCTTGGGATATCATTCTTTCGAATTGGGTTTCCAGGCTAGATTCGACTGCGCGCCCTCTTTTTGGGATGAGTGGACGAGCTTCAAACAAATCTCTTCTGCTCTTGTGCTGGAAAGACTTCGCCGTGCCCCATGACCATTTTTATTGCGACAGAGACCAACAATTGGCTGCTTTCCGAATTTCAAATTCGACATCAGCAGTAATGCATATGCTGCGTCCAATGAAATCGAAATTTGGCTGAATCATATTGCTCGACACTTCTTGCCACTTCCACTGCCAGATGCCAGAGCTCATTGTCATGCTGCAGGCGTTTCTCCCTCATAACTCACAAAGTAGCTTACGCGAATTTGTCGGCATCGCAAAGCGCAGTTCCAACTGTGAAGGCAGCTCCCTCAGTTTTATCCTGCTGCCATTGGGATTTAGATCCTCTTAGCTGCTGCGAGACCCGACCATTGTCTCTGCAAACGACTGACTTGACCATACCTGCAAGCACGTCAAAATTGGATTGGACTAGGGGAATGTTGGAGCACAATTATTCAAGTCAGTTAACAAGATTCTACAAGATTGGCAGTACAGTCAGTAGCCCCCAAAAATTTCTATCGCTCCTCAGCATCGCCCTTATGCTTTGGTATCCGCACGCAGTCGACACTCTTCAGGGCACCCAGCGCTGTTGACTAGCAAAACCATCTTCTGTGCTGATTTTTGCCTGACTCATCCTTGCTGTTCGAACGGCCGTTAAATTTGCTGTCGCCAGTTGAAAGAATCCAGCCGGTTAGGAAAAAGCCAAACAGCTAGAATCCACAACAAGGACGAAAATGTTAAAACTGTTTGAAAGCGAGCTCAGTTCGAGACTTCCCCCGAGATGATCATGGACAGTGCCAATAGTCGCAATGAGAGCACATCCAGTTTCGCAAAGGTCCAGAGGTGCGAACTAGGTCCGCTAGCACCATTTCAGTGCGAGAGAGAGGTTGACCTTGAACATTTTGACCTTAGATTCGACTTGTTTGAGGGTCTGAATTGTAAAGATTCCATCAGAGCAACCTGCCAAGATTGTTTCCACATGATGGAGTGTTTCACTACTCGATATCCATGAATGCTTGGCACAGGACAGACCTACGAGACAATTAGTGTGCCAAGTAGGAGCATCTGCCATGGACCGTCAAAGGTCCGTCGCTCTTACGCTAGCGGGTGTTCATCTACTGCATCCAAGCGCCAGGTCGAATGGACCGTGATCTGCCTTCGGACAGATCTCCGCAGCTATTTTCACCAAGCCTAAATGGCTTTCCAGAGTGGAGTGGGGCAGGTTTGCGTTTCTGCATCTGTCCGGTGCTCTCATTGATGTGGGTCTTGGGAAAGG
>VSDK01006305.1:48757-51257 GCA_009767595.1 Symbiodinium kawagutii | reverse complement strand
TTGACTTTTTTGAACTTGACTTGAATTTGCTTTGAGAAGAAGATCTTCTGAAGGAAGATTAGCTTGAGCGGCTCTGATCCTCCAGTCGCCGGTACAGTACTTCCTTACAACAAAATCACAGAACATCAATGGTGGTAGTAAACTCATCTGGTGGGACTGTATAGCATCTAGGACGACTAGGAAGCCACTAGAGGCAGTAGTAGTGGTTGTGACTTGTCTTGAATTGACTTTTTTGAACTTGACTTGAATTTGCTTTGAGAAGAAGATCTTCTGAAGGAAGATTAGCTTGAGCGGCTCTGATCCTCCAGTCGCCGGTACAGTACTTCCTGCCACTCCACTGCCATCATCTCTCTGTGGTGACATGGGAACCGGTCCAGTACCATCTACAGGAACACTTCCTGGTGCACTTCCATTGCCAAGACCACTTCCTCAGTAGCCATGGCTTCTCTTCTATCTTCAAAGCTACAAAGCTCTTTCTCTGACGTCTCTCTTCCTACACAGAGTCACACAGAACTCTCTTAAGCGTTTTGCCCCTCACCTCTTAGGATCTCAGGGGCTCCGCTACCATATGAAAAACGCAGAGCGGCGCAGCAGCTCTTTTTCACTCGGGTTCTTGAGCCAAACCGGTATCGCTTCAGCTTTTTTTTTCCAGGAAGTGCCTATTGCACACACGATGCAGGTCACTACTAGTCCGGAAAGCTGCAAAGACTGCACATGATTTCTCATGAGCTTCAATTAAAGCGTAATGACCGAATGGGCGCAAACCGAAAAACCAAACCAAACCAACCAGCACAAACCAAACAAAGCAAACCAGCAAACCAAACCACCCCCAAAAGAGACAAAGCAGCCCATCGTAAAGGTCATCAAGCTAGTTGACATACAATATGCACAGGGTGAGACAGATGACACTCCGCACTCACTCATCTCAAAACGCGGTCAACTAGGCATCGTTCGTCCGTCTCTCAGCATCATTACGAAGAGAAATTCAGTTGCACAAGCCAAGTGACTGCCCACGATTCAAGCCAGCTGTAGATGCCCCAGCGTTGCAGCATCGTACAAAGAAAGTGACACCAATTCCAAGCCAGCAAAGTAAATGCGAAGATGTAAAAAGAGCCGTACCCAAACAGCAGAAAAACGGTAACAAGAGGGGGGCCCCAGCCCCCCCCAAGTGAGCGAATCAAACCTATCGGGCAGAGCACCAAGTGCCCGTCCTTCCTTTGCTTGTCTTCGGCCCAGCATGCTATTGATGCTATTGAGACCAGCACTCCATCATCCAATCTGACGTCACCAAGGGCGGGTCAAGAACTTCGAGCAGAACCGTCAAGCCACCTGCCGCAGAAACGAAAAGCAAAGGCCGGAGCTTGGCGTTTCAGCAGCGGTTGGCTTGGCAAGGCACCGATCTTCGATGCTGCCGGACTATCCCACAGCCAAAGCCTGCAGCTGGAATGGACTCCCGCAATATTCTCATGCTTCCTGTCAGGCTCACTTCACCAGACAGCGACGAGGCACTGAAAAGTCAGAGATCCTCAGAGAATCTCGGGCAGCTTCCCGACTGTCGGGGCAACACAAGCAAACAGCCACACTTCAATCCCTGTCCATGTAGCCAGTCAGTGAGACCACAAAGCTCGATAAATACCTCTGTAGGCAAATATCACTCGACCCTCACAGGAGCAGCAGAGAGCAACGATAAAAACTCCCACCGGCAAGTACGACTCACTCCTAGTCTCTTTCAGTAGTATATCCTCTTCCCGACGGCAACACCACGAAGTGCGTCCGGCCAGCTTAAGTAGCACCACCAGCTCAGTAAAACTCAAAGTTATGCCCAGACAGCCACCAACGTGCTTCAATCTACCAGCTCACTCGCTGCATACGAACCATGGCATCGGCCGCGCGCGCAGGAATACTCCTGTGAGCAAACCTGCTTCCCCCCCCGCCCCGGGATAGCCATTTAGGCTAGGTAAAACGGCTGCGGTAGTCTGCCCTAAGGCAGATCAATCCATGCTTGACCTAGCACCACTGACGCCGTGGTTGCCAAATCCATGGGCGACACTCCTGCTTGGCCATGTATGGGTTGTCCCTCAGGTCACCAATCCTATACCAAGAATCATAGACGGCATTTCTGCTCTTCTGAGTGATGGTTGGATACCAGTCACGGTGAAAAACGTTATTGCTTGTCCCCTTGGGCGTCCAGCTTGGCGTGTCAAAGGCTTGCAGTACCTGCCCCGGCTCAGCCAGGACTCCATCCGGGGCGAAAAGGGTCTCCAGATTCGAGCTAAGGGCAGCTTCGCATTGCAGGCCATCGAAGAGGTAGTCCCCATACCTTGCTAGTAGGTCAGTGGGTGTATCAGTCCCTTGAGCAGCTCCGATGGACATCAATTTGCCCGGAGTCACAGACATTAAATCCCAATTGCTAGGCACGTGATTTTCAATGCAATCTTGTTCAAGGGGAGTGTCGCCAGAGGACATCGTCGGGTCACGAGTTGGCACTCGTACTTCCACA
>VSDK01006305.1:29958-41968 GCA_009767595.1 Symbiodinium kawagutii | reverse complement strand
GGCCGAAATGAGTGCCAATAGTCTACTTGCTCTGGTAGTCGACTGTCAACAATGAGGTAAACTGTGTCGTTCTGAAGGAAAGCATCCCTGTTCTCAAGGAGGCGCTGGACTATCCTGACATAGTCAACTTCTCCACCAGCCGCTGCACCTGTATACCCCTTTGGCGCAGCATCTTCTTCACCTGATTTCCTGAGTATGTCAGCCTGCCGCACTTGGTAAGGTCTGCCTCCACAGTCGAGACCAAAGGGGGTGGTCAACATTGAGCATTTCGAGTCTATCGCCCTCAGCTCAGCGAGAAGGTGGTCAGTAAGCTCCTTCGGTGGTCGTTCATGCCACTGGGCGACATTGGTCCAGGGGCCAGTCACCTCATTGTGGTGGTTGCCGCGATTTCCCAACATCAGGACACGCCAAGCAAAGGGAGAGTACTTCTGTAAGCACACTCCACTCTCAGAGCCACTGCAGTGGAATACTTCTGTAAGCAAACCTCTACAACCCCCGAACGAGCCAAAAGCCGCAAGGAAGCAAGAGGTAATACTATCACAGGTTCCTGCCAGAAGGTATGCGGCGACCAGGACAGACTGATGTAAGAGGCACTGCAAAACATCTCAGAAGCTACCAGGAAACAAAGGTGCAGAAAGTGCAGACTTACAACCGAAATCCAACTACGTGTACATCCCACATGATCTCCTACCTGCATACATTATCCAGCCGAGCCAATTTCCACTCCGAACTCGCACCCTGCAAGCCATCCTCCATACCTACATCCACTTTTTCTCGTTTCGCGCCCTCTCTATCATAGCAGACATTGGCTACAATGGCTAAGACGCCAGATACCATTGTTATGTCCTGATGGGTCTTCCAGCTCCGAGAAGTGCGGGCAACCTTGCAGCAAATGCACTACTCTTCGGGTGTCTACAAAGACAGCCGTGTCAGGGCAATAAATTTGAGATGCACAGGAGCACAACGCCAGCTTATGAAAGGGACCCACTCCTGTGCGCTTCATATGATGGCAGTGACTACGATGAATCTTTTTGCCGTTGCCGCACCTATAGACCACACGCTCAGCTCTTCCCTCATTGGGAGGGCTGTCCGTAACTCCGGAACTCAGACCAGGGGAAGTGGAGCTCTCATGCGTTCGTCTGGTCGTACTTCGAAGGAGGAATCGGTTTTTGAGGATGGGAGCTGACAAGTACTGTGCCATCGTCCAATTCCGTGGCACTGTCCAAAGACTCTTCTCCATCATCACCTGGAACCGAAGGAAAATCATAGATACGAACGAAGGAAGGGTCAAGATGGCCATGAGCTACCAAAATGCGGACAGTATCTGCATGTAAATGGTTGGATTCCGCAAAGGATCTCAGCTGGTCAACCGAATTGGTCGCCGTCTGTGTTGAGCTGCCAGGCTCCCTCCAGGTACCATTACGCGATGCACGCTGCATAGCGAGGCAACAGTGGGTGGCAACTCTTCTGTAAGCGAAGCCAAGATCACTGATCGAGCCCAAATCTGCGAAGTATTCAGGCTAACTCTCAGCAGTTCAGGGTCAACTGTCTACAAACGGCGAACGGCAGTCCCGCAAGGAACTCAAATCAATTTAAAAAATTGGACTGTTACTTACCTTCTCATCTGCAAGTAACGCCTCAATCGCAGCTTGATCCTTATTTTCCGTCCGCCGCAACACACAACGTGCCAGCAGCCCCGCCTTCCCTATACGCCTCAGTGTCGGAAGAGCATATGCTGGTGAACAGGGGCTCAGCGAACAATTAGTCATACGAACACAAGGTAACGGACAGCCACACTTTTTCAGCGGGGAACGGAAGACGACAACTCCTGGGCGGCCCACCTGTACTTGCCACCAAGGGGTCCTCAAGTGCAATCATTACCTTTTTACTCCAAGTCAAGATTAGGATGACATACTGCCGGCCCCAGGGTGTTGGCAAGAAAAGTAGCAATGGAATCCGCAACGATATCGAGAGACAGCAGAGCCCCCGGTGACCACTCGTAAGGGCAATTATCCAAAATGTGTCCTGCATATCTCACAATGGTAGGAGTGCTGCTGTAAGTCCAAAAGGGCGGGTTGCATAGCCCTGCTTTGATTTGGCTTGCATAACATCGCTGGGGAATGGCTTTGGCCTGCCACTGTATGATCGGTTCCTCAGAATCCAAACACCAGTATGATTGCTGGAATAACACTGGCACATGAGACGGCAACAAGCAATACGACACTATGACATGAATCGTGAGCCTCACTGCATCTTCGTTCTGTGTTTGTAGCGGACTAATGACATAAACGATCGAGGCACTAGTGTCATCGAAGGGCCACCGTTGTCTAGCCTGAAAGATCCAGTCATTCTGCCGAAGTGCCTCCACCGAAACATAAAGGTCAGAGACTCCAAGGGGCTCATTGAAAGGTGAAATTCCATGAAGCCTTACTCGAACAGGGCAGGGGGGGGCTGCATGGTAAGAGGCCAAAAGTGTATGGAGCGCCACATGCATATCCTCAGCATTTGACAGGTACGGTGCTTGCCTGGCAATATAGTCCGGATACCTACCAACATAGATCTCACATAGGTGACCAGGTTCAAGAAATCGTAGCTCTTCGACAGCAACTGCATCACCCCCACATGCAACCAAGCACCGTCGAGGTCCCTCCGGCGCACACTTGTCCAACCACCCCCAGGAAGCAGTAATGACGATCGAGCAAGGGGAGATTGAAGCCATTGAGCAATGGGCCTACGAGGCCCACCCTCTACAGGAACATCAACCTCATGAACCAGCCCCGGCACGAGTCCTGCTCCCCGATCTGTAACGACTAGGACTGCTAACGAGGGGCGAGGCAGCGGTTCCTGGGGCTGTGGTGCGATGACATACACTCTGAGCACACTGGAGTGCGCGTGATCCTCCCACATTGCATGGATCATTTGCAGTATGGTATCTGTATCTCTCAGTCGAAGGGAGCGGTAACGCCTACCCAAATCGACCAACCCGAGCCCATACGTAACAATCAAAACATGTTGATCTTCCAGGATACCCTCCCTACGAAATGATTGAAAAGCCTCCTCAAACATGTCCCACTGAGAGGTCATGACATCAGTCTCATCCAAATCTTCATCAGAGAGGGGAACCAGTGGTGCTCCCGTCGGGAAGAGTCCAGGGAGCCCAAAACCAGGAACCATCAGGGAAGACTCATCATGAATATCATAGCGACACGATACTCCTGCCAGCACTCCCAGTGACAACAGCAGTAGGTAATTGGGGAGGAAGCAGTCTGTACCGCAACCAGCCCCAGCCATACTTGGAGAGGGTCCGTGCACAGTAAAGAACACACGTCGTGCCAGCAACTTGAGCCAATACCCAACACAAGTTCAGCTACATATATCTATTATGAAGCATATGGCCAGCGCATCAAACACACTAGCACGAAAGCAATTGAGGAGCAGACTTCGCTCGACTGCCATGCCACGAGGTCTCAGTCAAGTTCATCCATCAGGGTCAACTCTCCCGTGTACAGACAATGTGCCGGACACAAACAACTTTGTACACGGTGTGTCCAAGTTTTGCTACACCTATCACCACACAAGATGCAACAGCCAGCACATCGCTCAGTGGACTGTCCCTCTACTGGGCTCCGTATCGCCGTCCTCACCCTGCCAGTCCTAGCACGGGGTCGGTCAGGGTGATCATACCAAGACTCATGTTCCCCTCTGTTCTGAGCTCCATACTTCTGTCTCTCCATCCTGGCCCTTAGTTGTTCTTTGGCAATGAAGCGAACAGCTTCCTCGCATTTTCGGAGGCCTTCGCAGGACATCATCACAAGCAGGCGAATGATCGTGACAAGCCTCTGGGGCCATTCTGGCATCGGTGAATCCATAGTAAAGGGGAAGACGCCTGCACGCCAACCCCTGTAGTCGGATCGCAGTGGCAACTAAGGGGCAGCAAACTCAAACATGAAAGGGTTCACCCTAACAAGCGAGTGTAAAAAACAGGGAAGACACACCCTCCTTCACATTCAACTCAAGCACAGCAGCTGGCGCTAGAGCCAAAGACTGCGGTCTCTTCGCTCTTAGACAGGCTTAAAAGACATCATCAGACAGGCATCAAGTGTGGACATTACTGGGGCACCCTTTTTCCCATTGAAGAAGTAGCATCTCAGCTTGGTGCGACCGATTCGTCACTCGTTACTCTCAAAAACAAACAGCATCCGCCACATCTTCCCCTCGAGACGACGCCATCAGTTGAAGCTGGTGGAGGGACACCGCAAGGTCAACATGGTCCTGCAAAACCGTGATCATGTTAGAGATCTGCATGAGCTCTGGTGTGGTCATCGCCAAGTTGGCACTCTCCTGTACTAACTCTTCGCAATGCAGATGAAATCTGCGCAAGGCAACCAATCGCTCCTCATTCCGTGTAGCTGGCAGTCGGGAATTTGACGACTGTCCTGCTTCTGGTACCACTTGGACCCGTGGCGGCGGGAGGGTACGGCAGCTGCCTGATCGGGATTGCTGGGTCCCAATTGTCCTTTGCCACTCCGCAATGTTGCACGCTCGTTGATCAGGGCACCACGGGACACATTCAAATCACCAGCCTCATGGGAATGCTAATCGGTATGCCTTTTGCTTGGTGGGGGCAGCTAACGATGCGCCTCGCAGGTGCACGAGCACATGCCCTGCAGCCCAGGGGTAGATTCGCTTGCCGTCCAGTTGAAAAAAGACTCGGTCTAAGGCCTGGGGACCCGAAGCTGCCTTGTAATCGCCCCAAGAGTCTGGACATTTCTCACATTCGTCCACTCCATGGAGCCAGAAGTAGCGCCGAACGTATAGTGACTGTGGGGTACCAGAGTCACTCCACCGGACGACCATCCTCAGGGTGGCATAGCAAACATCCAAATGATTGCGATGGAGAGACACTAAATGGGAGACATCATGCTCCCTGGTGACATCCGCATCTGCCAAGACTACCTCCAACTCCTGGAATGTCTCCCACTGTACGCAACGGGCAACCGAGATAGTGCGAGCCATGGCAATCCAGCAGATCAACGATCTGTAATCCTTTTCAGGCAATACTTCTGTAAGCAAAGCCCAGGCGAGCAGCGGCCCTAGGTGCACTTGAGGCTAACACTACGATGTGTAAGCAAAGTTCAGCAGCCAAGTGAAATCAAAACTAATCGACACAGGCAGCACACTACGCCTGCATGATTAATGTTTAAAAGAGATCGCTTGAACTATAAGATCTAGCAAGGGCCGTACTCCAAGAATGACACAAACAGAATACAAAATGATCTAAGATCCGGAGGCAATATCAACCCCAACCGTTCAGGAAACAATCGAAAAACCACAGAAGATCGGTGATTCCTGTGGTTGTTCCAAGTTGACCGGCCCTTGTCGGCTGAATTTTTGTTTTGAAGCTCAAGGGCCCATAGGCGCATCTCCTACAGAGGCCGTGCTGCATTCCGCAGGCCTAGCTAATCCAAAGCTCCCGTCAGTCGGCGCAAGTCCGTCTTCTAGTGTGTTCAAAATTTGCGCCATGGAAGCCAGTCTCTTTAGCACTCCGGATTTGCATGGCGCTTCAGCTGTTGCTTGGACTGTCCTCTGGATAGCTTCCACGTCTTGCTGCATTTGCACCAAGACCGTTCCGCTCATACTTGCAAGCCAGGCACTGGGACTATTGGTACCTTCAGGGACGACAAAGTCTTTCAACGCGCCTCTCAGCGGCGGCGCACAAAATTCTTCGACTGGTTCTGTCTCACCACGTGGTGTGGAGACCGGAGTCGCTACTGGCTCAGTGTCACTCACTGGTGTATGGTTGAAGTAGCCATCAGCAAAAGTGAGCGAGAGGGGCCAGCTGTAGGCTGCCAGGTTCAATTCTCCCGTGGCTGTGAAGAGCTTTTCGCCAAACCGGAGCTTCCGATTGGGAAGTCTTGCTGCAAGCAGTGTGCTTAATTTCTTTCGGAGGCGTTTGTTGTTAGCAGAGAGGAGGAGTCCAGTCTGATGCATCCATACGCTGCCAGCATCCATTAGCTGCCATTGCCTGCCATGAATCTCGAACTGCAACTCTTCAAACGCAGCCGGGAGCGACGAAACGACATGACATTCAGCAGGTACCCCCGGAGCCTTTTTCCCGGGAGGTTGTGTGTAAGGATCGAAGGCGGCTAAGAGAGCCGACATATGTTCTGCTTCCACCCAGAAGACAAAGATTTCGAGGTCTCCTTGTCGAAAGACAAAACACGGTTGAAGTGGTGGTGTAGCTGGTTCTGTTCTTTCAGGCTCTTGTTCCATGGGTATGCTGGAAGCCGCAACCGGGTCGCTCTGTTCATATTGCCACCCATCCCAACCTCCTTGTCTCTCCTGATCCTTGTTCTTCCATTGATCCGCCCACCACTGGTTCGCCTCATCCCACGAATGCCAAGAATGCCAGGAACCCCACCATTCCGCCATGGGACACTAGGCAGTAGGCCGACAGGTCTGTACCCGTGCTCCTACGAAAGCAGAAAATTGGGGGAATCCAACTAACAGTGAGCCTAACAAGGTTGAGGGGACTTCCAGCCACAACGCAAAGAAACCCTAGTGACGCAAAGTGTAACTATAATGCAGGAGCCAGTCTGCGGTATGCTTCACGGACATGACAGCTCTTCCATGTGCAACAAACGCAGTAGGGAAAAGACGTCAACCAAGAAAAGATGAGAAAAATCTACACACTATCCTCTATTGATGCAGAAAGGCAGTGACATGGTGCTGCTTTGTGCGTAATGATACGGTCCAGGAGACGCTTTCTTTTTGTCTTCAGCAGAGCTGCCGCAGCCACATGGTAGGGGATTTGAGCCTCTCCGAGATCCATATGCCGCACGGCCCAGCCTCCGGGAACGTGAAATTGGCCATCCAATTGCAGGGAGCATCCAGTCGATGTGAGGAATCTGCCTCGTAGACGCACCGCTGATTGACGTCACATCACCAGTCATCAGTACCCGCATCCTCTGTTAGGTGGTGGTGGGGAACATGACTCGTGTTGCCCACGGCCACATAACAGAGAGAAGGACAGTGTACAGAAAAACAGATGGGAAACAGGTCGCCTCGGACTTTTGCCAGGTGCTTACGCCGCTGATCTTCTCAATCTTAGGCGTTTCGCAGCTCTGAGACGCAATCTTTTCCGCCTTCTCTTGCGTGCTCGTCGTCTCTTTTGTTTCACTGACATGGTCCCGGGCTTTGGAATGGTTCTCCCTGACTTCAATGCCTTCCTGGTGGTTTTGAGCCATCTTAAAAAGCCTTTCCAAGCTCCGTGCCAGTCACGCTGGTGATGGAACCGTAACCACCAATAGTAGTTGCCAGTCGTTTGTCTAGTCCATCGCATCCAAACTGCCTTGGAAGATGTTGCCAAGGGTGACACCACCGCATATCCTTCGATGCAAGCTCCCGCTACGCGCACAGGCGACGGTACCATGTATAGCAAGATCAACAGGTCTGTACCCGAAGATCAAGCCTAGAGACAAACACGAAGAGTTGAATGAACTGTGTTGCGTAGTGAAAACCAACTTCAGCTTGCCAAACCCCATACAAAGTAGCTTCAAAGAAGACAGTACCCAACAGAGAGAAATCACGTGCAACTGCAACTGAAGGTCAAAGGGAAAACCTAGATAGTAGCTAAGTTGCTAATCTCGGCATGATGGGCAAAAAATTACATAGGCAGAACACCCACGTGATTAACTTCTCGGCCCACACTAGGGTGCAACGAATAGTCTCCTTTTGATCTGAGCCAATGGCTGCAACATAACAGCTGGATTTGCAGTGATACCTCCTCCGAAGTACTTGCCAGGAACCAAACACAAGGTTCATTAGTACCTCACCGTCTAACACTATAAGCACTAAATGCAATTGACATGGGTCCGACAGATCGCTTCGCAAGCAATGAGCAGGTAGGTGGTATCTTCCTTCAACCTTTTCCATCGCTGGGCTCTCTGTGTTTCAGCCTCATTCCAACTGACTCGAGAAATGGAGAAAATCTATCATTTGCCAAACATCTTGCGTCGAGCACGCCTTTGCCGACGACACTGCCTTAGTCTGTGCCTCAAAACATTCCTCTGAACCGCACGTCTGCGCTTCCTCAGCATAGCATCCAACAAGAGAGGGACATTGGGGACAGCCGGCAAAGTGTCTCCTGTCAGCAACGCTTGCCTGGTCAGTTTACACCACAGCAAAAAATGTGGCCAAGTAAGCTCGACTGGTTCTTCCTGTTCGTCTTGTGGGTATTGCTCAATGAACCAAGCCAGGTTGAGGGAGTCATTATATTTCGTCCACTGCCACCACTCATTCTTTGTGCCTGCTTCATGCTGAGCCCAAGGCTTGCACTTCATGGCAGGGGAAGATCTCACTGGTAGCGAGGTCTACGTCCAGTCAGGGCTGTCCCCGAGTGGATGCTGGAGCCAAAACTAGCATTCATGATCCAATAGAAAAAGAGACTTGACAATGCCACCACTCAAGATAATAAGACCCACCAGACACGGAGCAAACGAGGGACAAAGGTGCACCAAATCACTACCCTCTAAGGCGCCTATCAACCTCCCCTATCCCTCACCAGTCCGACCTGTGACAGACAGCCACAACACAAAAATTATCCGTTCAGCATTCCCCATGTCCGTTTGAGCGTGTTTGTTGCCTGGACCTTAGTTCGTTTAGACAGCCGTTCCTGCTGTTTCAAAAGATCCCTCGCCGATGTTCGAGGGAGGACTCTTTTTTTGCTAGCTTTGAATGTAAAAAAATCTGCGAGGTTAGGCTGCGAGATCTTAAGAGCCATCGGGGCTACATGCTGAAATTCTAAAATGAGCGCATCAAACTTGGGCTTCAACGGATCACATCGGAACAGGGGATAATCCTGGACCTCAGGCGGGGCCAAGGCAGGGAAAGAAATCCGCAACTGCCTTTCTACGATGTCCAAATGGTCAGGATCAGGATGGGGGAAAATCCAAGCACCATCGTGTAAGAGTAGTACAGAATGCAATGAGCCTAACGAATGCAGGACCTCCAGAGCACACTTCACGATAAGACGCTCAATAACTTCAAAGAACAAAAAAGAAGCATTCCTGTTAGCAACACTGGTTCTGGTTTCTCCCACCCAGTCAGGCGGGTTCGCCAACAAACTGCGGCATGCCATAAAGAGGTCCATGGCAAAGTCATACAAAGCAGGGGGCAGGTGCGGGTATCCATAGTCTTTAAGTGAAGAATCTACCTCGTCAACTGACGACATGTTGATAACATGGGTCGGCCATCTTTTGACAAAGTCAGGAAAGTCTTGAAGCTGCAAACTGCGCTGTTGCCTTTCAAGCCACGCTCTAAGTTCCTTGGTAGGGGGGAGTTTAGCTTCAACATGCAATCGACGAAGAATTTCATAATGCGCGTGCACTAGGTCAAATTCCGAGTGCGTGGAACCAAAGAGGGCCGTCCTCAGGTCAGAGGGGAAGAGTTGAGCGCTGGGAGGGATGGCATACAGACGAGCTCGGTCATCAGATGAGGTAGGGCGGTATACCACTGGAAGCGGCGCCGATCGGCTACGGTGATGGGTTAGATATTCTTGCAATCTAGTGGTCCACTGGGGGTGTTGACCCACCACCTTAGCAGCCAGTGGGCATGGGAGGACTGGGAGTTCAATGTAGGCAGCCGTATCCCGTTGCGGTTCGTTGGAGAAGTCAGCTGGGAAAAGTCCAAACCCTAATTCCTGTAGCAAACTGAAAGGAGGAGGGACAGAAACTTGGCAAGGTACCCTCCCCTGGATTGTCTTGGCATGTGTGGCTGCATGTCCCGCTACCCAATCAGCCAGTTTGTTACATTCCCGCGGCAAATAGATCTTATGAACATTGGGGAGATATGCGAGAATGCGTTGACACTTCTGCATGATTGGTATGATGTCCATTTTTCGTAATCTGCTTCGAAATTGAAGGAAGGTAAGCAGGGGAAGAATATCGCCTTGTAGGTACAGAGAAGGAATCGGCTTATTCTGAAGCCGAAATGTAGACACCAGCCTTTCCAGTTCCATACAGGCTGATAGACAAGCCTCTGCCTCTGCAACCAGATTGTCAGCGCATTTAGGGAGCGCAACCGCTACTAAGCTGCGAAAGTGAATTCCAGTGGAAGACCCCTGTAGGACAACCACCCCTGCTCCACCTTTTTGTTGTGCTTTAAAAGCTGATCCATCAAACTGAACCAGCACAGCATCAGTGTCCGGCATAGCTTTTAGTGTCAATAAAACACGGGCTGGCAGGTCTTCTTCCGCAATGATCTGAATATGACTCTCCCCACACTCGCAGGAAACAACTTGGAGTCTCACCATAGCCGTAGCGTATGGAAACTCGGCAGGGGGGAGAAGAGATGTTTAAGGAGCGGACTCGCCTTATGCACGGTAGCAACAATGGCACCTTTTGTTAATGGGCTATTAACCATCAAACCTTTTTTGGGTAACAGCGCAGAGTCAATGTGCAGGTGTGACAACCGATATTCCTCAATGAGGTGACTATCGAAGCAGCGCGCTTGTATCGACATAGGAGGGCGGTGAAGGTTTGCCGTAACACTTTTAGGCAGGGACTGCCATACGTCTTGTGTGATTATTTTGACTGCAGCTACCAGGTTCATGGGAGCTTCTGGAGCTGGATCCTTATCAAGTGCCTTGCGTTGTTGCAGCAGCCTACGCATATGGAACAAGACATATACTTGGATAGCTCCGACCTGTAGTTGCGGCGGAAGACCTAGTTGGGGCTGGACCCAATCTTTATGGGTCGGATAAAACGAGTTGAGAACAAGTGGCAGCACAGGGCAGAACTGACACCAATGATCAATCGAGTTCGAGCCACCCCCACATAAAGTGCATGGAGGCACCGGCACTGGGAAGTCGCAAGAAGTGCTTTCGGTGTGTCGATACAAGAAATCGATGTCAGCCGGCACCGATGGCACTATGCGATTGCACCACTGTGTGTATGTACTTTTGTCCTCTTCACTAATGTTGTAGAGCGCCCAAGAGTGGTCATTCGGGCAACAATCCTGGCATAAACAACCTCCCTCCGGGCCACACGGAAATTTACGACCTTCCTGCCCACAGCGTAGACAAAGACCTTTTCTGTGAACTTCTCCTCTCAAGGGCAACCACAAATCATTATCCTCTGAAATGGCCCATCTCAAGATTGTATACCTCGGGATCGCGCCTATAACAGATAGGGGTTGACAAGCGACCCATTCACAAAAAGCAAAGGACGGGGCTTGTGGCCACGCAGATGAATGACGACGGAGGCGGAGGTGTCGTTTGGCATTCTCAACAAGCGACTGAACAACCTCTTTTTTGAGGTAGTTATTAAATTTGACCGCCTTAGTGACAGCGGAATCATGGGCACGTTCAATGTTGTAAAGTTGATCAATTTGCGTTTGGCAAAGGTAAGAACGGATTCCTCTCCAAGCCTCCAATGCATTAGCCTCCAGCCGCAGCAGTGGGCCTTGTTTAACTTCCGTGGCTCCCAAAGTGTAACCCTGCCGATGAAACAAACCTAGCAGGAAGACAATTTGCATGAGGAACGGGTCCAGAAGGGGGCCTATCTTGAGCCAACGGAGAATACCTTTTTTTTTTCCAGAAAGTGCCTATTGCACACACGATGCAGGTCACTACTAGTCCGGAAAGCTGCAAAGACTGCACATAATTTCACATGAGCTTCAAGTAATGCATAATGACCGAATGGGCGCAAACCGAAAAACCAACCCAAACCAACCAGCACAAACCAAACAAAGCAAACCAGCAAACCAAAACCACCCCCAAAAGAGACAAACCAGCCCATCGTAAAGGTCATCAAGCTAGTTGACATACAATATGCACAGGGTGAAACAAAGTTTTTTTTTTGCCAGGTGCCTATTGCACGCGGAATGCAGGTCACCATGTGTCCCATAAGCTGCAAGAGGGATCAGAAGATCACCAATTGGATCCAGATGACCACGCCACAACACAAACCAAGAAACCAAGCAAACCAGCAACCAAGCAAACAAACCAGCA
>VSDK01006305.1:15510-25869 GCA_009767595.1 Symbiodinium kawagutii | reverse complement strand
GCTCGTCACTCTGGACGTAGTAGGGAACATGATGGACCAGGCATGGGGCCCGGTGCCGACTCCAGCAGCTGCAGAGGCAGAACAGGCAACCGATAAGGTAATGGGGGAATGCGGCAAAACGAGCAAAGCACCTAAGCCAAGTAACATGCCAATAGGAGAGTCAAACTTGAGTGCAGAGGCATCAGGAAGCTGTTCCAAAATCCACGCAGCAATGGGAGACTGTTGAGCAGTAGGGACGTCCTGGTTCAATCTCCAAGGAGCGAAAACTGAGGCCGCGGAAATCTCTTCAACATGTTGCAAGAGATCATACCGATTGATTCCTTCGCAGTGGCTAATCAAATGGCTGATTGCAATGCTGAAGGTAGCCGGGGTGAAAGTACGACAAGGCGCCTTAAGGCCTATCGGCAATTTCATCAGCTCCGACCTCAGTTCAATGGCCTCTCGGTTGCGGCTGTCCACTCCTCCTGGAGCCTGATGTCCATCTCCTACAAGGATATATAGGCACGGCACTTCAGGTGCAGCAGCCGCCACCGCGCTTTTGAACTCGACAGCCTGCTGTGCTTCTTCGTGGATCGTGAGACAGCAAGAGGCCAAATGCTGCCCAAACTCAATAGGATGTCCCTCGATATGTTCGTGAATCGTACCGGTGGTAGCGATAAGCACCCTCCCATTGCTGAGTCGCGACCCTGCCTCCCTTGTCTTGACTTCTATACCTGTGCAAGCATCCCCGAGCTCCTCCAGCTCCTTCTGAGTGCAAGTACGAACAAATTTCTCCTTGATTTCCTGCGGAAGATGCAAGCGAACAATCATAGCAGCAATGGCTTGTCCTGCAGGGTTCTCTCTACTGGCCACTGTGAACTTTGCGCTATCCGGGGTGGTGAGCACCAGCCAGGCAAGGAGGAAACCCCCCGAAGTGGTCTTCCCTGCCCCAAAGAGCCCTTCAACTAGCAACGTACCTCTACCAGTCAAGAGACTGACCAGCATGCTCACAACTAACACCACCAAATGCCCACTATCTCTATCAGCCTCCTCCATGATCTGAGTGCAGAAGGCACGATGTTGTTGCATTTCACGTGGGGGCAGTCTCGTAATGAACATTGTCAGGAGCAGGCGGAAGCTCTCCAGCAGTTCAGCATGCTTGTGGTTTACAAAAGGAGACGTGGACAGTTGGGAGGGGATACCGAGGACCACCGGCTTGTGTTGTGGGGCCAACTTCGCAACCTTCATCAACTGAGAGCCGCTGACAGTAGAGCCGAGTCGAAACAAGTCCATCAGTAAGTAGGCCGGAGGGTGTTCACTTAACTCCAACCGTTCCAGTTCTTCGGGCAACCCAAGTTGGGCATCCTGAAGAAAGTCAGCCAGCTTAGCACGGGTGATCAACCCTCCTACCCCAGGGAGGTGGGTCAAGGTAGCACGACGCAGCTTTGCTCGTTTCCAAATGTCGTTTGTGGTGGAAGGGCGATCAATGTCTGTCAGGACGCCGGCAAATGCAAACCGAGTCTCACGAGTGTCAGGCGAGCACAATACCCCTGTAGGCAAAGCACTCCCTGCAGAACTACGGCGGGCATCAATATTACCTTCAGAGGCTTCCGGCTTTCTTTGGACATGAAAGATGCACACGTCCCCCCAATCAAGACCTGTGTCGATTTGTCTGCAGTCATACGCGTGCCATTCTTCGCAGGTGCAAACATCATTGTCGTCACATTCCAGCGGTACCCAGAGCCCTAAGGGGGCCGAGGGACTGTGATTATGGAGCTGGAACTCATGCAAGCCAAAGTGACCTTTGGCTACTGGTTTGATGCTGATCTTCGGGCAAAAGCTGGTAGCACTTCGCTTAGCATGGACTGCCTCACGGGTGTACCGACTAGCACCAACTTGTGGGATGAATGCATGCAGAAGGACAATGAGTTCACGAAGTGGCAGTGGGGTCAACAAGGACCTAGCAATCGCGGTAAGCCATTCTTCTACCGGAGCCATAGACGTGTCATTATCTCTGGCAAGTTTGATAGCAAAAGTGCTGAGAAGCAAGCTCTTGGCTTCGTCCTCAGTTGCGGGAGGGTGCAGCTCCAACTCATTGCAAACGTCACCAAGGCTGGCCAACAGTTCTGTAACCGAAGACCCAAGAAACTGGATGACAGCAGACAGCGGAAAGCGGGAAGTGCTCCGCAGCCAGCAAGTCAGCCTCAACGGGACCTGCAGTTGAAGCTTGAGCGGTCGAGAAGCAATCAGGTCCGTTTGCAGTTGAGAGATAGATCTCCTGCCAGGGCCAAGGTCAAGGTCAAGAAGATGGCCATAATGATGCTGATCCGTACCTGCCCACGAGCACCTACCTTCCACGTATGAGATGCAGATATGCCTGCCCAGCACCTCAGACCACAAATCAAGGTTCCACCTACACAGGGAATCAAACTGAAGGTGTACCAGTTTGACATGATGAGCCACCATTCCATCCCTGGTCTTCAAGGCAGCTAGGTTGCATAACCCGAGGAATGTCTGAGGCGCCATCGCTACTGCTCCTAGCACCACATCCAGTGTGTAAACTGGGGACAACGTGTGGGCACACGAAGCAACGACTGCTCCCGTGTAGCTACCTGCACTGAAGCCACGTATGCGTAAAGGCACCTTGGGACACGCAGGAATTGCTGGGCACATCTTCATCATTTGCATGAATACGTGTGGAGATGCTGGATGCAGTTGCAACAACTTAAAACAAACAGCAGTGACGAACTGCGGGTGCGGAAGATGTCGATGAGCCGGCACCCTCTTGGCATGCCTAGCGACAAGAAGCGCGCGATGAATGAAGACAGGAACAGCAACGCCTGTCACCCTTGCCCAAACCGTGGGGGCATAATCGCTTCCAGTGAGAAACAATTGCGCCATGTTGTGGACAGCCATGTTGTTTCCTCGGCCAGTCAAACAATCCTGAGCGTACTTATCCTCCGGAGCCAAGGAAGGCCCATATAATTTGTAGCCTCTTCCAAGCCTGGGCGTCATCAAGGTCAGGTCAGGTGGGTCGGCTAGTCCTAATGCGCCCCCGCCTAACCCAGGGCAATCGATAGTAACACGGGATTGCTGTGCCGCAAACTCCGGATGTGTGTGCAGGGCTAAAAGGTCACTCAAGGCACGTTCACACGGTACCGAGGGATCTCGTAACGGCGCAAGCTGAGCTGGCGACTCTATCTGCGTAGCCTCCCACAATGGCGCGGGTCCCACTTGACCAGATGCTGATACCACTTGAACATCCGAAGAGCTACTAGAATGGTCACTGCTGACTGACATCGGCTCCTCAGGGGATGAGTCCGCTGGAATGAAAGCCGGCGAGTCCACTTCCATCCCTTGGGGGCTATTCTGTGCTGGAGCAACCTCGTCAGGGAATTCCGCACTGTCAAGAAGTGGCAGTTTAGAGACGGACCAAGGAAGCAAGCAAGGTTCCAAGCCAAGTACTTCAAACAAGGCATGAGGGTTTGGATTCCGATAAGCCCATGCACACAGCACCAGGTTACGGTGGGCTTCAGGCAGTGATACCGTTGGCACTTCTCCAAACCAAGTAACTCCAGACATAGCTTTCCATCCCGACTGGTGCCACATGGCCTGAAATTCCTCTACGCCAGAAAGGGCCGCCACCAAGGACTCCCACCCCTGTCTCTGAAGAAATTGGAGCGCACCGTGCGCGAGGGTCTTGGCCTTGCCGTAGCTGTGGTAAATCGCTGGACGAATGGCGCGGGTGGAGATGGCATTGGATTGGAAGAGCCATTGGCCTGGCAGAGTGATAACCGAGCGGCATCCTCCAATGTTGGGCAGAACGGACAAAGCACCCTGTTCAAAGGTGACTCTCGCCCAATCAGTGTAGGATGGGTCTCTAGACCTAGCTGTGGGAGAGAGAGTTTCATCGCTGGCCTGTCGAGGCCACTGATCTCCTAATGACCAACCCACTGGTAGTGGCCAGCAGAGTGTGCACATGAATCTACCCAATAGTGACCACACATGGCAGATATCCAGGGAGGAATGATACTGCACTCCCAACAAAGGAGTGTTCATTAGTCCGCTCTTGAGCATCGTGGTGGGATCATCCACCGGGTTGCGTCTGCTGAGAAGGTCACGCTCCGACTGAAGTCGTTCCGCTGCAAGCTGCATGGGAGAATTTGACAGATTCGGTCCAACTCTTGTCGCATCACAGAGCGAGATAACCAGCCCTGCATTGAGATCCATAGAGTGTTCGCTGACTAACAACATCCCTGGGGCGGCAGCGTTGGAGCTGTTGGTTAAATCAGCGGGGGTCGGGATGGCCTTGGCTAAGTGGACAAGGTCACCTACTTCAAACAGGGTAACAGGAACACAATCTGTGTCGATCAAGAGCAACTGCACATGCGGGAAAAGGAATCTGGCCGTCTCGAGCACGAAAGTGCCTGCCCATATGTAAGGCACCTCGGTTAACCCAGAGGTTTCGTCTAGATGGTACCAAACTAGGTCAGTCCTCTCTCGTCCCGGGCCAACTAGCTTCCTCCTGGAGCTCCACCAAGGCTGAAACGAGGGCCAGTAGTCGACTTGCTCTGGTCGGCGGCTGTCTACAATGAGATATACTACATCATTCTGAGCGAAGGCATCCTGTTCCGAAAGGAGACGTGCAATGATCTTCACATAATCCACCCCGCCCGCCGGCGCCTTGCCTGTGTAACCTTTGGGGTCAGAGTGCTCCTCGGCAGTTCTTCGAAGGATGTCGTCTTGCCGAACTTGGTAAGGACGACCACCGCAATCGAGCCCAAAGGGAGTTGCCAAGAGCGAACACTTGCGGTCCATGGCCCGCAGCTCAGCTAGGAGATGGTCGGCAGTGACATCTGGTGGCCGCTCGTGCCAGATCTCAGGGTCTAGCCAGCAACCGGGCACCTGGTTCTGAGTGTTCTGCGTCATCGGCACTCACCGTGATGGAGAATACTCCTGTGAGCAAACTACCACCAGGCTCACTTTACCTTGAGGAATACTTCTGTAAGCAAACCTCTCTTTCCCACAAAAATTGAGCCGACACAGCAGTGATCCGCACAAGAATCATTCAAACAACCTCAAGAAAACTGTTCTTCAGCTATGCCGGGAAGAGAGCCACTACGAAAAGCCAGCATCCCTGCTCAGAGCCCTATTCATCACAGCCAAGAAAGATCAAAATCCCTCAAATGGAGTCCGATAATAGGCACTCACTCACTCGCACCGCGTATCCAACTCTTTATCTGTGCATGGTCCCCCCCCATTCGCAAACTCAGCCAAGGCACTGACTACAATGGCTAAGGCGCCAGATGCTTTGATCTGCTCTTGCCGGATCGTCAAGTTCAGAAAAGCGTGGGCAGGACTGAACAAGGTGAACTACTTTACGTGTATCCACAAAAACGGCAGTATCCGCACTGTCAATGTGACGTGCGCATCTGCACAGAGTTAACTTATGAAAAGGACCGACACCCGAGCGCTTCATATGGTGACAGTGGCTCCGGTGAATCTTTTTGCCATTACCGCACCTATATACAGTATGCTCTATGCTACCCTCAGGGGCGGTCTCAGAAGGAGAGGACGGTGCTGGGAAGGCTGGACCGGCGTCATCTTGCTGTTGATTGGAAGACCGTGCCCTAGGCCGAACCGGCCGCTGCGGGTGTGAGCTGGTCAAAGTGCGTCCATTGCCCACGTCAGTGGCACTATCGACAGAGTCCTCTTCACTCGACCACGATTCAATGGGAAAATCATAGATGTGGACAAAGGAAGGGTCTAAGTGACCATGGGCTGCGAGAATGCGCACAGTATCAGCATGTAGATTGTGCGTGTCTGCAAATGATCGTAGCTGGTCCAGCGACTCGGAAGGTACTTGTCCACCCTGGCGATCTGCGCGCTGCCAGGTGCTGTCCAGCGAAGATCGGCGCATGGCAGAGGGCGCCCGAGCAGCAACACTTCTGTAAGCGAAGCTGGGAACTAGATGCTAGCCCAAATTCCGACAATGAAAGGAAAAGCCCATGCGTTCTCAAACCCAAGATAGACAGTAGCTAAATGTTTGCAAGTACTTGGTCCTCCTAGCTCTGCAGTTCTCACTTGCAATACGCAGGTCCTTTTTACTCTGTGCTGTTGGCCAAGATGCTAAATCAGCTCCCATCAGCTACTTCACCTGGGGCCAGGACAGCTGTATGGACGTGATGTAGTCTAGCGGTAAGACCTGCATACGAGTTGTCGCAGCAAAGCCATCCCCTCCCCCCTGGTTGTCACACATGTCACAATTCGCAAGTCAGCCTGCATCAGTTGTTTTCTGACACACCTCCATTGCTTCCGGGATTTTCCGGCGACACCAAGCACGTAGGCTAAAGCATTATACATGATGAACAGCGGAGCCCAGAAGATTCGTGAGGAAGGTGCAGGTAGAGTTAGAAACCAAATCAAGGGAGAGGAAGGCCCCAGGCGACCATACGTACGGAGAACCACCAAGAATATGTCCCGCATATCGCAGAATAGTTGGCACAGACTCATACGTCCAAAAGGGCGGGTTGGGGAGTGCTGCATGGAGTTGACTCGCATAGCACCTTCGAGGAATCATCTTGGCCAGATACTGAGAGATCGGTCTTTCTGCATCGACACACCAGTATGACTGCTGAATTATCACCGGGACATGTTCAAGCCAGGGGCAGTAAGACACGATGACATGAAGGGAGAGGACCTCGGAGGCAACTGCATGATCATCCCGTGGTGCTAGAGCATACGTCACTGTAGCATCTACATCTTCGAAGGCCCAGCGCTGCTCTGAGCCTGGAGGATCCAATCATCTTGCCTGAGTGCCTCTGCTGAGACAAAAAGATCTGAGCTGCCCAGGGGCTCGTTGAAAGGGGACACACCGTGGAGGACCACCCGAATCAAGTCTGAGGGCATCGACGATGTGGAGATAATGTGTGCTTGCAGGGAGATATGTAGGTCCTCAGCACAGACAGCGCCTAGGTCTCGGGGGCACACTTGTCAAGCCACCCTCCTGGTAACAAAAGCGTCGCCCGGGTGATGGGAGACTGGATCCATTGTGCGATGGGCCGACGAGGACCAGTTGGCACTTCAACCTCATGCACTACTCCCGGGACAAGTCCTGAGGGCCCACCTCCTGTATCCATCAGTACCAAGACCGCAAGAGAAGGTCGAGGAAGTGGTTCTTGGGGTTGGGGTAAGATGACGAAAGTCCGGAGTACACTATATTGTGCATGATCTGCCCACATTTCTTGAATCATCTGCAACAAATGATCTTGGTCCTGCAGGCGGAGAGAACGGTAACGTCGCCCCAAGTCAACTAGTCCCAGCCCATACGTGACCACCAAGACATGCTGCTCCTCAGGAACGCCTTCAGAGCGGAAGGATTGGAAAGCTTCTTCAAACATGCCCCATTGTACAGCTAGGATATCTGTATCATCCATATCCTCGTCCGACGACGACACAACCGAGAGTCCCGTCGGTACAACTCCTGGTAACAAGGCTCCCGGTGCCATAAGGGAAGTCTCATCAGACACGACAGCTGCACGGGGGAAGCTATCCGTAAAAGCAATCTTCAGCCACCCCAGAATCAGGAGAAGGAAGCAGTCTGTACCGCAACCAACTCTCTGCATGGTGCCCGCAAACAGCTACGACCAGGGTGAAGGATCACTAAGTAGGTATCGACTTGAGCCCCCAGAATCAACATCATTGACCGTGACTTCCATGCTTACTACATGGAGTGGCAAACACTGTGACATCTACGACTGAGGTTCGGGCAACTGCAGGTGCTTTCTCGTCAAAACTTAGTCCAGTTCATCCATCAGATTCAACTCTCCAACATACAAACAGTGTCCAGGACACAGACAGCTTGCTCTCCTATGTGTCCAAGTTTTTCCACATGGTTCTCCACAAAGGACACAAGGTTGCTGGCAACAGGTTCTGGCCAGTTCCTCAGTTCTTGTTCGCTGCCCTGGTCGAAACCTGCTTCGGCTGGCCCGTGGGCGGTCAGGGTGATCATACCACGACTCATGGTCCCCTTTAGCCTGGGCTCCACACCTGCTGCGTTCCGCCCTTAGCCTTAGTTGTTCCTTGGCAATGAAACGCACAGCTTCCTCACATTTTCTGAGTCCCTCGCATGACATCATGACCAACAATCTGAGGATGGTAACAAGACGTTGCGGCCATTCCGGCATGGGAGAATCCATGACGAATGTACAGGCTATGAGGAGAGGGAAGGCGCCTGTGCGTCAACCCGTAGGCGAGGGGGGAGGGCGCCTGTGCGTCAACCCGTAGACTAAGAATAACCCAAAAGACAGGGAGTCTTGCATGAGAGAATCCTAAGAAATCATTTCCCAATGATCAGGCATACATCTGTAAGTTCGGGGAAAAACACGGGCAGTGACTGTGCCTCTTGGGTGGTTTAGAGCCAAGCTGCAGTGCATTAACATGATCAACATTCCAAAACGGTGCAAGCAAGACAGCAATGGTCAAAGAGGCAGAAGCCAAACACTGGGCTTGTAACAATGCTCTGAACATATAGCTTTTTAAATTTCCCAAACTTCTCTAGGTGACTACCGCTGTTTTCCGGAGGGTCTCCGCCGCTTGGCCGCCATAGCAGCTCTAGACATCGACCTGATAGTTGGCTTCCGCCACATCTTCACCCCTCATGGATGCCACCAGTTGCAACTGTTGGAGGGAAACCACGATGTCCACGTGGTCTTGCAGAACCGATAACATGCTTCCAATCTGCATCGTATCCTGCACAGTCAGCTGCAGGTGGGCGCATTCTTGGACAAGGGCTCGGCAGTGGAGATGGAAACGCTGTAGGGCAACCAAAGTTTCCTCCCTTTTGGTGGCTGGCAGGCGTGTATTAGAGGATTGGCCTGCCTCCGGAACCACTTGGACTCGTTCTTGGGGAGGAGGCAGATTGGTATCTGATTGATCAGGTTCACTCGGGCCTAAGATGCCTCGGCCTTTGCGGAGCACCTCCTTGGAATTGACCAAGGTGCCATGGAACACATCCAAATCGCCAGCCTCATGGTGATTAACATGATAGGCCAGACGATAGGCCTGCTGTTTGGTAGGGGCCGACAAAGTAGCACCACGTACATGGACCATGACATGTCCGGAAGTCCACGGAAAGATGCGCTTGGTTCCCAATTGAACATATACTCTTTCCAATGCTGGGGGGCATGAAGCAGCATTATAGTCACCCCAGCTGTCAGGACAGTCCTTGCACTCGTTAGTAGATTGAAGCCAGAAATAGTGTCGCACATAGAGTGAATGGGTTGATCCGTCAGCACTCCACCTCAGCACCATTCTCAACGAAGCATAACAAACATCCAAATGGTTGTTGTGGAGGGATACCAGGCGAGAAACATCATGCTCCCTGGATGTGTCAGCATCTGCCAAAATCACCGCCAGGTCATGTAGAGGTTCCCATTGACGACAGCGGGCAACTGTGGAGGGGCGTGCCATAGAAGCAACACCTATTTTTTTTTCCAGGAAGTGCCTATTGCACACACGATGCAGGTCACTACGAGTCCGGAAAGCCGAAAGACTGCACATGCTTCTACATGAGCTTCAATTAAAGCTTGATAACCGTATGGGCAGAAACAAACCAAAAACCAAACCAGACCAACCAGCACCACCCAAAACCAACAAACCAGCAAACCAAAACCACCCCAAAAAAGACAAACCAGCCCCATCGAAAAGGGTCATCAAGCTAGCTGAACTATCATATGCACATGGTGAAACAAGACACTCCGCACTCACTCATCTCAGAAGGTGGACTTCAAGGCACCGCTCGTCTGTTTCACAGCATTGGTTCGAAAGTTTCTACTACCCAAGCCGAAAAACATCTCAAGAAGCAAGCCAAGAGAGAAATTGCCAATGTTGCAGCTTCGTACAGTCAGGAAGGCAACGAAACTCAGCCACCCAAGTAAATGCGAAGATGTAAAAGAATCGTATCAAACCGCAGAAAAATGCAGTAGGAGGGGGGCCCCAGCCCCCCCCGTGCAAGCGAATCAACCTTCCTGGGCAAAGCAAAGGATGCCCGCCCGTAGTTTGAGAAAAGGGTGCCTGCCCGTAGTATATGTTCCTTCGGCCCAGCATCTGACTGCGTGTACTCTAGCCTTCAAGCAGACGTCACCACTGGCGAGACGAAGGACTCAAAGCAGTCCCGTCAAGCCCCCTGCCACAGAAACAAAAAGCGAAGGCCAGGGCCAAGGCTTGGTGTTTCCGCCGCAGTTGGCTTGTCAAGGCACCGCTCTCTGATGCAGCACAATACCACACCAACTGCCGGTATTCCCCTGCTTCCTGTCAGACACACGGGAGCACTATCCTATGACAGCGAGGAGGCACTGAAGCGTCCAAGCTTGTGAGAGA
>VSDK01006302.1:333956-351395 GCA_009767595.1 Symbiodinium kawagutii | reverse complement strand
GGTAAATTTTTTCTGCCAAGAGCTGGGACTCACCCTCGTTGTAGACTGCATGGAGACTGCTTAAGGCCATGGCATGACAGGAGGACAAGGGTCAAGGGTGAGAGGTAGGTGGAGGTCCACAAAAGCAGGATCGCTCACACTCCAGATGGCTGTCAGGCTGAGCCATGATTGATCATGAGTGAGGGTGCCAAAGCCGATCAAAACATGCACGGTGCGACAGTATGTTGTCAAGCCAATGCCAAAGCTAAGAAAAATATCTGTGACTGCAAGTGTTAGTTCGTGACTTCAGTGAAACCGGAGTGCAACCGCGCTTCTTTTTGTTTTCCACTATCTGAGTTGTTGCTTATTGACACTTGCGATGATCATCCGCTTCATCATAGAGTGGGGGATCGTCAACCTGTGCGGTGACATCGCGAACCCATTGCAGAGCGGTTGGGTCATCTGCAGACTGTACATACTGCTCAAGAGTGTGTAGAAGTCGTTGCAAGTCTGCGAGTTGTTGCAACCATAATCGGATGTCTCGGTGATGAAGCAGACAGACTTGTCGAAAAAGACTGGATTGTGGAGCATACGGGTTCCCCGCATCAGCGACTGGGCTCGCGGCAATCTGTGCATGTTGATACGAGGTAATGGGTCTCAAAGCACTTCGTAGGATTGCTTGCAAAAGAACGTACTGGGGCCTCCCTCCTTTCGTTTTACGAAACTTTCTTTTGGTGACTTGCTTTCGCATTTTGCTTTGCTCTATGGGCCGCAAATTGGATCATGTATATTATTCTGGTACGAAGCTGCTGGAGCGGAAAATTTACTGGTCTATATTGTGGTCGACACCAGGCTGTTTTCACTGTCCGACGTGTATGGGTGGTGGAAGGAGAACCATTGTCTGACGATTCAGATGCTGATGCCTGGCTCTTGCACTACTGAGAAGCGTGAGTGCGGACTGTCACCTGTTTCACCTTTGCACAGATAGGTTGAGTTCGAGTTTTTTCTCACTTAATCCAGATGACCGGAGTGTGGTTTTGCTTGGTTGGGGTTGTGTTGGTCTTTGCTTGGTGGGCTGTTTGGTGTGTTGGTTTGCTGGTTTGGTTTTGGTTTATTGGTCATTTGGATTAATTTGGTGATCGTCAGATCCCTTTGTAGCTTCTGGGACGCTCGGTGACCTGCATTCCGCGTGCAATAGGCACCACATGGCAAAAAAAATCTGCCTTAGGGCGGATTTCCGCAGCCGTTTCACCTAGCCTAAATGGCTATCCCGGGGCGGGGTGGCATGTTGGTTTGCTCACAGGAGTATTCCTGCACGCGTGGCCGGAGCCATGGTTGCGGTCACAGGGATTGCGCTGCTGGATAGAAGCATGTGGGGATGCTTTCCGGGCCTAACTATTGGTCTTCACTCGCTGGTGGTGCTACTTGAGCTGGCTGGACATACCTTGTGTTGTTGCTGTCGGGAAGTGGTGGTCCTGCTCAATGTGACTTCGGGTGAGTTGTACTTGCCGTTGGAAGTTCGAAGCGCTGCTCTCCGCTGCTCCTTTGATGATTGTCTGATATTTGCCTACAGAGGTGTTTGTCGTGCTTCTATTTTCAGAAGACTGGGTACTGAGTGAACCTGGGCAATTCTTGTGATTGATGCATGATTGACACATGATTGAGTTCAGTACCTCTCCACTGCTAAGCTCCTAACGTCGCTTTTTCTCTCCACGTTCACCTTTCTCTTACTGAAGTACTATCTCTTACTATCTCTTACTATATTTTTTTCACTGGTCTATATTGTGGTCGACACCAGGCTGTTTTCACTGTCCGACGTGTATGGGTGGTGGAAGGAGAACCATTGTCTGACGATTCAGATGCTGATGCCTGGCTCTTGCTCTACTGAGAAGCGTGAGTGCGGACTGTCACCTGTTTCACCTTTGCACAGATAGGTTGAGTTCGAGTTTTTTCTCACTTAATCCAGATGACCGGAGTGCGGTTTTGCTTGGTTGGGGGTTGTGTTGGTCTTTGCTTGGTGGGCTGTTTGGTGTGTTGGTTTGCTGGTTTGGTTTTGGTTTATTGGTCATTTGGATTAATTTGGTGATCGTCAGATCCCTTTGTAGCTTCTGGGACGCTCGGTGACCTGCATTCCGCGTGCAATAGGCACCGCATGGCAAAAAAATCTCTTACTATATTTTTTTCTGCTCTTTTCTCTTCTCTTGGTATGATTTTCGAGGCATATGCTTTGGTGAACCTGGCTAAGAGCTTCCTTGCTGCCTTTTGCTTATACCTTGGTAAACCTCGCGTTGAGGCGGGGGAGGCTTGTGCAAGGCCATGCCTGGTGGATGCGTCTTTGGAATGGCATGTGCATTATCGAAGAGCGGAAGCCAGCTGCTGCTGAAACGCCTTGGCTCCGGCCTTTGCTTTTTGTTTCTACGGCAGGTGGCTTGACGGTACTGCTCGAAGTACGTTGACTTGCAACTGATGACGTCTGCTTGGTGTGCTGGGCCATTCGGCTCTCTACAAGCTCTTTCACGGTAACTATGCTGTGGCGGGTCTTCACGAGGCATGCTGGGCCGATGATACACAAAGTACGGGCATGCACCGTGGTGCTATGCCCGGGTGATTTGATTCGCTCACTTGGGGGGGGCTGGGGACCCCTCTCCGTTTTTCTGCGGATTGGGTACAGCTTTTTACATCTTCGCATTTATTCTGCTTGCTATGCAATGGTGCCGCTTTCTTTGTACGAAGCTGCAATACTCTGTGGCATCTTAGCTGGCTTGAAATGTGGGCAGTCACTTGGCTAGATCGAATCGATCCTCACTGCGAAAGGATGATGTTGAGGGAAGAACGGACGATGCCCAGTTGACCGCCTTTTGAGATGAGTGAGTGCGGAGTGTCTCCTGTTTCACAATGTGCATAAGTGAAGTATAGCTGGTTCGATGACCTTGAGGATGGGACTGCTTTGTTCTTGTTTGGGGTTGGTTTGGTTTGCTGGTTTGTTTGGCTTGTTTTTGGTGCTGGTTTGTTTTTCTGGTTGTTGGTTTTTGCCCATACGGTCATCTTGCCTTAGTTGAAGATCATGTGAAATCTTTGTAGCTTTCTGGACAACTAGTGACCTGCATCGTGTGTGCAATAGGCACTTCCCGGAAAAAAAACCATGTCAATCTCAAGTGAAATTTCAGTAGTTGCTCCCCCAGAAGTCCAGCTGAATGGCAAACAGGATTATTGGGTATTAGTGGACGAATGGAATCAAGAACCATCGAGTAGCCTCCTGCCACTCTTAAGTGAAGAACTCGCCATCTCTGCACAAATCGCCACGCCTATTTTCTCCCCTCTGGGGTTGGATCAAGGATTACTCACGGTTTCCAGTGGAGACGTCGTTCGCCTCAACGATATTGCATCAGGAGAAGATAATAACTATGCCTCACAAAACCCGCCTTCGGCTCCGAATTATGCGTTCGTCATGGAGCGGTTGTTGCAACACAGACAACTTTTCCAAGGCGCCACTACAGTGTATCTGCTAGTCGACAGCCGATCTCCGTCGGTGCTTAGCTTCTGGCCTGCATTTTAGAAGTGGTGGAGCTCCCGGCGAGTGCTCTTGGGCCCATATCGAGAGATCACGGAAGTGTACTGGTATAGCTTGGATGAGGGTTCTGGTTTGCAACGCATTCCCCATATTTGGGCTGGTACATTTGTCCTGGAGTGTGCCCGATTCCTCTACCCGTAACAGCACATTTGTTTGATTGACACTGACTGTGTGCCTGTCACTCTCTTTGAAATTGAGGAACTGGCCAAGTTTTGCACTTCGTTGCCTACTCCAGCTGACATTGGCATCGTTGCGCCCTCCGGCAGCTCCCGACCCAAGCTAGGCACTATTCTAGTCACTGAACATAACATGGACATCAACGCAGGACTGGTCATCAGCCTAGCCTCTCACTTGGCACCGCCTGGTCTTGACAGGCCTGCTGCAGAACTTGTGGAAGAATTGGTTCGCTCTAGAAATAACTTGATAGGTTCATCGTTGCCGCGGAGCGACCCCACTTCCTTGTTTAAAGGTGGGCTGTTAAATACACCGTTGATGGACATCTTGTGCCGGACGTCGTTGGACACGCTGCATGTGTGGTCCCTCTTAGGAGAGTTTCTCATAGAAGTATTTTGGCCCATCCCTCTGGGTTGGTGCCAGGGACAAGCCTGGCCACGCCAAGCGAGCAATGCCAGACTCTCGAATACAGCCAAGAGTCGTGTCCCCCCCTTTACCGAATGGGCTAGGGTGGCGTTCGAACAAGGAGCACTCTCTGTCCTCCCTTTTGTCCCATCGGAGTCAAGGGTCTGTGTCCTTCCGGGACCCTACATGTTCCAAGCAAACCATATTCCATTAGGGAGTATCCGGCCTGCCATTTACCGCAGCTATGGTCGGGCAAAGGAACATGCAACTAACACACTGACCCACCTTAGCTCGTATGGATGGGAATCGTTAGCAGCTTCTGTGTCGGGTGTTGAGCAATTCCCTGGAGCATGGCACCATTCGGGATGGCGTCCAGCTGGCGGTGTTGCCTGGCATGGAACTTCTACAGCCTCTACGATGACAGCGTTGACACGGGACGTCATCCTCTCCTGCTGGCTTCCGCGAGTCGATGTTCCTACTCATCCTCTCTTTGCAGGACCTACTTCCTCGGAACCGCTCACCCCTCCCATTCTTTGTTGGCGACATCTCCCAGACACTGCCCTGCTTACAGATCCTCGATGTCCGAAGGCTGCTGTTGCGCGTCCAACTTCTCACAGTCAGGGTGCACATCCCACCCAGGAGAAATCCGCTGGGATTACTCCGAGGTCACGGGACAGATCATTGGATAACATGGATGAAGTCACCGCCCGGGAGGATCTGGGTCGCTCTCGTGGTAACCTACGCAATCCTGAGCACCCATGTGCGGACTCCCTTAGTAACATCATCACTGATCTCATGCCCATTCGAGTTCCTCAGGCAAGGAAAGAAATCATCATTGATTGCCCTGGGCTCGGCGGGAGTAGTTTGCAGCTTCATCCCCCCGCTGACCTCACGTTGGCTACCCCAAGAGTTGGCAGAGGCCATTTGGTCTATGGGCCCTCCTTGGCCCCTGCGGATGAATACAAGGCATCCTCTGCCATTACAGGAATGGGATGGTCTGTTGCTGTTCAAAATTTTGCGGTTATGATGCAGTCGGTTCCCCAGGCGCCAGAAACCTGGCAAACCATCACAGGTGTGTCTGCAGCCACGATTGTCCATCGTACCAATCTAGTGGTAGCGGCAGCACGTCGACTTCCAGTACACCGCCATCTCCCGCACCAGCAATTTATTACGGCGTGTGCACTCAATCTGTGTCAGCTGCACCCTTGTGCTGCCGCTCTCCTTTTGGCTCATCTTGGATGGTGCACCAACGTACCGGCCACCGCGCCTTTGTGCATTGGAGGATTCAGTGCAGGTAGCTATACGGGAGCTGCCCTTAGCCTCATTGCTGTGGCTGTGTCCCCTGATTTCGTATGCACAGTGAGATTGGGTGCCATCGCTATGCCACCTGCTGTCTTGCTCGGCCTGTGTCACCTTGCGTCGAAGAGAGACCGCGCTGATCGCCTTAAGCATCATGTTCACCTGTGCCATGTTCAGGGTGATAACTTGTGTAACTGGCGGCCATCGCTCGCCTTTTTCCTCGTAGGAAAGAATGTGCACTTGCTTTACCTCCATGGACATTCGCAGCCGTGGTTAGGCAAGGAGTCCCATAATTATGCCCGCCTGTTCGCCCCCGACTTGCCGGGGGGACTCCACGATCTCACCAGCTACATGTGCTCAGTCCTAGATGCTCGACCGTCCCAGCAGCGGCTTAAAGTGCCCCTGCGACTCACCTGCTGGATGCGAAGGTCTTCACGAGTCAGAATCCCCAACATCACCGACCTCGTTGGAAGACCGTTGGCTGACATCGTGCAAGCACTCTCCCGCTCTACTGAAGTGAATTTTTCTACCGCAGGTGAAGCTAGCGCTTGGTTGCTCTCCCAATTCCGTATTCAAATTGGCTGGGATGTTCATGCTGAGCCTAATCAGGTTGAAACCTGGTTAAGTCAAATCGCAAGAGACCTGTTAACCCCTCTTCCGTTGCCTGAGCTCATCGTCATGCTGCATGCATTTCTGCCGCAGATCTCATATGGCAGGTCCCGCCGATTCGTTGGTACTGCCAAAACCAGCCCCAACAGCTCCTCCGGGTTCCTCACTTTCTTTCCGGTCGCCATGGGACCTGGAGAGTAACCCTATCGGCATTTGGGTCCCATTGCGTTGCGAAGAAGATCCTAGCATCCAGACCGTCGAAGCCTGGACTGAACATGACCGTAGGCAAGTGGACGTTGGAGTAGATTGGGGGGATGTGGTCATCATTCTTATCAGCGTCGCCAGCGGATCCTGCCCAGAAGCTTTCAAGCAGCCGGCACTGGACTCGGATGGCAGTGGCAAACTCGCTGGAGTTAGCCAGGATCACTCGAAGGTCACTGCTGCTTTCGCTGGCATCCTTACAGATCTTGAACGCCCGGAGAAAGTGGATCCCTACAAGCGTGCCAAGCTCAAGAAAGCTACCTTCACCCATCTTCCGGGTATTTCAGCCCTCATGGAACTCACAGGGCTTACCCGGCATTTGCCTGATGTTTTTCTTGGCTTACCCACTGGTCTTGCCACCATGCGCAAGAAGGTGGAGTGTGAGTTGGCAGGGCTCTATAAAATCGGCAGCGCAGTGAGTGGTTCTCAGCTCCTTCGAGTGGCATCCCTGGCTCCACAACATCGCCCACTGGTGCTAGGTATCCGCACTCAGGTTGACACGCCGCCATATGTGGTGCATAAGCATACCGAGATCCTCGCTAGTTTTCGTCTTCTGTTTGCGTTTCTACTATCAGGAACAGTGCCAGAAGCCCTCACTAATTATCAACCTTTCGCTGAACAATTGCTGCGTGAAGCACAGGAAGATAGCGGGCACTTCATTTTCTTGGCCACAGGTATCATGACCAGCCTGCTCTCCGGGCGAGCTTGTCTTACAGTAGAAGGTCTGTTTGGTGCTGGTAAAACCACTTCGGTTGTCCTCCTCTTTGCCTGGCTGATCCTCACTACTCCCACTGAAGTCAAGTTTACCATTGCTAGTCGTGAAAACCCAGCGGGGCAAGCCATTGCCAAACAAGTCGAAAGACTGGCGCTCCCTCCTGCGGTTCGCCAATGGTTTGTTCGAGCTTGCTCGGCTAAAGAAATTGAAGACTTGGGCAATGCTCGCTCCAGCATTGATTGGCCTACCCGAGAAACCGGCCCTCCGCTCCAGCAAGGTCGAGTCCTCATCGCCGCCGCAGGCACCATCCATGACCACTTGGAAGGCCATCCCAAAGAGCTCAGCGCCCACTTAGAGGCCTCTAGTATCTTTGTTCATGAGGAAGGTCAACAGGCTATTGAGTACAAGTCAGCAGTTGTGGTCGCAACTCCTAAAGTCCCCTGCCTCTACCTCCTAGTAGGAGACGGCAAGCAAGCTCCTGGTGGGGTAGACTCCCAAAACCGTGATGCCAAAATTCTCCGTAGAGAACTGATGGGTCTCCCGATCGGCCTACAGGCAGCAGCGAAGAGCTATACACCTGCCACATTTCCCCAAGCAATTGCGTATCTCCTTGACCAAGTAGAGGACATAGACCGAGTGGACTTCTTCGCACATGCCAAACAGGCAGCCCAGTTCTCAGTCTTCACATCGTGGCGCAAACCACTCACTGCTGCCCAAGAGGGGATGAACGAATGCATGGACTGGCTCCACAATAGTGTTCCTCACTCACGAGAGCGTTAGAGCTCCGACTGGTGGCTCTGGGTTTCGTCCTTGCACATGGAGTGTCGGCTGCAACATTACAGGTCTCCACTACCTCTTTGGCAAGTGCCGGCGTCTTGCAAGGACCCCACTATTGGTCCTTGATGTTCCCTACCACCACCAGAGTAACCCGCACAGTGTGTGAAGGGCTCGTTGGTGCCTTTTACCCGTCTTTGGTCACTCAGGAAGGGTCACGCTGGACGTTTGGCGCTGGCACTCGCAACACCAACCGCCAAGAACCCCACGGTTTCCGTTTCATCCACTGGATAGATGAATATAAGAGGAAGGCCCAGAAGGCCCGTCAGAAGGGTGACCCGAAAGTGGTAGAAACGCCAGCTGCCATCTCTGCAGCCTATGAAGCAGCGCACCGCATGGTTGAGTTCATTCCAGCATATGATGCCACTAACCCAGGTCTTACCCCAGGGCAATTTAATCATGACCAACACAAGCCAGCAGCGGGGAGTGCTTAGCGCTTCTTCATTGTCGCCTCCCCTGCCACTAAACACTCACAATCCACGCTATGTTCCCGAAGAGGACAGACCAGCTGGGGTCACTCCGGCTCCAAGTGGAGGAAAACAGGTCAAAGGCTCCAAAGGCCATGGGAAAGGCAAAGGCAAGGATGACCGCCAGGACTTTGATCAGCCCTTCCTCACCCGTGTCCCTCTTCGAGTGGAGAATACAGTCAAGTTAGCAGGTGCTACATGGTACCGCTCATTCTTGGTCCAATCGGGGGTCTCTTTCCTGTCAGGCCATGATCAATATGATGATCGAGCCAACTTCGAAGCGTATGCGCGTGCCAATGTCGGCCTCTCCCGAGCTATCGGCATTACTATCATCTTGTCACCAGTTGACGTGCGAGGATTGGTCGGAATGGCCCAGGTGATAGGCACCCTCCAAGCAGGCCTGGGACTGGTAGTGACACACGCGCCAGGCCTTGTCAAAGCACAAAGCTATTTTCAGGAGGATATTGTCACGGAAGAGGCGATGGACAAAGCATTGGCTGGCAGTGTCATTGGTCAATGCCCGCTCCCACTTTGCCTCGGGTGGTTGAGTAAGGGTCCAGATGGCCCGCGAGTCATTCGCCTGCATCTGATACTTGTCGAGGCTCCTTGGTTCCAGAGCCCCTTCTCTCAGCACCCGTGCTTTCCAGGTGGCACCTTCATGGGCTTATTATGGGGTTATGCTCCGGACAACCAGCGCAAACCCCTCTGGGAAGTCAGACCGACAGGCCAAAGCTGGCACTTGGTACATGTTAGGTCGCCTGGCCGTCTGCCCCTCAGATATAGCCAGCCAACTGCGGCTCATGCGATGTGGCCACTCCATCGAGGACACTTCTATGATGCCTGGGCCCATCGACCGCAGTTTAACATTCCTGATTTGGTTCTCAATGGCCACCTGCCCACGGAGGTCTCCGAGGAGTCCCTTAATCAGCTTCGGCCCGTTGCCCTTCACGAGGCAGCGAAACTGCCCAGGTTCCTGACTCGTCAGACGAAGCCTTCTCTTCTCACCATGAATCAGTCGCAGAATCGCTGGATTCAGCAACTAGTCGCAGCCCTCCGGGGCGTACCCACCGGCGCAAGGGCCGAGCTCTGTGGCAGGTCGTCAATCGCCTACCAGTACTCATGGAGGAGTCCACCGACCTGGCATATCCTTCCTCCGATGATGCTTCAGAGAGCCTGCTTGAATCATACTTCCAGCTCTGCCAGGAATATGCGGCCTTTGTCAACGAGTACCTCACAAACGGACGGACTGAAGAAGCGATCTCCCGGTGCCCCTCAGTCGATGACCTGAGTCAGCTTCCACCAGAGTGGCCCATGGGTCGAATCACCTTCCGCATCTACGTGGGCTCCAATCTTTTCAAACAGAACTTGTATCGAGCCACCCTGCAGCGACGGCTATACGATGCTCGCCAACAACGGGCTCATGATGAAGACATTCGGTATGCACTGCTGTCAGCCACTGCAGCCGTCAGCAATCTTATTTCAGAGTTTTTCCACGGCATCGAGGCGTCTGATTTGGCCCGGTTAGCGCCCGAATGGAACCTCTTGTCCACTGCTGACTTTTGGCAAAAGTGCTTGATAGCTGAGCTAGCCTCGGCGCTGCAGCATTCACAAACGGCTGGGAGAGCTCGCTTGGACCCGGCTAGGAGAACCACCTCCTCACTGTGTTCGTTCTTGCTGGTCCATGACACTGGCACTGATGCGAAGCAGGGCACATTGCCGTTGAGGGATCTCAAAGTCTATTTCCCGATGGCCTTCTATAGCCAGATCGTGAAAAACTCCACACGCCTCGGTTTCCTGGGTACGTATGAAAATGGTCGGGCTGCCGATGTTGAGCTTAAGGTCACAGCACCCAAGCCAGACAAATCCCAGAGTGAGAATTAACCAAGGCCGGGCGAATGTGCCTCACCTTCCAGTCTCAGCTCAGCCCGAACATCCTCTTGTGTGGCAACTGTATTGCGCCGGTCTCTTGGCCAACAACCCCACCGAACTTCTTGCAATGAGCGGCGCCCCAACGACTTGTGCGATCGAGGTCAAAGCCCCATCACGAGGATCTGCCAGTTACTATGGAGCCGAAAACAGTTGGACTCACTATGAGCCTGCTGGGTGGGATCTTATGTCCCTGTCGCCAGCCCGCTTGATGACTATTGGAGCCAAATATTTTGATGCCTCTACGACCGTTGAACAAGTGTATCATAAATACGCACTCTGCTTCACGCGAGCATATCAAAATAATGCAGCTCTTGCTTACAATGTCCAAGACATTTTTGTCCGTGATGCTTTCTTTGCGAACTCTGCAGCACTTCAACAACGGTATGCTGACCCCGGATGGGGCGCCGGAGAGGATCAGAATCGTGCACATGCCCACAACGAATGGCTAAGCCGCATTCGGTCGCTATCTGGCAACCCGCTCAGAGATGCTGCTGTGCGCATAGGCTCTTTAGCCAACGCCCCCTTGTTTGAACCGCATCATTGTCCATGGAAACATTGGCCACGCACAGAACCCAAACGTAAGAGAGATGACAGGGCGTCAGGGGCCTCTAGTGCCTCGTCGTCTCACCCCAAAGCACATGCCCGCCAATCTGGCTCGCGTGCCAAGCTTGGGGGATTCCTTTCACGCCAGAAGAGTTCATCGCAAAAGCTGTTGAAAGGGGGCACCCAAAAGCCTTTAGGCCCCTTTTGCCAGGCTCGCTCTCGCAAGCAGTGTTAGACAACTTTGGTGACGGCAGCCCAGAGTGTTTGGCGCAGATGAGGACGTCTTGGTTCAAAAAGTGGCTTCACACAGCACAACAGTTGCGAAAGGACGAGGACAACCTAAAAAGCAGTATGCCTAAGCACATGGCATCAATCTTGCAACCGAAGAGACTGTTACTCTGGAAAGCCATGCTAGTCGATGTTGGTTATAAGGACACAGCTGTGGTTGATGAAGTTTGCCGCGGTGTAGAGCTAACCGGTGACATACCTCCAACAGGGATTTTTGAGCCTACCTTCAATCCTGCAGAGATCACCGTGAGCAGGCTCAAGGAGAGATCGCAAGCTGAAAGAATTGCAGCATTTTACAGTGCCAGATCTTCAGGTGAAGATGACATTGATGCAGCCGTTCTTGAGAAGACTCAACTTGAGATTGACAACAACTGGGCTCGTGGGCCAATTCCCTTGGAAAAGTTACCGTGTGATGCAGTGGTGAGTCGTCGCTTTGGGTTGCGCCAGGCTGCAAAGATACGATTGATTGACGATATGAGTGGAAGCTTGATCAATCAGACGGTGCAAGCGGTTGACAGTCCTAGACCACAGGGCACGGACGTGCTCGCAAGCTTGGCGTTGGAGGTGGTAAAGAACAATCCTAAGGCTCAAGTAGTTGGCAGGACATTGGACATGAAGTCAGCTTACAAACAACTGGCCTTGGCTGACACTTCGCTATGGGCCTCGTATGTGTCCATCTTCAACCCGCTAAAGAGGTCGCCAGAGATATACCAGTTGCTGGCAGCTCCTTTCGGGGCTACCCGGAGTGTCTACTCCTTTTTGCGTGTAGCAGCTAGCATATGGCGTCTTGGAGTCGTTGCTTTGTCATTGGCATGGACTAACTTCTTTGATGATTTCGTTGTGATGGCGACCGCATCCATTGCAGAGAACACCACTAGCGCAGTGTTGCTTTTCTTCAAGCTGTTGGGCTGGATGATTGCCGAAGATGGTTCAAAAGCGAGCGACTTCTCCCAAGAGATGACTGCGCTGGGCATTTGTGTGAATTTCTCAAGGGTGTCGGAGGGGTGTATATCCTTTTCCAATACAGAGAAACGCATTGCCGAGCTTGTTGAAACTAATTATCATTGCATTCATTTCTTCAGGAACCATGACGGTGTTCGACGCACAACGTCTACGAGGCAGGATGCAGTTCGCTGACGGCCAGTTGTTCGGTAGAGTTGGTAGTTTGTGCATGCGAGCCGTAACCAAGCATGCATTCGAAGATGGTGCGGGCGCAATGCAAATTCAAACCGCTAGGGCATTGAAGCGATTTGCAGAAAGTTTGAAGCTTGCAGTCCCTCGCATGGTTCGGCGTGCAGCGGAGGAGACATGGTACATCTTCACGGATGCCTGCTTTGAACCTAGCGCGGGAGTGCCCTTCTGTGGTATTGGGGGGGTGCTCATCAATTCTTCGTGTTCAATTTTCTCCTTCTTCTCTGAGCAGCTGAACGAGCTGCAGTTGAAAGCACTTGGATGGGGCCCCAGAAAGACAGTAATCTTTGAAGCCGAGTTGTTGTCTTTGATAATTGCAGTTGTCACTTGGAAAGCTTTCATCAAGGGTGCTCTGGTGGTCTGTTACATCGACAATAATTCTGCAAGAGATGTGGCTATTTCGGCATCAGCTCGGAATAGCTGTGCAAACAATCTGCTTGACAAGCTGGTCGCTGTTGAGATGGATACAAATAGTTTTTACTGGTACGCTCGTGTACCTTCGCCGTCAAACATCGCAGACAAACCCTTTCGGCTTGAGTGTGCTGAACTACTAGCTAAGAAAATCCCGCAGGTGAGTGTACTCACGAGCTTGGGTTCAGTGCTAGCAGAGACTCTCGGTTAAATGGGGGAAATGCGATTATTGCAACAGTTCTTTTCTGCAGTTATTTGCACTTGAGTGGAAAGCGATTCCTTGCAATTCTCGATGAGTTTGTGTTCACGAAACCCCACGGATTCACTTGATCTCATCCCATTGTCGCCGCGAGAAAAGGGCAGCAGTGAGCGACTTGGGCAGTGAGTTTTGCAGTCATGTGCAGCTAGCTTAGTTCAAGGTAAGCATGCAGTCGATCCTTCGATAGCACATTACCTTGTCTAAGCTAAGAGATGTAAACTCGTGCTGCATCATGTCAATCTCGAAATATCGTTGCTTTTATTGCTCAGGGAGGGCGGTGGGAGCTCCTTATGTTTTTGGAGCCAAAGCTGTCCCTCCCCACGTTGTTCCCGCCCAGCTTTGGCCGGGGAAATGCGATTATTGCAACAGTTCTTTTCTGCAGTTATTTGCACTTGATTGGAAAGCGATTCCTTGCAATTCTAGATGAGCTTGCGTGCACGAAACCCCACGGATTCACTTGATCTCATCCCAATGTCACCGCGAGAAAAAGGCAGCAGTGAGCGACTTGGGCAGTGAGTTTTGCAGTCATGTGCAGCTAGCTTAGTTTAAGGTAAAAGCCAAATCTTGAGGTACTGAGACGTTTGCCGCTCACAGGGGATACCCCTCCAATGGTTCAAGGTGAAGACGGATGTGGCTGTGGCTCAGTCAATCTGATGCTTCGGGAACGACACCATTGTCCCCCCTACTCCCCCACCCGGGTTTGATGATGACGATGATGATGATGATGATGGTGGTGATGATGATGATGATGATGCGGATGAGGATGATGACGATGATAATAATGATGATGATGCGGATGAGGATGATGACGATGATGATGATGATGATGATGACGATGACGATGATGATGATGATGATGATGATGACGATGATGATGATGATGATGATGATGATGATTGATGATGTTGATGCTGAGATGGAGGTCATCCGTCACTGAAGACCATGCGCAGGACATGCCGGCATGTCGAGTCGTAGGATCCCATCGGACACGGCTTTGCAGGAAATACATCACCTGTTTCCTTTGCTGGCGTTCGTTCCCCCCTTCTCAGGTAATTTTGAGAGTAGCAAATCAATCCGAAAAAATGTGCCAAGTGGCTTCTGTAATCTGTAGGGTTTTCATGAGGAGTTTTTGAATTGCTGTTTTTGTTTTTGCCTTTCAGGTTCTGTCGTTGCATGCTTAGTCGCACCCATTGGCAATTAGATTTTACGTGTCAAGAACGGCAGCAGCTGCACAAACTTGGTGCCAGACAGCAACGTGCTGAAAAAAACAGAATGCCTTCGATGATGCTGATGGACTCGTAGCGGTTGATCATTTTGGGATTGCTGCGTACGCGGTGCTTTTGGACGCAATCACTCGGTGCATTTGTGTTTGCATCGACTGTTTGTTTCCGATGGCCAGATTGCGGCTTTAGGCTCAAAACAATTTGAAGTTTTGAAACAAAAATCTGGATCCATATGATCGGACTTAGAATGACTTACAGGCCAGGACTTAGCGGCCCAGCCAGTTACGGCATCAAATTTGATGTTTCCATCGTCAAAACCGAGAACCAATTTCAAACACGAGGTGTTCAGATGGAACAGGCAACACACTTATCCTTTTGTTGTGATGGAAACCGATTTGGGGGCTTTTACCCTCGGGGGGCATGTCAATTGAAATGACATGAGGTGTTGATGTAACTTTTGTTCCATGTCACGATCTGAACTCGCAGACTTTGAGGATCTAAAATCGCTTTGTTTCACCATCCATGCAAAGTCCAGGGACATCGGGAAAACCTTGGCATTTCGCGATGCCATCACATAACCAATCTGCAGGGGCTCTCAGCTGTGCCAGGGCATCGAAAATTGATACATCGCATAGACACAATGTAGCAGACATAGGGACATTGTTCGCATTCATTTGTACAGCTAGACTTTGAAAAACACAAATTCCAGGCTCGAAGAAAAATTGCAGCATAAAGTTGTTCAGCCATTTCCCTTTTTGACAGTTTGCATTTCCGGACAGACGCAATGAATCAGGTCTTTTTACCTTTGGTCAAAATGCACATGTAATTGCTTCTTTTGGAACATACATGGTGAAATCTCATTTAATTCATTCCATATATATCAAAACATATCAAACTAAATAGTTCTACAGTATGATTCTATGATATCTAACTTTCAATTCTTCTCTCACGGCGACTTGATTGATTGCCAGTTGCTCCGGATGAGTGGTCGGTCTTCATTTCGTTGAAGAGTCTAGCGACATGTGCTATTGTGGCACTTTCCATCATATGTTTGCCCCAAACATTTGAGACTTGGGGAAGGATTTCTTGATTTCATGTGCTTGACCTCTCACGCAACAATGAATGTAGTTCATAGATTTGCCCGCATCCATACGTGTCAGAGGACTTCCAAATGTATTGAACAGTTCGACAGCTACTGTAGCTTTCATTTCATCTGCGTATTTGTGTCAAGTCACCTGACACACTTGCCCATGGAACCTGCTATTTTCATACAGGCTCTAAAAATGCTGGCCTTTGATTACTGTAAGGTTCCCCCTACCATAACATGCTTGAGGAATGTCTAGAATTAGGAAATCACAAAACTCGTCCAAGCGAATGTGGCCCGAATGTCTACATGTGTCCCTTTCATTTCTTTGGTCTCTAGTTTATGTTCCATTGAGTGGCCTGCCAGCCTGCTGTTGACTTTGCAGGCCAAAGGACAAGAACGAACTCTAAAGGCCAGCACACTTTAAACAAATTGTGTTTTGTGAGCAGCAAATGGTTGGCAGGGGGTGCTCAAGTCTTGTTTGTTTACCGTTCGGTTTGCTCAGGCTGAAATTGAGAAGTTAAAGGCGGATCGTCAAGAGGCCTCGCATGGTTGTCGACAGTCATCATTGGGGACTTGCATGAGACTTGCGAACCATTTCCTCGCTCTTTGCGACTTTATTTCCGTTCAGTTTAGATGGTTGCTTTGTTCAAACACCTTGACGTATCCAGCAGTGCATGGTTTTAGGCTGCATTATTGTTATGCAGGCAGATAAGAGAGAAAAGAATCTGAAGGCCGGCATGCTGAGGGAATGGAAGATGTTTTGTGCGTCGCAGCGGAGTGATGCAGAGACGGGTTGAGGTTGGGTCGGGCCCAAATTTGACATGAATGGATTTCTTGTGGGAACAGGCTCAGCTGGACGCGATTCAGAAGCAGGCCTGGCGTTGTGATTTAGCAAAGACTCAAGATTGACAAGTTTTTTTCATGGTGTTTTCTTGCAAAGGCGGCAAGCTTCGATTGGACAATTGTTCTACTTGAGTGCACTGAAACTGTTCTTCAGTCCTTCACTTTCGATCCTCCAAGGGTTGTTTCTTGGATTCTGGAGTCTTGGCTTCATCCCTTGCACTGTATGCAGTAGGCCGTAGGCTTCTTTGACATGTGTTTCTTGATCAAACTGGTGGGGAATTTGACGACTGAAAGCGGTTCCCGCACTTTCAAAATTCTTCACACTTGCAGGGTTATTGAACAATCAATCTGTTTTGCCAGCACCCGCATGCTTTTGGGTTGTGTGGTTTTACGCAGGCATATAAAACGGACAAGATTCTGAAGGCGGGCCCGGTGAGTGATTGACCATTTGTGGTTTGCATTTTTTTAAATGATGCAAGCTTTCTTGTTTTTTCTTTCCATGTCGCACAGGATGAAGTTAAGCCATTGCTGAAAACCTTTGCTGCTTCACCTGGTGCTGTGTCAAAAGTCCAGGCGCACTGATCAACCTCTGGTGCATAGCATGCTTCAACTGTGGCTCTGTTTATTTGAGCACAAGTAGTCTTGGGAATCTGCCAGAAAGATTCATCAGGTCACCTGACACCATTGATAGCAGTATCGAGTCCAGACACATGGAGTCTTCCAGTCTCCTTGCGTTGTTGACCTTCGGTTAACACCATTGCTCAGGAGCAAGTGCAGCAAGTGCGTAGAGCGCTGGACGACTTGGAAGCCTCGAAGGCTCCACAGATTGACGGATGGCAGATCTGCCAATCAGCAGTTCGTGTGATGACTTGTCAGTGTCGAAGGCCTCGTTTCACACTTCAGAGGCCTCTGTACCTTGCAACTCTTTCCCCCAGCATCCCAGTTTTGTTTGTGCCTAGTTCTTTTGTCATCATGATGCTGAGTGAAGCTTCCTGCACAGGTTGCTCGTCTCTCTAATGGATCCATTCCCTTATTGAACTCTGCAAAGCTGAAACATCAGTCAAACATGTTCTTTCCTCAAGGCTTTGGGGGGTGGTGTAGGAATCTCGGCAGCTAAATAATGAGAAGGTTGCCATACCCCTGACTAGTGGCAACTTCCTGTTTCCCATACTGGCTTCCATCTTATGGTTCATGATTGCTCCCTCATCTCGATTGCTACTTCCTACGTGCCATTCTTCACATTCAACTTCTGAATCGCCTTGCTGCATTCTGTACTTCTTATTTCCGACATTCTACTTGCCCTTTTTTGACTTCCTACTTTGTACCTTTTGTACTTTTTTCCGACTTCCTG